>PVHX01001859.1:0-187729 GCA_004024805.1 Geosciurus inauris
CAAGAAGGGAGTTCATGCATCAACTTTAGGTCAGTCCTTACACCTCTGGGGAGGGAAGCCGAGGGAAAGGATGAAGCTGGACCCAGCCAGGCCTCTGTCCTCTTAAAAAACACCTATGCCGGGCTGGGGCTGTGGCTCAGTGGTAGAGTGCTTGCCTAGCATGCGTGAGGCACTGGGTTCTATCCTCAGCACCACATATAAATAATAAATGAATAAAATAAAGATCCATCAACAACTAAAAAAATTTAAAAAAAAAAAAAAAAAAACACCTATGCCATCACGGAGAAATGTCCCTACCAGGTCGAACACGCCCACCTTTCTTTTTTTAATCACGATTCACTGAACTTGAGTATATTTTAAATGTCTGATGAAAAATGAAATGAACCCAAGGAACCACATCGACACAAAAACAGACACACGCCCTTTAGGTTTTATTATCTACCCTTGCAAAAAATGAGCACAAAATCATCAACTAGACAGACACCGTGCAATCATTTTCCAAAAGTAGGTCCCCACCAATTTCCAGTTTTGATTTAATTTTGTCACATCTGTTGTGGCTGATGAAGTAAATGTTTGCGTTTTTGGAGACGGACACTGGAAGATGTAGGGGTAACATCTTGGACTGTCTTGGACGGACCTGGAAATACTTCAGTATAGAGAAAGGAGTGGGGGGCAGAGGCTGTGACCAGCACTGTGGCCTTGGTTGGCTGGGCTGCGGCTGGGGCATACTCCTTGGGCCGTGTTTGAAACTTTAGTCATTATTTTCCTTAAATGTCAGAAGCCCAGAGTCCTGAGGTGGTTAAGGGGCGTGCTCCCCACCTTGAGCAGCACAGTCCCACAGTGACACAGGGCCATTCTCCTTCCCCTCATGACCCCAAAAGGAACCTGAGGTCCAGAGATGATTGACTCTTAAGGTCACCCAGCCAGGAAGTGGCTGAGCGGACACCCATCCAGGGGGAAGTGACGCGGATACCTGTGACCACCCAGAGCTGCCCATCACCTCTCCTGCCCTGGACAGTCCTCTCCCCACTGCTCCTCAAAGGCCAACCCTCGGGACCTTCGCCTTCTCACTTCCTTAAGCCTCTCCTCTGTCCCCTCAGCTCTTCTTAGGCCCTACCTCCTTTCCCAGGAGGGCTGCCTCTTGGCTTCCCGGGGAACCAAAGTGCTAAGTGTATGGCTGCGTCCAGAGCCACCCACCTGCGAGTCTCAGAACTTAGACCCAGCCCCGGGCGGAGTGAGAGGGATATGAATAATCACTGCAGCTTTTCTACCCTACTAATTTTCTCACCACTTAAGACTTTTCTCCTCATGATACATCTTAATGACCAACTTTAACTGGATAATCATTGATTCTAGGTAGCCGGTGCATGAAGAAATCTGTACAACTATCTCATTTTTGCCCCCCAGGACTTTATAAAATTAGAGTATTTCCTTTTCTGGGAAAAACAGGAGAGAGGGCTATGTCTGCATCTGTGTTCACAACAGCTTCAAAAGCTCTGCTCCTTCTTATCAACTGGATTCTGGAGAAAGCATGAAAGATGACGTCACACATAACTGACGTGACATTGCTGTTTTTGTGACTTGGAAATGGCTCTACCTGAATGATTGTGGGCAGATTATTTGGCCAAGACGACAGTAGGTGCTGTGGTCTGGAAGACACACAAGGGAGTAAACTATTTGGAAATCCGGACGGTCAAATGGGGATGTGGACATCACATCTTCATGTCCAAGGTCATGTTTCTATTAGATGACAGACAGCAGACTCGGAGCTGGGGTGATGATTCATGCACCCTCAGCCCACTGAGTCCTACTGGAGCCACAGAGAAATAAGCAAGACCCACCATGTGCCAGCCACACCAGTTTGCTTCCCTTCTGGGTAGGGAAGTATCAGGCGACCCTGACCCTGTGGCTGAAAGAGGTAAAACTCACACGTACAATAGCATCGTCAAAGGCAAAAGCAGAGACCTACCAGGAGGGGAGAAAGAGAACACACTGCTCACTCAAGACCTCCTCAGTCCCTGACTCCAGGAGGTGGAACTGTCACCCCATGTCACTGTGGAGGAAACTCAAGATCAGCAAAGCAACCCAGGCCCAGCATCCGGATTCAGGCCCAACATCCAGATTCAGCACCACCGTCCTCGTACCGCAGTGTGACTTGGGAACACATGGGAAGAAAGGCCAAAACAGGCTGCATGGCTGGCAAGGGTGCCAGGGAGGTCACACTGAGCTCTGTTGAAGGATAGGAGGGACTTGTACAGGTGGGGAGGCCGTGGACAGGTGCAGGAGGTGCTGAGAGGCCCACATGACCAGGAAGTTCATCCTGACCAGAGCCCTAGAGGGAAACAGGAGGAGAAAGAAGGGGGATGGGGACAGGTAACCTACCAAATCACGCACCGGCCCCGAGAGATGTACAGTAGGGGCCAAGGGAGCCTGTGGGTCTGGGCATCATTAGCACAGAGCTCCACCTGAGGGTGACCTACAGCTCTCAGATGGAAGCCCTGTGGGCCCCTCGTAGACCCTGTAGAATGGCCAACACTTGGGGCAGCGGAAAGAACTGGCGAAGAACATTTCTTAACAGTTTACTACGTGTCCATGAGGGTCTACGCAGATCCCAATGCCAGCTATGAAACGCAGGAGCCCTGCTATGTCAGTCAAGCCACAAGCTTCTCTGTGCTTCAGTGAAGTCACAGATAAATCAGGGATGAGGAGGAAAGTAAGCACCTACCTCTCAGGACTGTTGGGAAGTCACCCTCACGCACGTGGTAAGAACAACGCCTGCAGCTGAATGCAGTGGCCCATGCCTGTAATTCCAGCAACTGAGGAGGCTGAGGCAGGAGGACTGTGAGTTCAAAGCCAGCCTCAGCAACTGAGCGAGGCCCTAAGCAACTCAGTGAGACCCTGCCTCTAATAAAACATAAAAAGGGCTGGGGACGTGGCTCCGTGGTAGAATGCTTCTGCATTCAATCCCCAGTTCCCAAACAAAACAAAACAACACACAACGCCTGGCTCCTGGTTCAGTCCTTTGTGCCTGTTCGCTGCGGCTATTACCATCACCACCACCATTCATAAAACCACGGTCTGCAGCACTCTCTGTAAAAACTGAAAGATCAAACCACCACGTACATTCACAGGAAAATGGCTAGATCAGTATTTGTATCAGGGAACATCACATAGCAGTTTATAAAACTGGGGTGGAGTTTCACCTACCCTGATGTGTGCTGGGTGTGGCCTGGACATGCCACCTCAAGGTTCGTGTGTTAAAAGCTTGGCTCCCAGCGTGGGGGGTGGAGGGCTGGGTGGTGAAACCTGCAGAGGAAGGAGGCTTGTGGAGAGAAATCAGGTCACCGGGGCCACTTCACGAGCAGGAATTAGCCCCATTCTTGAAACCTCTCAGTCAGTTCTTGCAAGAACAGTTATAAATGACAAGCCTGGCTCCTCCTACACTCTGGAATCCTGTCCTCCACGAGGTCCCTTCCTCCTGTGTGCATGCCCACCAGTGATACCTCTGCCATGATGTGATGCAGCCAAGGGGCCCTTGCCAGACCAGAGCCATGCGGTTTAGGTTTTCTGCCTCCAAAGTGGTGAGCGAAACAAACCTCTTTTCTTTATAAAGTACCCAACCTCAAGTAC
Source organism: Geosciurus inauris (assembly GCA_004024805.1). Classification (NCBI taxonomy): domain Eukaryota; kingdom Metazoa; phylum Chordata; class Mammalia; order Rodentia; family Sciuridae; genus Geosciurus; species Geosciurus inauris. The sequence goes on from PVHX01001859.1 coordinate 3,631, forward strand.
TTCATTTAACAACAGAAAATTTGCTACATAGCTCAGCCCGGAAAAAGCTATCTAGAAGTCTAAGCCAAATTCCAAAATTCCCATCCATACCCCAAAACAGGGCAGCAGCCAGAATGTGTTTCATGCAAACATTTTCAACGTCTTAGAAACTTAATGGAAAGTCTCTGCAGGCCCCTACCTGGTAGGGGAAGCGGTGTACAAGATGGATGCTTCTAGCAGAGCCGAGTGAGGCCTCAGCTAAAGCCCCAAGTGGCAGGGAAAGACCAGATTCCAACAGCCCTGACTGGCTGTCACCTATTTTAATCACCAGACCAAGAAGATAGGTTGCAGAGGGGAGAGAAAAATTAAACATGTCTGCTTCTGCGTTTCAGAGGCAATTATGAATTTATAGCTCAAGTGTTACTATTTTTGGAGACAGAGTCAGTAATTATGATTTTCTTTCAGAGATGATAATTTATACCATAACAGCTGACAGTTCTAAGAAACATTCGAGAGCCACCACTTTCTTCCCCCACACCAGTCCTTAGGAGGCAGCCCCAGGGAAGTTCTCGAAGGAACACCTCTGTCCTCAGAGTGGGCTACAAAAGAACAGCTGCTGTGATTAGCAACATGAGAGCCAGACTCCGAATCCACCCACCCACAAGGAGACTCCTGGTTTGCAGAGATTCCTGCAGTCCAGGATGTTTAGAAAGAGCCCGACTCCCTAGAGCAATTCAAACTTTTCAAGCTGCCCCACTGACATCTTCTTAAAACTGTGGGGCTCCCTGGCACAGCTTTGCCTTGTGACAAACAAGCACAGGCTTCCAGCATGTTCCAGTACCACGACCTCTGACTGCCTGGCCTCAGGCAAGGGCACCTCCCAAGTCTCCACCAACAGCAAATGTAGGCAGTGAATCGACCCAGCAGACCACAGTTGAGGACCTCAACTTTGGAGAGGTGAGAGAGAGAGATCTTTGGTGATGGTGGTAGGGCAACTGTGGTTTAAAATGTACAAAAATGTCTGGGCCAGGTGGCACGTGCCTGTCATCCCAGGAACTGGGGAGGCTGAGGCAGGAGGATCGTAAGTTCGAGGCCAGTCTCAGCAACTTAGGGAAACTCTGGCTCTAAATAAAATATACATAAAAAAAAGGGTGAGGGATGTGGCTCAGTGGTTAAGCATCTCTGGGTTCAATCTCTGGTACCAAAAAAAAAAAAGTACAAAATTGAAAAGCGTAGCCTTACATGTGGGATAGTTGGTGGGTAGATTTAGGTCTTCCTTCTCCTTATGCATAATGAATACTACATAAATTCAAATGTATGTCCAACACTCAACACATGTTGGATACTGTGATCCCTGAAGAAGGTGACCTAGGAAAGATGATAGTTAAAAAATCTGCTTAAGGATGCTTAAGAGAAAATTCCTGGGAGGACTCCCCACCTCCCAATTCTCTCCCCTAAATCTAACACTTACTCAGAAATCCTAACTTTCAATAACCTCATCTTTGCAGTGAACATAACAGTTGCAAACATCTCTCTGAAACTTTTAGGGTGGTTTAAATGCCAAGGAGACCTAATAAGCAGCAATTCTAATCTACCAAAGGCTTTCATTTAAGAAAAAAAGTTAGGATAAAAAGACTGTGCCAAAATCCACTTTTAGACTCTAATAATATAAAACTCATGCAAAACTTTCCACTGCCATTTTGTAACGATAACAAAATTATATTAAAATATAATAATAAAAAGACTAATAGATTTTTGACCTTTTCATATTGGCAAGATATAATGCTATTTCCCTCAAAAAAGAAAGAACTATCAAAATTTACATAGATATGTAAATCAAGAAAGTTCAGATACCTAGATATAGCAGAGAAGTAAAGGGACCTGTCACTAGGTCAATCTTTTCCTCTGATAAATATTCACTGGTGACACCACAGTGCCAGGTGTGGTGTCTGATGCTGGGATAGAATGGTGGATAAAATGGGAGGAAGTCATCAATCAATCGTTCCCTCTTGTTCAGGGGATACACTCCAAGATCCCTCATGGATGTCTGAAACTGACTGCACATAGTAGTCACTCATGTTTGCATGAGTTTGTTTATAGGCACACACCTATAGCAAAGTTACCAATTATGCATAAGAATAGATTAACAATAACGACTAATAAGAAAACAGAATAGCTATGGCAATGCACTGCAATAAAAGTTATGTAAATTTTTTTTTTTCTCTCTCTCAAAACATCTTGCTCTACTATATTCACGTTTTCCCTTATGGTGATAATGTGAGATGACATTAGGCCAATGTGAGGAGATGGGACAGAGGCAAGGCAGTGTGATGCAGTACTGAGCTACTAGGTAAGGGCTGCTTGAACAAAAGCACTGCAATAATGTGACAGTCAATGTGATTGCCGAGATGGCCAGTGACTGAATAATGAGAGGGTAGCATACACAGTGTGGATACACTGCACAAAGGGATGATTCATATCTGAGGCAGGATGGAGTAGAACAGGGCACAACTTTAACATTCTATTCAGAAAGGCCACCCATTTACAAACTTATGAATCATTTATTTCTGGAAACTTCCATGTAATATTTTTAGACTCCAGCTCACCGCAGGTAACTGAAAGAGCAGAAAGTGAAATCTCAGATAAGGGGTGAGGGGGAGACTACTGTACTAACACACAACTAGAAACTGTGATCAGGACAACTACCCACTGGTTGGCAATTCCTTCATACCAAGAATCTAAGGCAGCCCCACAAAATGAAACCTGAGCAGCCCTTCCAAAGACACCAACTTGCCATGCAGCGACTTGGCACCTGCAGGCCAGGAACACAAACCCCTTCCAGGCCCAGGGTTTCCCCTACTTGCCCCTTTCCAGACTGCAGAGATGGGCACACTCGCCTGGACTTCCCTGGGTTAGGAGAACACACACAACGTTCTTTTCTTCCTGGCTGCTCCTTGCAATCTGCCTGGGCGCCTCTGGGTTTGTCCTCTGCCCCATGCCTCCTGTGCCCAAGGCTTCAGGATGGTGAGACTCCCTGTGCAGGGCTGGTGCTGGCAGATGAAGAGAGGGTCTGACCACCCCCCGCAGCTGGGGCCTGCGGAGAAGCTGGCTGTAGATACGCCACCCTCTCCCTCTAGAGAGGTTTCCAGACCCTCAGCTTTCCCTTCACAGGTCCTGGAACACACACGCCTGCATCCACAAACAGCCCAGTGTCGGGAAGCCAGCTGCTTGAAAATGACATTAATATGCTTTATTTTCTAAAAGCTTTTCCATTTCCAGGGGGGAAACAACATTCTAGAGATGACAGCTGCTTCATGTTAATAAAATCTGAATTATCCCCGCTGGGATCCCGATCACTAGTTTTAAGTGTGGGGAGCTGGATCTCAGTGACTTCCCATCATGGGACTTGAGTTTGTCCTTCTGTGGCAGTAATACAACTGTGTGGTTATTCTTTACTCCCGATTTGGATTAATAACGATGTATTTTAAATCCAATGCTTGTTCTAGAAAGGGTGCGATCATACCATGGCTGCAGAGTTTGTGTGTTGTGCTAACGCAACGGGAGTTGCCAATCGGGAATGCACCTTGCCCTTTTTCACCAACTAACCTTGATGGCTATTTTCTCAAGTTCATACTTAAATATCACACAGACATTTTATTTATGAATGATATTTTGAAGATATGGGAGAAAATGTCACAGCGACCCCCCTCCAAAAGGCATATAATTTGGCGAGGTTTTAAGACATCATTTCAAAGCATCTAAAACATCAATGGCCTCACAGCGGAGGCCTTCCACTGGCCCCAAGACGCTCTGCTGTCAGTGCTCATGAAACAACCTTCCCGTTACTGCTCCTCACGCTCATTGCCCTCTTATTTACAGAAGAGATTGCTTTTTAATAAATACACTTGTATATAGCCAGGCGCGGCGGTGCATGTAATCCCAGCAACTCAGGAGGCTGAGGCAGGAGGATCACAAGTTGGAGACTAGCCTGAGCCACTTAGCAAGACCCTGCCTCCAAATCAATAGTAAAAAGGACTGGGGATGTTGCTCAGAGGTAGAGCACCCCGGGTTCAATCCCCAAGAATGCCAAAACGATACAATAAAAAATAAAAATACACTCGCATCTAAAGAGCACAATTAAGTAAAAATATCAAATTATGATATGGACAAAAGAGCCCGTGGCGGTATCTACCGAGTGCAGTCTGGCCGAGGCTGGATGCGGTTTCCAGGAGCCTGCCACCGCAGCAAGACAAAACGGAAGCCTAAACCGTCAGAGACTGTGACACCAGCACAGTATCGCAGCTCCGCCTGGCGATCGGCAGTTGGAATCAGGGAGCGCGTGACAGAGGGCAGGCGGTTCCACTACAAACCACACAGAATGCTTTCAACCACGCCCACTGTCCCCGGTGCCATTTAATGTTAAAACAAATGCCTCTGCAGGGACATGTCCCCTGAGTCTGTGCCCACACCTCGAGGTCACCAACCACCTATTGGCATTAATGAGACTGGGATCCAAGGAGGCTCAGAACCTTCTTCAAATGCTTCCCTCTAAACCTCAAAGGAAAACTTCCTGCAGGCCGCCCTCTCCCGCCGAGCACTGCAATGCCCGAGATGCACTTTTCCTCCAGATGTGATCGGCATTAGAATCCTGTCGCTTGGTACAGACAGTGTCACCCACCATGTCACTGATGGAGAGTGAGAGGCTAACAGATGGATGGAGGGCACAGGGAGGGTTATCAAGCTGGAGGCCAAGTCCTTTCCACCCCCGACCACACAAAGGTGGATTTGAGAAAAAGATCTCTGGAGTCTGATTTTTATACACAGATGGGACAATGGGACCCTCCAGAAGGAGACCTCCACACCTGCACATGTAGCAGAAGAACTGGGGACCATATAGACACATCTGCACCATCGCGTGCCCACACGATTCGCTCCACAACCAGAAACACCCGACCTACTCACTCCATGGAGCTGAAGGGCACCTGTGTGGATTCTGTCCCCTGTATCTGCCCCTTTTCCCCCACTCTTGGGGGGACATGGTCTTTGGCAGCTATATCTTTATGTATCAGCATCAGGCTAACTTTGCAGAGACACTCAGCCATGCTCTGGAGGCCACAGGTTCCATTATTAAGATTCCTTAATGCAGATACCCCCCCCCCCAACACACACACACTGGTGACCATCAGCAAGCCTCAGGACCTTTGCACGTGAAGCGGGGTTAGCACAGTTTCAAATCTATTTGTAGGTCTAGGTGGTGTCTGAGACCATCCAGAGAAGACAAGAACAAGAAAGTAACTACGCAAATAGCTGCGAAAACCATTTGAAAATGAAGGGAATGTGCAGAGGAGCTATGATGTCAGAGGCTCCAGATGCTAAACTCCATGGCATGTCCCCCTCTAGTCACCAACCTTCGCTTCTCGCGGGTCTACCGATGGTTGAATGAAATGCATATTTTGTCTCTGCACTCACCAAGACTTTTTGGTGCAGCTTCTGTTAAGAGAAGTGCAAACCTTCTGGAGGCTTCAAGCCACTTAATCCTGGGGACACTCCCCCCCCACCCCCGGGTCACAGAAGCTCCTGCACCTGGTAGCCTGTCCATCCTTCCCCACTGATGAGGCAAGAGGCGTCTTGTCCAGTGGTTATGGTGGAAGAAGTTCTGCAGCTTCCAGGGTTCACCAGCCTGAGAAGCGGAAATGGGTGCTGCCCTCACCAGGCAAAGCCAGAGGTGCAGAGGTCTAGGGCTTCCTGGCGAGGGACGAGGTTTCTCTGCACTCCTGGCAACGTCTCGAGTATATCTTGAGGCGTGGGCACCAGAGTGGGGAAGCTCTCCTTAGTTCTCAACATCTGAGCCTCCAGTCCATTCTTTGGCAAGGACGTTGATATTGTCTGAGAAATACTCAGTCGAGGTTGAAACACAGTGCTGGCCACAGGCTAAAGGCAGGAGAAGGAGCTGCAGTCAGTCTTCACACAGAGGTGATTGTGCAACTGAGGCAGCTGCGTGAGCATGGCAGCTGGAGCTCTGCCATCCTAGTCTGCTCCCAGGCAAGGAAACTGCAATGAAATTCTGAGGGCTGGGTGCAGTGGTGCACGCCTGTCATCCCAGAGACTCGGGAGGCTGAGGCAGGAGGATTGCAAGTTTGAGGCCAGCCTCAACAACTAAGCAAGGCCCTAGACAACAAGACCTTCAAAATAAAAAAAATAAAAATAGGGCTAAAGATGTGGCTCCGTGGTTAAGCACCTCTGAGTTCAATCTCAGGTACCAAAAAAAAAAAAAAACCTCTTTCCTCATTTCTTACTGCGATGTTACACAAATAATTACAACTTGGTACAAGTGCCATCACAGAGAAATCAAACTGTCCTTTATACTGGACATGACATTTGTTTATCTTCCACAAGGAATTTATGAAAGCTTGCTGTACCTTGCTTCCCAAACCCCACTTCCGACATGCACTGGAGATGGATAAATGCTGGCCAGAAGCTACCTTCTGATCCGAGCTGATTTCTGATCACTTAGGTGCACACGGAAGCCCGAGTCCATGAAGGGGCCTCTTAGAGTCCCTTCCATGCTGCAGAGCCGGCGCTGATGCTTAAAATGCAAATGTCAAACAGAGACACGGTGGAGAGAGCTTGTTTAGACCCACCAGGTCTAACCCAGTAACAAAAATCCAGTTGCTGCTGTTACACAGAGCGTGTGTTCAGAAAGGACATCCTCCACACCAGGGCACAAGATGCCTTTCCTATTAAAAATAATAATATAATAGTAATAATCTCACCCAAGAAACCCCAGGCACTAGGAGGTGTTTCACTAGATTGACGTCAAATACGGTTTCCAGAGTCCCTCTGAAAAAATAAAAAGGGCCCTGTTGCCTGTAAACTGCACAGAAACTGTGTCCTTACTCAGACTTCAATTTGCTCTTGGAGAAACCGTGCTACACCCTCCTCCAGCCCCGCAGACCGTATTTGCAAAGGTCAGCCTGGTGCCGTCCACGGTCTCCTCCTCCTGGCCTCCATCAGTGCCACTGTATCCCAGGGCCATAGTGCCTCTCAACTCTGCCTCCCCTTAGGAGGAATTATGCCTCCTTAAAGGACAACATCAATACACACTTCTAAGTCATCCTCACCCTTTTTTCTAAAAAGGGGAACAATGCTTTCAGACTTTCTGGCGGTACCTATTTAACCATAGGATACAACTTGCTACATTGTATTTTCTATTTTTTTAAAAAAAACGTGGATAAGCTGGGTGAGGTGGTGCACACCTATCATCTCAGCAGCTAGGGAGGCCAAGGTGAGAGGATCACAAGTTGAAGGCCAGCCTCCAACCATTTAGCAAGATCCTGTCTCAAAATAAAAAGTAAAAAGGGATGAGGATGTAGCTCAGTGGTAGAGCACTTGCCTAGCACATGCAAGGGCCCGGAGACCCAGGGCTACACGTGCGCGCACACACACGTACACACACAAGTACTTAAAAAAAAAAAAAAAAAAGAAAGGTGGATAAACTGGATAAACCAAAAGCAGTGTCTGGGAGAAATGTGAGCAGACTTCCAGAAAGGACGTACCTCTGTGCCACATTTATGTAAACCTAAAGCCTCATGTTCATTTTAAAGACTTAGCTGTCTTCGCATCTGACTGTGCTGACCACTCAGAATCTGAAGTCTAACCGCCACGGCTACCGTTTTACACAATTTCATTTACAAATCAAGTCACATTGACCTATGGGTTTCTTCAAACTTCCTAGCACAAAGAAGAGGTTTTTCAAAGTCCCAAATATCCCAACAACTTCCAACAGATGCTCAGTAGTCACGGCAGAGATGGTATGTCCACACATAGAAGACATGTTTATCATCCGTCAGGCCCTTAGGAGACATGGTTTATGAGCTCTGCTCTAAATGCTCCTTGAGTACTTACCACATCCTATGAGGTCTAATTATTACCCCAATTTTACAAGGAGGTAACTGAGGCCCAGAAAAGGAAAGCAATCTGCTTGAAGTAACACAGCAAGGAGGCAGAGCAAGGACCCCAGGCAGGCTGGCTCCAGAGCCCAGGCTCATGACCACAAGGACTCATTGTAATTATGGCCATCGGTGCACACTGACCTGAACACACCCCTCCCTTCTCTCCTGGGCCTTTCACAGCCCTGAGTGCGTCTGGTGGTGTAGAGTCTGAGCCTCCCCAGGCCTGGCTCCTCTAGCCTCCTGGCAGCGTCCACATCGAGGTTTCTTCTGTGCCACACTCTCTGGTGGCCAGAGGAGTTCTCCTGTTTACCTGCTCTAGACAAGGCCCTCGGCCCGGGAGGGCCCAGACCCCTGGGGCTTCTCACTGTTCCGGGTCACGGGAAGGCGGTGTGCCAGGGACCCGGGTTTGAAAGCCAGCAAGCAGGCTGGACGCCTCCCCTGCCCCTCATCAGCACGTGAAGCAGGAGAGTCTCACCTTGAAACGTCTTTTGCTCCATCTGCAAAACAGGACAGTACCAGAACTACCGTCGCAGTACCACTGTCAGCAGGCTGCCTTGCATACAGTAAGCGCTCAATAAACGTCTTGGCACGCTTAGCATCAATCACCCTCTTCGTCGTCATTGTTGCCACCACTGCTGACCGCTCGATGATATCAAAGTCACCCACGTATGCACACTATCAGACAATACCACACTAAGCACCACTGTATACAGCGCCTGTTCCCAGGGCTGCCGGCACATGCCACATGCACCAAAGAGAAGCAGAAGTCAGCCGGTTCCTCACCCCTCCAGACCTACACCTCCACGTGAAAGGGGAGAAGCAGATGAGCCCCAGCTCAGGGCTCTGCACGCTGTCCCCAGGAGCAGGGCGGAAAAACTTGCAGGCTGTTTTCAACTTCCACCAGATCCTGGGCAGACGGGTGAGGCCGCAGGCTTCTAGACCCACTGTGTGTTGAAACCATGTTTACTTAAAAAAGGAAAAAAAAAACAACCTTGTTCCCATAAAAGTCAGGTTTGTCTCCATTCCTCAAACCAGGCTGAGGCTTAACCCGAGAGATAAGGATTTCTAGGTCAAAGAAATGAGTGACACCTAAAAGGAAATGCAAATAAACGCCATCCTCTTCTCCACTCCAGGAAATCCAACGTCTGAAGTCACGAGAATCCAGAAGAGGATACCCTCAGGAGAAAAGGCCAGGAATGCACCGCTGAGATGTCCACACAGGACAAGAGAAGCTGCCGATGACTCCACCCCATTTCAATGTTTGTGTGTGGGGGCAGCTAGCTGAATTATGCAACTTCACCATTAGACTCCTGCAGACCAAGTCCCTTCCCTGGTTTCCACAGAAAGACGCCTCTTCTAGAACCTCAGCCGACCACCAGGTGGGCTCACAAATCTCTGGATGGAAATGTAACTTTAAAATCCTATCCAGCCGGCACGGTGTTGCACGCCTGTCATCCCAGCAGCTCGGAGGCTGAGGCAGGAGGATCATGAGTTCGAGGCCAGCCTCAGCAATGGCGAGGCACTAAGCAACTCAGTGAGACCCTGTCTCTACATAATACACAAAATAGGGCTTGGGATGTGGCTCAGTGGTCGAGAGTCCTTGAGTCCAATCCCGGTACTACCCTCCAAAAAAATCCTATCAAAGCTCTCACCTGGCCTGTGAGTATGACATTCATCATGAATGCTTATAGAGCAGCTGCACCCATAAAATTCTCAGGGGGCGGGGAGGACCTGAGTTGACGGTGGGAACTCTCCATCCAAAGAACCACACTGCTCTAAAGAACATAACATACCCCAAATCTAGATGTGGCTTCACCCCCTCAAAATTCTTCTTGACAACTGGTCTATAAACCAACATATTTGAAATAGAATTAGAATCTATGATGCCATTCAATCCTGGACATCACCAACCACAGAAAACATTAAAATAAGACTTTCTCAATTTGAAAGAAATATGCTATAAACATTTGTATCATAATTTTTAAAATAAAAGTAAAAATTACAATCAACACTTCAGTCTGTACCCTTCCAGTTCGTGTATATGAAGACGTATGTATATGCATAAATATGTATGCAAAAATATTTGCATATATATTTGCATGTGTGACCTGTGTTTTTCACTCGATAGCGTATAACAAACAACTTCATGTCAAAAAAAATAAAAAGGACCATCACTTTGTTGTGGTTTTGGATGAAACTCATTATCTGAGAGCAAAAACAAAATCAAAACCAACCAACCACACCCGTGAAGGGGACTGCCAACAGGGTCAACTTGACAGGGCAATGAGTACTTACCCCTTCCTCTTCTTTCATTCCTTTACTTTGATGGCAGAGAAGTGAGTAAATCCCTACTGGGGGCTTTCTGTGCACTTGTAGAGACAAGGAAATGTCGTCTTGCTGGTGGTGTCTCTGGACACTGGGGTGTCCAGTTGCCACACCTGGATCTGTGGCAGCCAGGCTTTCACCATGAGAAAACCACACTACCACATTAAGAGGGTGGGGAGGACCTTGGACACAAGGTCACAAAGACACTCCACTCCCTGACCTGGCACTTCTCCCAATACTTGTACCTAAGGTAAAATGTTGAGGTCCACCCACGGGGCAACACGTTTAAAGAATCTGGTAGTTTGAGCAACATGGACATCTGTCCCTGAGGAGGGAGCTTTGCACAGCGTACCTGGGCACGTCCACGTGAGGCAGGTAATGCCTGAATTATCCCCATGTGCCCGGGTCCACAGAGCAACATAGTCTTTCAAACTACACATGGATACAATGTAAGGATTTTCAAAATGAGCAGCTACAGAATCTGCACGCAAATGCCAGGTGTTATCATTAGAAATAAAAGTTCAACTTCACGGGCTGCGTTTCCAAAGTTCAAACGTTTTTCAAGGGTTTAAAGTAAAAGTGATGATGAACAGATTTTATCAGTTCTGCTCAAGTAGAACAAGCGGTGAAATTCCTTCTCATTCAAAGTCCATTGGGGGGAAAATCCCCCAAAGTCTTATGTAGGTGCCCCCCATTATTCAGAGAACTCTGCACGCAGTCAGCACGCACCGGACTCACGTGAGAGCGTATTTTACGGCAGCTCTGGCACCTCAAAGCTCTCCTGCACTTGACTTTCCGCCTTTCAACATCAACAGCTTGAGTCTGGCCTGTGAGACTTCGGTTTCTATCCTCCTTCCCAAATACAAGCACAGGGCTGCCCTGTACCCGGCGCTGCACCGGAGATACCAAGAGGGGCCCCTGCCCTGCAGGGGTGTGGGCGCTCATGGTCTGCACACTTTGTATGAGGCTGGGGCGCACTCTCCCCCTCCGCCACACGTTCATGTGTTGAAATGTCACCCCCACTGTGATCAAGATGGCAGAACTTTATCCAAGGGATGCTTAGAGGCGGGGCCTTGGGCAGGTGCTTAGGATCCAATGAGCCATCGGCATGCAAGCCCCCACGTCTGAATTACTAGTGGCTTTATAAGAGGGAGAGACACCAGAATAACAGACATACACCTGTGTACCCTGTCTCTTGCCCTGGGATGCCCTGGGTCACTGCAGGACTCTGCCAGCAAGGCCACCGCCAGATGTGGCCCCTGGACCCTGGATGTCTAAAGCAACACAAACCTTCCAACTTTATAAACTCACCCAGGCTGTGGTGCTATGTTATTGTCAACAGAGAAACCAACTAATACATGCCTGAGTGGTGGGGACCGACCAGTCGATCAAGTTCAATAGCACTGACCAATCCAGAAACCTGATACATGAAAAGAAAGAAAATGAGTGACCAAGCTAAGGAAGAAAGAGGCAGTTGGAAAACCACAGGTGAGAAAGGCAGTTTCACAAACAGGGGAGGGAAGCAGGGCCCGTCTGCCAGGTCATGTACAAGCCATAAGATCTTTGGGATAAGAAGGAACCAGCCCGGCAAAGAGCCAGGGGAGGCCGGGAGCAAGAAGAAATGGCTGCGGAAACCAAAGCCGCAAACCACCACAGTGATCTCACCTGGAACAGAGTGCAGGTCCCCACTCACCTACCTACCACCTCCACGGAACGCAGCATGGTTACCAGCAGGAAAGGCGCGGCCCTTTTAAATTCAAGGTCAAAAGCCCTACAAACCCTTCATAGTTAGTCTTCATAGTTAGCCTTCATAGTTAGTCTTCTCTGGGAAGATCAAGAGGTGGCAGTCGCTCTCAAATAGGCTCTCGTTGCTGGCTTGAGCTTCCTTCTGCATCTTGGAAGCAGAAAACCTCGAGAGGTTTTATAGTCTCTGAGCTACCTGGAGATCCAGTGGGCTGTCTCTGCAAACTCCCAGACAGAACCGTAGTAAACATGTGCCATTGCTAAAAAGGATCCCAAACGACCTTCTGAACAGTCCCCAAGTGAGACGGACTAGTAGCAGGCTGAGGAGGCCAGGGGGATCGTTAGATGCGATGGTGCAGGGCAGCGAGGGTGTCAGAAGCTGCACTCTCTCCTGATGGCACCAGCTCCCAATCGCTGTGTTTGCTACACGACACTAAACTGAAAAGCTCGGCCATGGCACTAAGTGGCATCTAGTGTCCTGTGACGGAAACCAATGACAAACATATTTTGGAGCAAGCCCCAAGTTTATGTTGACATGGTTTCTCCTTAATCAGGGTAAGCGGCAACTGAAAGCTTAAATCTATTTTAAAAGAGATTTACACTCTCACCAGGGATGGGTAAATAAAATTAGAGAGCCCAGCTGCAACTCCGGGTCCGCCCTGATCTCCCTTCTCTGTAGACACCATTCATCTCACTTTCAGGTCAAAAACAAAAACAAGAACAAAAAAACCCCTTAAGTCCTAGAAAGTAAAATAGTGCCCATATGATGTGCTACAGCTAAAAGCTGATCCAAGTTCACCTGGTTCCATGTCCTAGACACCTCTTTTGTCACACCACAGCCCCTGGTTAACTATGTTCAGTAATTCTTCTTTGATTAAGGAACAGATTTTGGAAAGTTCTGCATAAAAACGTCAGTCCCCAGAGATGAACAAGAGGAAGCAAACACTGTGCGCCACGGCGACCCAGTTTCTCAAACCCCCAGGTGACGGGAGAGTGAGCAGGTTGATGACCTTTAGGACGGGGTGGAGCAGTGGCTGCGTCCCTCTAGGACAGTAGGGATTCCCTGCCTCTTGGATGGCGCCGTCTTCCAGGCCTCCAGGCCTCTGCAGGATCAACCTTCCCTACACAAAGCCCCTCTCCTCTTCCCACTACCCAGCCCGGCTGCTCCTGGGTGAGGACCCTCCTCTCGGAGCCCCTCACTCTGGGCAGGAATTCACACTGACACTGTGGACACACGTGAAGGCCGCCTGGAAATTCCAGGGCTCCGCAGCCTCAGAACTGTGGCCTGGTGCTCCCAGGTACCTGCCCCCAAGCCTGAGCTTCTCTCCCCCTGGTGCTTATCAGCAGGGTGCTCCCAGTCCTAAGGGAACAGTGACACTCCAAGCCTCCTCCTGGCCACGGAGCTGGCCTAGACAGGGCACGGCCAGGCTGGGGAGGCTGCAGTGACGTTCCCTGTGCTCAGGGCAGGAGCTCTGGGTGGGTGACCCGCCATCTGCCCATTGAGTCACTGCAACACCAGGCCTCGATTGATTCCTCACCCGTAAGTGGAGGTGGCGGTCCTGAGCACCCGCTCAGAGCTATTCTGAAGATAAAAGGCAGGACCTGGAGATGGTCCAGGGACAAGGACGCCTCAGAGTGGCTGAGTCAATGCTGTCACCTGGACCTCCCGCTATCTATCCCCTTACCCAGCTCCATCTTCTCAGCACTGAGCACTGGGCGGACACCGTGCGTACTGGGTTTGGCCTACTGTGAGCTCTCTGCCCCTGAGCCACAAGCAATGCGTGGGCCAGGACAGGCTCACGATTCCTCTCTGCTGCCCATGTGCACCCAGGACAGCTGGTACGGAGGAGGTCTCAAGTACTCCCCACATGGACGAGTGAGCAAACCACCAGCTCGAGAACGATCAAGCCAGTGAGCACACAGGCCCCACCCAGGCCCCACGCAGGCACATGGGGCTGGGTGAACACCGCAGGGGAGCCCTTCCTGCTCTTTCCTGCAGTGATCACAGGTATACTTCATTGTGCTGGTCACCAGGTAAGAGCTGCCTGTGAGTAAGAGTCTTACAAATAAACTAATGGGACCTCATGCTGGAGAAGGGGGGCCTCCCCGGCTCCTGGCATGGGTGCAGACACTCATGACGCGACGGCCAGTTCAAAGGCATTCACTGATGCAGCCATGTGCCAAGAGTCCCCTAGAAAAGAAAGAAAACCCACCTTTCCATGTGACCAGCTGCCGAGGGTCAGGTTTCCTGGAAAGCTAGCCTTTGATGTGGGGCGGAGCCTTCCCATATCCAAAGAGTCCAGTGGTGGCCTTGGGAATGTCCGTCCACGTGGCCACCGCATCCAGTTTCCACCAAGAGGAAGAAGGCGCCTGGGAGGAGGACCCGGGCTCCCTGTCCCTCCCTGGACTCCCCCAGCTGCCCAGGAACTCCTGAAAGGCCTCTTATAGTACAAGTTTTGTTCTCATCCTACAAATGAACCCAAGTTGCTTGTTTGCTCGTCTTCCTGGCTATGGGCGGAAATGAGGAAGAAACCGTGTGCAGAAGACATCAAGAAGGCAAAGATGCTTTTTTTTGTGTGTGTGGTGCTGGGGATGGAACCAGGGCCTTGTGCATGCAAGGCCAGCCCTCTACCAATTGAGCTCCACCCCGGCCCATGAGATGCTGACTGTTACCGTCATCATAGCTACCTTTTTAACATTCGTGACAAGCCTGCACTGGAGAAATCGCTATGTACTGTCCAACACGTGGACTAAGTTTTCCAAGATCTGATTTGATGAAAGTTAAGTCTTAACTCTGATTTCCCCCCAAATGAGATGAAAACGTCACGTTCAACAGCACACGTGGTCTCAGGTCTTTGGCAACATCCTGGTACCGTTTTCCACAAAAAGAAATGCTCTGGAGTGATCCTACTTTTCCTGTTTTTAAAAGGACTTTGTATCTCTATTTTTTTTTCCCCCTCGATCTCCACTGTTGAGAAAATGATTTATCACCTGCCGGGGTCCCGCTACTCAGTATGACCACCATAAATCGTGCCCTTGCGACAAAGCTCTTATCTGAGGCAACAGACAGCATCGTCTGTTACTGCTTCTGTGTCAATGACCTTTTTTTTTTTAGAACGGCTCCGTGTTCATTATAAATCCTTAAACATATTAGCAGAAGACACTTTCGTAGCAAATGCCTTGGGTGAGGGGCAATTCTGCTGTGGTCACCGTCTTGCTCCCAAGCAAGGGCGAAATCCTTAAGTCAACACGTTCCCCGGGGACCATGCTGAAGTACATTTTTCAAAGACCAGTGCCATTTGGTGGGAGTCAGTTCTGGAGGGCCACATACCTTTTCAATCAATCCGCAGCTGCCAGGATGAGAGGAGCACCCTGAGGCCTTCCTCTACCCCGATCTGCCCTGAGCAGGTGGCCTCACCCTGAGAGTTAACCTCCATGTGGCTGCTCAGAACACAGCAGCCCAGGGCAGCGGATGTGGTATCACCAGGGTGTCCTGGGTTCTGCCTGCACATAGCTATGTCCCTTCCTCTCACTCAGAGTCTCAGGCTGGGACTGGGCGGGCAGGGTGGACAATGGAAGGAGGCTACTAGGTTTGGTAGAATCATTTTGGGCCATTTTGTGCTTAACAGGCATGGGACAACAGGTTAGCCTTCAGAATATTGTTTGTGGCCAGAGAATTTTGACTCACAAGATCTCAAAAACCACTTTATTTGGCACCAGGCTTTTGCAAACAGATAAGCAGGCTGGAGTGAATAGCTAGGATCTGGGGTTCAAAGTCATCCTCTTTTCAAACTCAGTAACAAAAAATAAGAAAATGCAATCTGTTCACAGCTATCACGTTGGCTAAGTTTGATCTTTTCATGTGTGGATACATTGATTGATCTTCTGTATGTCTCTCTTATCCCTGTTGGAAAGATTTTAGCAAGCACCTTCAAATTATCAAAGTTCTTGTGGTTAAATTGCTAGTTGATAACCCAGCTGGATAAAAATACAATCCCATGCTCTTTTCCAGTAGATTCAAACTGACTTAGAGAAAAGAAACAAGGGAGTCACAGATCAACCCATTACAACTGGTTTCTTAGGAGACATTCATCTTCCAAGGCCTTAACACCTCCTGTGAATTGAGCTGTCATAAACACTGATGTCCTTCAAAAGATAAATGGAGAAAGAAAATGTACACACACACACACACACACAGGAATATTACTCAGCCATGAAGACTGACTTTATGACTTTTACTGGTAAATGGATGGAACTGGAGGCTATCGTGCTAAGTGAAATAACCAATCCTTAAAAACTAAAAGCCAAATGTTCTTCTATGTGGATGCAATATAAGTGGACACAATAAGGGGGGTGGAGGGGAGAACAGAAGTTCATTGGACTAGACAAAGGGGAATGCAGGGAAGGGAGGAGGGATGGGAATAGGAAAGACAATAGAATAAATTGGACATAAATTTCCTGTGTTCATATATGAACACACGACCAGTATAAACTCCGCATCATGTACTACCACAATAATGGGAAGTTATACTCCATGTGCGTATAACCTCATGTCAAAATACACTCTATTGTTATGTATATCTAAAAATAAAAAAAACACCTGTGGATATCAGGGACCCGAGCTACCTGGTGATCTCTACAAATGACTCACATAAATTATACTGGGCACTCTGGCAGTCAAAGTGCACATAAATCAACCACCGTTGGTTGCATCCTGGATCCTAGAGCATCTGAGTCAGAGCAAGCAAGAGGATAGCAGTCCCCCAAAAGGAGTGCTACCCCCAAACAGCAACTAACAGGCACAAATGGAAATAATCACATTAACCGCCAAGCAGCTTTGTGTTCTGATCTCCCCCAACCCTCAACCTCTAATAAAAACCAGAGTCAGGTCCACATTTGAAAAAAAACTATGCCTAGGTATCATTTGGATTTCAACAGCTTAATGAAACACCTGGAAAAACTCCCAGAGCTTTGAAAAGTGGTTCCCAGAGCTTAAGGGCTGGAGACTGCAGATGAAGTGGGAAAGGAGCACACAACTCATCAGTGTGCCGCAGAGTGTCCCCGGCCCTGGGCCCCTCTGAGCCCACAGCAAGACATGGAGGTTGGCTATTGCTAGTCGGCTGGAAACCAGTGGGGCTAACATGAGCATTGGTCATTCTTACCTGCCCCAAAGGCCTCTCTGAGGTCCTAAGGCAACTCTCTCCGGCAGGACACAACCCCCTGGCAGATCAACAGCTAGGGAAGAGCTGCAGGCCTGTTGCCAGGGAAGACAGTACACAGAAAATTTCAGCACTGCCAGGCAAAGGGGCTCACACCTGTGATCCCAGCAACTTGGGAGGCTGAGGCAGGAGGACCATGAGTTCAAAGCCAGCCTCAGCAACTTAGTGAGGCCCTAAGCAACTCAGTGAGACCCTGCCTCTAAATAAAATGTAAGAAGGGCTGGGGATGTGGCCCAGAGGTTAAGTGCCCTTGAGTTCAATCTCTGGTACCAGAAAGAAAACTCCAGGATGTGCTTTTGTTGGAGGGGCAGCAGGTGACAAGGTGGAATGTAGACGTGCTAGGAGGACAAGAAGCAAGGGGACACTAAGAGGAGACGCAGCCGCAGAGCCAGGGCTGCGTTACAGCAGCAGACCTTCCTAGCAGAAGTCATGAGCCTCAGCCTACAGACCACTTTGGCCTACCACCATTCTTTAAAATAAAGTTTTATTAGAACATGGCTGTGCTCATCGGTTTTCAAACTGTCTGTGGTTGTTCTATATCACGGTGGCAGAGGCAGGTCATGGCAATAGTGACCATGTGGCCCCAGAGCCACCCCTCACCACGGGCCTTTTACAGAAGCCGACGGCCCCTTTCCTCTGGGTAGACTCCAATGGCTGAAGTCAACGTCATGCATGACTTCTCATCTCCTGACTCGATACCAGCCCTCCAGAAACACTGCCTAAGGCTTTAACATACAAGCACATACGTGTGTGCATGAAGACACGCGCGTGTGTAGAATCGGCCTCCCCACAGGGTTATCACGCTCAGCTCTAAAGCAGGAACCCATGTTGGAAGACTTTTGTAAAAAAATTTCACAGCAGGCGGGCACGGTGGCTCAAGCCTGTCATCCCAGCACTTAGGGAGGCTGAGGCAGGAGGATAGCGAGTTCAAAGCCAGCCTCAGCAACGGCAAGGCACTAAGCAACTCAGTGAGACCCTGTCTCTACATAAAACACAAAACAGGGCTGGGGATGTGGCTCAGTGGTCGAGTGCCCCTGAGTTCAATCCCCGGTACCAAAAAAAAAAAAAAATTCACAACAAATACAGAAAGATGTTTCCACCCTCCTCAAGACAGGCCTCAGCTTCTGCCCACACAGCTGCCAGCGCTGGACCTCTGGGGAGGCAGGTCCTGTGCCCTGCCCACGCCCTGCACAGGAGGCCAGAAGGCCTGAAATGAAACAGGCAAGTCCCCTCTGTCTAGCCTCCCAGAGAAATCACAGCTGTCAGGATTAAGAGCCTGCTCCCGCCCCGCCCTGCCCGGCATTTGAGGAAGGGACACTGCCGAATGTTAATTACCTTCTGGGCGACAGGCTGCCCTGCCAGGGCCCTCTGACCCCTCTCAGAGCCTCTTGACTGCTAATCTCCTGCCACCAGGAGAGCCTGCCCCAGGACAGAAGTGCCTCCTGGCTAAGCTGCATAAAGCTTCCTACATTGCGGGGGGAGGGCCCACACAGTGAGCGCAGCAAGGGGCCCAGCAGTCCCTCCTGGCCTCCCGGCCACGCCATCCCTTGAAAACCAGACGTGACCTCAAGGAGTCCAGTGGAAACCCAAAGGCACAAATTGGCATTGACTCAGCCAGAGACACAGGTTAAGAAACAGACCTAATGCTGTTGACATTCCCTGCTTTTACGAAAAAGAGGAAACCCTTGGAGCTTAGAGGTTTTCTGCTATATTAACTTCTTCACTATTTTCTAAACAAAGCATCACATGGCTCTGTTGTGCCACACTCCGAAATAGTGCCACCCCATCCCCGCCCTTTGGTGAGCTGAGGCAGGGTCTGTAACTCCACAGCTGGTACTGGGGGGCGCTCACACACGACTCCCTGTTCGCAGAGTACAAACAGGCGTGGAGCCTGGGAAAGCCATCTCTGGTGGCCGAGTGTCCCGTAACACTGCCCCTGTCCATGAGGGAGGGCAGGTCTCCTGTTTAAGGCTAGTGTTGGGCTCAGAAAATGATACCCCGAAGCATGGCTCTATGACAGGTCACATACACCAAATTGCAGCCTCAGGGTGTCCCCATCCTCCCGGCCCCAGGCCCATCCCGGATCCAGCCAAGTGCTTTCCCTGAGGCTCCACCCACCCAAACAGAACCCTTGGCCTTTAATCTTTGTAGGGCAATGTCATTCACTATGGAAGATTCAACTCACATCAGAGAAGAGACTGCAAGTCGAAGGGACATCTAGAACTCAGAGGAACTCTGTCCAGGCCATGGTCTAAGCTTCTGGGCCCGTTATCTCCTCAAAAGCCACTTCCTCTTCCGTGTTGTCCTTTCTCACCCAGACCCACAGCCGTGCAGTCAGCTGACCGTGAACTGACACCTCCAGAACGTGGAGCCAAAATAACCCTTCCCTCCTCCAAGCTAGTTTTCTCAGGTTTTGCCATGGTGATGCAGAACTGGCACAGTGTCCCCCCAAATGCAGACCCTGGAACCAAACACCTAACGCTATGGTATTAAGAGGTGAGGTCTCTGAGGGGTAATTACGCCTCCAGGTTCCACCCTCACAAATGGGACTAGTGCCTTATGAAAGAGGCTCCCTTGCCCCTGCACCACACGGGGACACAGCACCATGGAATCATCTCTGAAGCCGAGTGTGAGCCCTCCACAGATACCGACTGCCGGCACCTTGATCTTGCACTTGCTGGCTTCCAGAACTGAGAGCAGCAAATTCTGGTTGTTTATTAATCACCTAGTAGAGGGTATTTTGTTATAGCAGCACAAATGAACTAAGTCCTACTCTGTGGGTTATAAAACCAAAAAATAACTCCTGGTAGGTAATGAACAGTAAATAATTTAAGCTATCAGTTATTTAGCATATCAGGTGTGCTAAGGCTGGTGCAAACTTTTTTTTTTTTTTAAAATTTGCAGTTTCCAACAAGCTCATTTTAAGTATTAGTAGTGACTTCCATTGTTTGGATGAAAACTTGGAAGTGAAAAAATATTAAAAATTAGCCCCAATTTGTAACTGACAAGAGCCAACCCTGGAATCAGCTTTTCCTAATGTAGGCACTGAAAACGCCCCTGGGCAGGAGCGGCCCTCACTCCTGGAGAAGGAGCAGGCGGCCACTGAGGACCTGGCTGTAATAACGCGTGACTCAGGGTCATTTCACAGACACTGAACCTCTGTTCTCAGAGCTCCCAACAGCTCAGAGCTATGAGCACAGGCCCAGCCCTGAAGGGACAGGCTGTCTGCTCCTGGGATCACTCCTGCTAGCTTCAGAGCATGCGTGCGTGGCTGCAGTGACATCACGATATTTATACTATGCTCCTTCTCAGCGACACAGGAAAAGTTAGGGTTCAGAGTTGAAAAAGCAGCAAGGACCCTGTGACCTCAGCCCACGATGGGAGGCCCTTTCCATATCCCTAGGCACCACCCACCATGTCCCTGGGCACCTCACAACCTTGACTCGCACATTCTGCAAGCGGCCCCTGTGGGTGCTCAATAATCCAGCCCACGTGAGGACCCAGGTGGGCTTGACCGAGGGAGGTACTGATGTTCAAAGCTTGGTCAAGGTCCCGACAAACAGCTGAAGGACTCCAATGGTGGCGAGGCTGGGGAATCCACTGGTGTGGATGAGGGTGCTGGAGGTGCTGCAGCAAGAGAATTTTGACAAGAAGATCCAGAATTCTCATCCGGTCCTTCGAGGCGGATGAGAACTGTCTCCAAATCACCAAGAACCTCTGACGTGACAGATGACACAGTAGCTCAGGCCCTGGTGTCTTGCTCTTCCCTTTGATGAGGCTGCAGGGCTGCCCAGGACTCTGTCTCATGCCTCACTCCAAGGACCTTGTGATGTCACCACATGGGGTCCCCACAGAGGACCATGGGACATAGAGAAGAGAGGGCTGGGTTGGACTCCATCCAAAGTGCGGTTCTTCCCTCCCTTATCCAGTGACAGCAGGGTCTCCTCCGCAGCCCATGGCCAGTTCACCTGGGAGGCCACCAATGACCAGGCAGCTATGACTCAAGAAGTCTTTTATCCAAGTCCGAGTTCAGGCTGCCCGAAAAAAGCACATGCAGCCCCCTAGACCTCTCTGGACACCTGCGCCTGGCCGATTCTCCAGGAATGACCGCGTTCTGCTCTGGCTGCTGTCCCTCCAGAGTGTGTTTGGACTACATCTTGCTTTCCAGCCACACAGTTCACCTTGAACTAACTCTGAAACACAGTATGGTCACCTGCACAGCATCCAGGCAAAAACTCTGACTTAAAGCACCACCAGCATTGAGTAGGTTTTATTTCAGACACTCTTTCTGTGAGGAGGGGGGACGTATTTGGGGGTCTGAGGCTTGCTCAAGTATGGATTTCCAAGGCTCAAACACACTCCTAAAAATCAGCAAGAACATTTGCACACTCTGCTCTGCAGAAGAGCAGAACCGTGCAAAAGTGTGATCCACATTCCCCTGGGTGCCTTCAAGGAATGGGTGTGGCTGTGTGTGTGAGTAGGAGGGTGTGAGTGTGTGCATAAGAGTGTGCATACAAGTGAGTGTGTGCATGTGTGTGTGAGTGTATGTGTAAAAGCGTGTGCATGTGTGTGTGCATGCTTGTGTGTGTGAATGGGGGCAAGTGTGAGTGTGTAAGAAGCTTTCTTGGCCAGGGGAGTGCACAATGAGCTCTAATGGTTTGCACAGTAAGTGCTCCCCTTCCCCCACACTGTAGAACACTACCTGTCCGCATGCTGTGACATATGTCCTTACACACTAGCTCTGACCACCGAGCACCACCACCTCAGTGAGGAACACATGAGGCTCCACTCGTCTGGGTAACTGTGACCCCTGTACTTTGGAAAGACCAATCTTTCAACAACCGATCTTGAATGGCGTGGCCATGGGGAGGTATATCTGTGGCAGGTCGGTAACTTCTCCAGTTAACTCTATCACTGGATCTCATCTGTATCATTTTTCTGATTATAAAGACATCTTCTTATCGTGGACACTTCTTCTAATTCATATCCATATCTATTCTACATTTAACTCCTTGGAGTCAAGTCTCAGGGGTACTCATATAAGGATGCTGAAGTAGAACAGCTTCCAGGTCCCCAAAATGCAGAATAATGGGGGGATGTCAGGTGACCACTGGATGATTCAATGTCACATCTGCATGATGAAATTGCATGTACTTGGGCAAGCCAACGAGTCTCACCTGTGTGACACCCTGCGGGGATGTAGGATCACATGTGCAGAGATGACCAAGACGAGTCCGGGAGGAGCCACGTCCCCTGTGAACACGTGCGTCTTCTAGTTTGTGTGGACAAGAAGCATCTGGAGGGTGTCCGACTGCACGCTCCTCAGAGCAGGGCAAGGACAGGAGAGCCTGGCAGATGTGTCTGTCTCATTTTAAAACTTCTATGGCCTCAGGGACTGGGGACACTCCAAACAACTTTACAGCTTAGGCGGGTGTGGGCGAGCTGGGGTGGGGGGGCAGGTGGCACACTCAGAAAAGAGGTTTTTTTTTGAGGAGAAGAATTGAGAGTATAATAAAGAGCTCTGAATATCCACTCCTTCTACTGCTGGAACTTGCTATATACAAGTCTCATTTATCTCCTATACCTGTGCCAACTCAAATAACTTAAAAAATAACTTGTATTTTATAGGTATTTGGTCACATAATGTGATAATCGGTTGTCTCTGTCTTTATAATGACTGTGTGTGCATGTCGACAATCTGTGCTAAGCCTGTGACATAAAAGAAAGGGCACAGCTACATGTGCATTTGTACCAATAACGACCAGGAGGGTAACGGGACAGACATTTAACCAGAGCCTCAGTAATGTCCTTGTGAAATGAGAACAGACTGCCTGCTGTCACAGGGAGGAGGACACAAGGTACCACTAGGACTGCCGAGCTCCCCAGGGATGCTCTCCCTAGGTGTGGGAGGCGCTCACCAACAGTGATGGTGATATGACAATCGTAAGGTCGTAGAGTGCTTGCTGGGTCTCAGAACTCCTCTATGAGCCGCTATGATCTTGCCACATATTGACTCATTTAATCAGCACCCCCGACTGGTGAAAGCGGGACTGTCATTCTCATTTTTTCGACATTAGAAGTTGAGGAGCACCTTGCTGGCAGCTGCGCAGGGGAGATGCACGTGAGCTGGAGTCTGAACCGAGGAGCCGGCTAGCCCTGTGTACCATGCTGTCCATGGGGAAGGAACCTAAGGAAGGAGGTTCTGCCTGAGCCTCTCTGTGGAACCTGTCACAGACTGACCACACTGGACTCAAGAGCCTCCGGTAGGAGTCCCTATTCTCCGCACTGGTTTCCAGACTTTCGAAGGGGGACATATGTGTGGACCCCAACCCAGTCCACATGTGACATTCAAGACTCTCCATCTCTCCCTCGTAGGTCCACCAAGTCACACTCGGCCAAGGGGACACAGAAGCAGGAGCTCGTCTCCTCCACCCCCATGAATCCCTCCAGTAACCAAATCAAACTTACCCACGGGAAGGGAGGACCCTCCACCAGTGCGACAATACGGGGAAACGTCCCAGCCTGTGCCTGCCTGAGACCCCCGCCCTCACCAGGTCACAGCAGGAGTCTGAGCCCCAAGTGTGCAGTGCATGACAGACAGCATCTCCTTCACCAAGGATGGAGCAGGGGAACCCACACTGGGCTCCCGTCATGGGAGCCCATGACAAGCTTACTGAGCACACAGGCAACCTGAGGTCACAGAACAGTCACTCACCAGTCCCCAGAAACCAGGGACAGTTAGCCACAGTGGCACCACCCCTTCAGTCCTCTACGTCAAAATGTCATCTCAGTTTCTTTAAAACTCCCAGAGATCCCCAGCTGTAGCTCTGTGGCGCTGGTGGTCGGCAACAGTAAACCCCTAACCATCAGCCTGTGCTTTTGCGTCCAGCACCACTGTCCTTTTCTCTCTCGGATAAGGCCAGGGTATGGGGCGTGGCAGGGAGAAAAGGTCCATTTACAATCCCAGGATTTTGCTTCAAAACTCTTCACGAATGGAACCTAGCATCCTTGTTACAGGAACATTTTCCATGATCACTATGAAACTTCAGGGATGGGAGGGAGGGCAGGAGGGAGGGAAGGAGGGAGGGATGGAGGGAGGACAGAGGGAGGGCAGGAAGGAGGTTGGGGGGAGGGAGAATTGCACTCTATCACAAACATGCTCCTCCTCCTCAGGAGCTGAGCAAAAATGGTTTATTAAAAGCTCTCAAAATTCCCACGTGTTAACAAGAGCCGTTGGTAACCTCAGTCACTGAGGGGTCACTCACCAAAAAGGCCCACATGAACGGATTTGCCAGCTCGCACCCCAAGGGACAGAGAAACAACAGGCACTGCTTTTGTTGATCTTTTCCTCTTGAAATCTTTAACCAAAAATCTCCCCTCTTCTCGCTTCAAAGTAAACCACTGTCCTGCGAGTCCAGGCTACCTCTCCTTCCAGAGAGAGCCAGCCCTCCAGCTGCAAGCTGCCCGCGCAGAATCCCGCAGGAAGGGCCCTACCAGGGCTCCAGGGAGAGTTAAGTAAGAAAAGGAAGCTCTCCGTGAAGCTGACCATCCTGAGCTGAGGAATTCAGGTTTTAAAGTTTCTGTCTGCAAAGCCTATTAGAAAAACCCATCGGGAAATTTCTACTGAAGCCCTTCTATCCGATCTCTCCGTTTACATGAAGATGTACATTGTGCTCAGCTCAGCATCTGCTCCTTGGGAACCTCCGTCCACTCTCAGGTGTTCGCTTTTCTTACCACCTCAGCGGAGGACACACCTTTCCAACCCTTTGGCAGGCCGACAGTAGGCCTTGGCCCTGGTCTTGCTCATCCAGTCCCCTCCGGGTGCCCTCTAGGAACAGGAGGCCCTGAAGACCTTTCCTGAGGCCTTTGATTAATGTGGTCACTTGCATTTTCCCCCCAGAGAAGCCCTTGGAAATTTCCACGTGGTTTATCGCTTCACTAAGAACTCGGCTTAATGAAGCAAGTGTGGCAAATTCCTGGAACATGTACGAAGATTCCATTGCGACAATAGTGGCTAAATATCCACGGAAGAGATCTGAGTGCCGCGTGCAGAAGTGAGCACTGGCTGGCTCCCTCCGGCACTTGGCTGCCACTGATTCTACGTCCTCACAACTGTCCTTACACAGTCAAGATCCAGGTCAGGGAGGAAGGAGACCAAGGTGACTGATGTTAAATATTTTCCAAATATGGTGGCAAAGTTCCCAACTCTGTGGGCGAAAAGGACAACTGTAAACTCACACTCCGTCTCGCAGTGAGCAAGTTGACCAGAAATAACACAATCTCCCAATCCTTATAGCTGAGCAGGACTAAGAAAAATGTTTGCTTAAAAGATAAAAGACTGGAATTCATAAGTGCAGCAGGCTTCTTTTTAAAAAATTTTAGTTGGTAACACCCCAAAAATGAACTTCTGATTTTCTTGCGATGCCCTTTATCTTTTTTTATTTTTAAAAAAAGCAAAATCAGGGCTTCCTCTGGCAAGGCTATTCTCTCCTGTGTTTCCAAATAAAGTCACTCTCTGTTCCTGAATTCCTCCTGGTGCTGGGAGAGAGCTATTTTAACCTGCTGCTATTCCTGTATGGACAGCTGGCAGATTCCACCTGTCTGCAGGAGGTGTTGTCAAAGGATCGGGTGTCCCCCAGACCTCATGACACAGTGTCACCTGCCTTGAATGCTTCTAATGTTAGCCTGCCTGCTGTTTTACCCGCAGACGTCGATCATGTGACTTAGAAATCTATTCTGGAGTCAGGCAGCAACTCTACCGAGGGGACCCTATACCAGGCCTGTTGCTAGGTTCTGGGGACTGAGTATGCACAGAGAGCTCAATCGCTGTGTCCCGCTGCCTGCAGGCTCTGCTTGGTCCTTCCCTCACAAACTGCAAACTTTGTGAGTGACCTCGTTAGAGAGTCCAACTGATGGTGGACTCAGAGGCTGTGTGCCTGGAAGTCACAAACTTCCAGACAACAGCCGAAACACCATCACAGCACATGCCACAGACAAGCATCCATGTCAAACATCAGGTTGGCCCAGATCTCCCCAATGAGCATGGATGTTACCTTGCACACCAAAGTGCCACACTTCCCAGATGCGGTGGCGCACGCCTGTCATCCCAACAGCTCACAAGGCTGAGGCAGGAGAATTATGAGTTCAAAGCCAGCCTCAGCAAAAAGCGAAGCACTAAGCAACTCAGTGAGACCCTGTCTCTAAACAGAACACAAAAGAGGGCTGAGGATGTGGCTCAGTGCTCGAGTGGCCCCGAGTTCAATCCCTGGTGCCCAAAACAAAACAAAACAAAACTCCACACTCAAACAACCTGGGCTTCCAAAGGCTGGGTCTGGGTCCCTTTGTGATAAGGACATCATGATGCCACCACCCAGAGGCTGACACCATCCATCAGTTGGAGGCATGCACAGCCCATGAACTTTGCCTGAGGCAAGAAATGCCTAAGTCCAAGGCTGACAGGTAGAGGAGCTTATTTTTGGCAAACATGGTCATATATTCTATCAAATCGACTGCATTCTTTTGGCGACAGGCTGAGACTGAGTTGCTATCAGCAGATCAGACAGACTCCAGGGTACAGCACCAGAAAAAGGCATTTGCTGGCACCCTAGAATGTAGCTCTGGCTTCCAAAGCAGAACATTTTCAAACTGTGGGCTGCCGCAGTCAACTTAGTAGGTGGCCAAGAACATTAAAAGAGACAGGATAAAAGAGAACTATCAGATTGCATTGGATGGAGTAAGGGTAAATCTCTCATAAAACTTTTTTCCATTTTTATACACGTGCAACAGACCCCACTCCCCTTCGTGAGTGCTGCATTGGGTCATGTAAAAGACATATTTCTTGCTGTCGGCCAACAGCCCACAGTCTGCAAAACGCTCTGTTGGAGAACAGTCTAGCACGAGGAGCCTATTGTAGCTTTGGGCTGCATCAACTGGACGACGCACACATGGTCCATACCCACAACAGGAACACGCAGAGATATTCTAGTTTTTCCAAAAAGCTATAAAAACAAACAAAACTTTGTCGATAAAAGAAGAATTTCCCCATTTCTGGCCTGTGATGCTGATATTTAGCTTCTGGCCTCTGAAATCCTTGGGCAGTGAAGGGATTCTTCTCTGTAGTAGATTCCTGTTCCCAAATGCTCCTGGCTCCTTCCCCAAGCAAACCAAAGCAGTAAGTAGCAAAGCACTGAGCTCAGACCAGCACCTGGAGTGATAGCCGAGTTGGAGTTAAGGAACACCTGTGTTGCTTTAGGGGGCTCCCAGGTGGCTTTTCAGGTGGCATTGGGCTGGGCTATTAGGAACCTTGACTGCCATGGTGAGCAGGCTGTTTCACTGTCCCTCAAACCAGCTGGCTACGTCCAGTGGACATACTCCATGTAAGGACATGTGCTCATAGTACCATTTTTAAAAATTAAAGTTTAAGTGTAACACACCTTCAGAAAAGGCAGCCTAAGTGGACCTCTTGATGCCTTTCCACAGCGGAACACACTCACACCTTGACCCAGATGGAGAACAGAAATGGGACCCTCATCCCGCACACGGCCCCAGGGCTACTCCCAGTCACCATCCTGACTTCTAATCCCACAGAATAATTTTGCTCTTAAAAGAAAGCAGAGCTCAAGGACCCCAGTTCTTGGCAAGCAAAGCACTGAGTTGAAATCTTTTCTCCTTATGTTTATTTTTTACTGTTATCTTCTATTTACAGCATGTGCCAATGGCTTCCCACCTACAGTGACAGCTTCCATTTCCCTTTTCCCTTTAAAATAAATTTAAGTTAACAAAATACTGCTTTAAATAAAATGTTAGGTACTTAGCCAAACAGGTGGCGAATACAAGGCAAAAAGTGACCAGGTAACTAAGGGCTTCTGTTCCACAGGAAATGCTAACTGGCTTGACTGGCTACCTCTTGATCCGAAATCTCCCTGGATGAAGGAGGATGTTTTTTCCCCTTGCCTCATGACACAGCAGAAGGACTAGTTTTCTCTCTTGCATATTTTTGTTTTCTGTGCTCGGGATCAATAGTGCCTCATGCAAGCTAGACAACTGCTCTACTGCTGAGCCGCACGCCCGACCCTCTCCTGTAGTCTTCAGCAGTAGAATGGTCAATTCTCCCAGGAGACGATGTGATATTATTTCATATACTTCTGGCTTATATTTCTCACAGGCATTACACTAATTAAGACTAAAAGGAGATGATTCAGAATGAAAGGAAGCACACCCGATCTCTCTCTCCTGTTGAATCTCTATCAAGTTCTAAAAGCCCACTGAGACCTGGGATCCTTTGAACAAAAGGTCACAAACAGCTCCAATAGTTGAATGCATTGAAAATTTTAATTGTGGCCAATGTACCAAACACAACCTCCTCTTTTCCCTGAACCACAGCAATTGTGTTAAGCTCGTAATCGAATAGAGAGACCCTCTGCATCTCACTTGAGTGGCTTAATGTACCAGACAAATGACCCTAAGCTTACCTAGGGTGGGCATCCCAGGTAACTAAACCCCATGGTCAAAACAAAGACTTTCTTGCTGCATTTCTACCTGCCCCAAAGATTCTTCTTTCATTTCTTATAAACAGTTTGGTAAATACAGACCATGCTTAACACAGCTTAAAACTTTAAGTAATTTGTCTGGGTCTCATACAAAACAGGGGTAAAGTGACACATGCTGCTGACCTGCAGCCTAAATAGTGCTTACGTGCCCAGGCATGCATGTCCCTCCAGATTCCATACAGATCCCTTTATATGCACGTGCATTAGTACAGGCTCTTTCACTCAAAGAAACCGGAGAAATCTTCTTGTTAAAACACAGCACATTAGGACTGGCCAGTGAATGCTCAGGGGCAGCAGAGCTGGTGCGCATATGAAGGTCAAGGTGAGGTTTCTCTGAATGCAGCTCCACCAAACTTGGCATTCAGCATCCTCACACCCTGTGAGTAGGTCTCTCGAGCATATCACACACCAAAAAGGATGGGTCCTCCAGGCACAGAGATGAGGGCAAGGGCATTCGAGCAGAGACATCGTAATCTGGACAACATTGTTACCATTATCATGAGTCCTTTAAAAGGTGGCGCAAGCCTGTCATCCCAGCGGTTTGGGAGGCTGAGGCAGGAGGATTCCAAGTTCAAAGCCAGCCTCAGCAACTTAGCAAGACCCTAAGCAGCTTTAGTGAGACCCGGTCTCAATCACACATAAAAAGGGCTGGGGATGTGGCTCAGTGATTAAGAGTCCCTGGGTTCAATCCCTGGTGCAAAAAAAAAAAAAAAAAAGGAAAGGGAAGGGGGAAGCAGGACTTACTTAGTTCTCCAACTTACCTTTAAATGACAACCAAAAACATCAAGATGTTGCTCCACTGAAAATGTTAAGAAATTTCAAGATTTCAATAAAAATAAGGAAAAAAATTTCTTTGCTCCATTTCTTTGAACCTCACATAGTCTATTTCCAGAGACTATGGTATGTTTATATTATCTTACACGCACACAGGACTCAGATATTTCAAAGAATGACACAAAGCATCAGAAATCTAATAACAATGCTGCAGCAAAATCTTGCTTAATCCTATTTCAGTAGAACTCCTCCCATGTCATTTAAGCTAAAGTTTCAAACAAGTAATGGAAATATTATGTGCTCCACATGTAGTCCCCGTGGCCCATGGTATCCCAGCGTAGAAGCCGCTGTGTCCATTCCTAAATGATCAAACTGATCATTTTTTGGCAAGATAATACTTAGTAGCAGTAAGCGTTTCTATCTGCATCTCCATCATAGTTCTCGATTTTTCTATGTTGCTGTATTACATCCTTGCAAATTTATACAAGTGTTACCCTAATAGGAAATTCAATGAAACTCGCAACCTTATTAAGGGAGGATTTCCTTCAGGGAATACCAGTTCTTCACAAAGAACGTCTCAATATTCCTTGGAGTCCATGTAACAAGGGGGACCCTAATCTATACTGGCACTTTAAAAATAGCTGATATTGAACACACGCTTATTTCCCTTTATTTTTAGAAGGCTTAAGTCGGCACACATGCCATCGATTACCATGCTGTTCACACCAGGACATAAATTCAGAATTACTCCTGATTGATCAATTATCATGATTTATATGGCCTCAGGAAGTGGCAGCCCTTACCCAATCCAGATTCAAGGGGTCACTACTTTCAAAAAGAAGTCTCAGACAAATTAAAATGGTCTGTTCGCGACTGTGATTCCAGTTTTATGGACACGAGCATCCCAGCGTGGGTTTGTTGGAAGACCTCCAGGGCCCTGCCCCTGAAGCCCTGCAGGGACAATGGGCAGAGCTCACCCCTAGTGGGCAATTTTTTCTGGGGCCCAATTTACAGTATTCAGAGGCATGCAACATCTCATGATGGCAATCCTGTGGGACAGCGACAAGGCCCAGGTTTGCTGAAGAAAGCAACGCTCAGAGGAGCAGAGGCTTTCCCAAGGTCACAAAGCTAGCAGTAGAAGCTGGCTCCAAAAGCCACCCGATCCCACAGTCCATGCTGCTTAACAATGGGAGACACTAAATGCCCCTCGCATTAACCTGGTCCCATTCATGACCTTTGGATGGAGGGAGAATTCAACCCACATCCTGAAGGTGAACCTGAGCTTGCTCCTGGTTGCTTTTCCACCCTTATCCCAAGAACTCAAGAGTCGTGAAGATTTTGCAACAAACTATGACCAGAGAGCAGCGTAAATAATCCATCTCCCTGCCTTTTTAAATCAGCGCCTAACCATTTTGGGGACACACAGGTTGCATGAACCTGGCTAATGAGTTCTCAAATCGGCATGTCTGAAAACATACATTTCCCAGCAAAGATCATTCTATGAAAAGAACAAAAAGACTATCTTCTGATCAGCAATTGTGAGCATTAATTTGTCCCACACCAGAGTTGTGCCAAATATTAAAACTATTTAAAAAAAAAAAACATTTAGCTCATTTTAAAAATTGGGATTTTTCTCTTAGAGAGCAGAGGCATGGTAAGGAAAGGAAACTGCCTCAGGGGTTAGGTCCTCCTGATTCCTGCCGGCTGTCACATGACCCATCAGCACCACAAGCAGCAGTGAAAGAAAGAGAATCTAGAAAGGAAGAGGTGTGCCAACCTCAGGGTGCAGGGTGGGACCCAGATTCCAGGCTGTTCAATGTACTGCCAAGACGGCAGGCATCGGAGGTCTCCACAGAGAGGACTGCCCTGGGCCCGGCACTAAACCACACCAGCCGCCCTCTCTGAGGGGCTCAGGAGAGGACGTTTAACCCTCATTGGAGACCATGCGAGGGCTGCAGCTGCCCAGCCTGTTGCAGGCGCTCAGAGCACCCAGGCAAAGTGGCACCACTGCCTCTGAGTGCTTGAGGCTGCTCCTCTGTCAAGCCTCCCCTCTGCAATTCCCAGCCCCAATTCTGACTGCCAGCACTCTCCGCCCTCACCCCTCCAGCACCCTGATCTCGAATGTGCCCCATGGAGTTTGGGCTTTGGGAAAGCCACGCCCCCTACTGTAGGCAAGGGCTCCCCCACCCTCTCCCGCAAAAAACGGATTTGACACGCACTTCACAGCATCTGTGCAGTCAGACCACCCCAAGCACCTTCTGCATGTGATCAAAATGCATCTAGCCCCTTCTTACAGCACCAGGTGAAAAGACAGAAACGTCCCTTCTCACAAAATGAATAAGAGTTATTGTTCCCCAAACTCTGAATTTAAAGCACATAGACAGAGTATAAAGACGACTTCATGGAAAAGGTATTTTATCTGCCCCACTGTCAAGGATTTCCTGGGTTTTGTTGAACGCAGGAATTGACCCAGAATTTAATTTTTTGACCTAATCTACACTCAAGAAAACCAATGGGACACCCATCACTTCTGCTGTGTACTTGATTTTAAAATGCATTCTTAGCTCATGAACTCATAGGAATGAATGACCACGAGAGTAGAGGTGAGACTTCTCTGCAGACAGAGCTCCCACGGCAGCACCCGGATGGACACCACGCAAACTCGAGGGTGCAGGGAATGAATGAGAGGTGCTCTGCTGGAGAGAGGCTCCGGGCCACAGCTTCTCAGCAAGAGGCAAACAGATACCCAGGCACTCCCACAGCTGGTGCACGTGCCATGAGCTGCAGCTCCTCCGAAAAACAGCTGATTGCAGAGCAGGGGTGGGAAAACATTTGTTTGCAGTCTAAAAATATCAGAGGTATTTGGGCACTGCAGTACAGGCCTGTGATCCCAGCTACTAGGGAGGCTGGGGCAGGAGGATCCCAAGTTCAAGGCCAGCCTGGGCAACTTAGTGAGTCTGTCTCAACATAAAGACCACACAGCTGTGTACTTGATTTTAAAATGCGTTCTTAGCTAATGAACTCATAGGAATCAGTGGTAAAGCACCGCCGGGGTCAAGCCCCAGTACTGTTAAATAAATAAAATAATCAGAGGCACGGAAGACAAAAACGGATGAATCATTCTAAGGAAGAGGAGACCAAAGAAATATGAAAGCCGAATAAAAGTTGTAACAGTGGATTTTGTTTTACCCTAAAGGACATTATGGGGACTACCAGTGAAATATGAATAAATTCTGGACATCAGGTAACAGTGCTAATTAACCATTGTTAATTTTCTGGTTTCAGTAACTGTCCTGTACTTATGCAGGACAAGGCTGTGTTTCTAAAGGAAAAAAAAAAAGAAAAAAAAATACATGTTGATCTATTTAAGGGTGAAGGGGAAGGAGAGAGAGGAGGATAAATAGATGCTAATACGTGGGTCAAGAGCGGACAGGCGTTCATGCCTGTGTGAAGTTATGTCAAAATAAATTAAAGGGAAAAAGCGTGGCCCTCCGTTCTTTAAATAAATAAATAAAAGGCCCACCAGGTTCACTCACATGCCATTTATTCTGAAACAGTCCTGGTCTCAGGACATTATCCTCCTAATAATAACAAGTGGGAGGCTCAGTCTGCTCACGGGAGCCTGGCTCTGGGCACAGGCAATGCTAATCCTTTCTCCTGGGCCCTGCAAGGGGACCTTGTTAGCAATGACGGACCAGCTAAACAAAGCGTGCAGAAGAGAATGACTGTTTATAGCCTCGCCTGGAGGTGCCACGGCATTCGTGACCACATCCTTGCGTTCTCAAATCCCAGCACTTTGGAGATGAATGTGCATTTACAGAAACTGGGGGAGCAATGGTTCCTGGGAATGGGGGCTTACGTCTCTCTTTCATTGCACCCAGAGAATCCCATTTGCTGCCTCAAAGCAGAACACATCTGCTAAAGAGAGTCATTTGCCACCAAAGGCGAAGCCAGCCCGACACGAGGAGCAGCTCCCTTCTCTAACTCCCACAGTCTGAAGAGTAGCATAGAATGCCATTGTGGCTGGCAGCTCTGTGTCTTTAAGAATTCCAACAGAGAGGGAGCCCAAGGGCGGTCAACTTTCAGGCAGACTGTGCCGAACAAAGACTGCAGAGAGAGAGGAGGGCACACTGAACATCACATGTATCCCAGGGAGTTTGCTGGTCTCTGCGCAGGTCTCGGCTTTCCTAGGTTTTCCTCAGCGTGAGGATGTTGCCAGATGAGGTGGTCACAACACTGTGGTAGTCAACTGCGGAGGCAGCCATCGATCCAGTGCTGGGACCAGCCAGCTGGACTGGCTGGGAGATGCCACGCTCCCGACATGCCGCCTCCCCAAGCCATTTCTTAGGGTAATAACGATGGTGGAAGGTGACTGGCTAGAGTGGACAGCCAAGCCACAGAGAAAGGTGTCACCCTGGTGAAGAATCTGCTTTGATGGTTTAGCCATGCTTTTTAGGCACTGGGAAGATTCTCCCAAAGCAAAGGTCTCAAACTGCTTGAAAGCATAAAAGCACAAGTCCTTTAACTACTCTGCAGGGTACTGAGGGCTTTGAAAGGTAGTTCAGAAAGCAGACTCGGACGCACACAACTAAAACCACTAGGGTTGCTATCATTTCACACGAGACCTAAAAGACACCGTGAAGCCAGGTACGGTGGTGCACGCCTGTCACCCCAACACCACGGGAAGTGGAGGCAGGAGGATTACCAAGTTCAAGGCCAGCCTCCGAAAGTTCGAAGCCAACCTGGGAAGCTTAGTGAGACCCTGTCTCCATATTTAAAAAAATAAATAAAAAAGGGCTGTGGTGCAACTCAGTGGTAAAGCATCCCCGGGTTCAATTTCCAGTATTACAAAAGGGTAAAATAAATAAATAAAAGACACTGTGCAGAAATTGGGTTTTCCAAATAGTCACTGAGTATATGCAATCCGAGATGGGGCCCGAAGCTGTAAGAAAGGCCCAGGGACGTCAAGAGGTATGGGGGGTCAGGGAAGACCCAGAACAGAACCCAAAGCAGACAGTAAATGGAAACTTGCCATGTGTCAACAGCCAGACCTGAGGCAGGACGAGAGTCTGTCCACAAGGCCAGGGGAGATGGGACACGAGGTGCCAGTGGCCAGCCCAGGCTCCCTGCAGCCATGTGGCCTAGAGGGCACTTGATCTACAGGGCCCTGATATGCCCAGCCTCAGATCCAGGACAGGCCAGCTCAGGGCTCCCTCCCAGGCCTCAGGAGTACCTGGACAGGGGACCCAGTAGGTGGCCATTATGCAGTCTCAGAAGACAAGAATAGGGACAACTCTGTCCCTGAATGATTCAGCTGCTGCCTTGAGATTTCTGAGCAAGACAAATCCGTACCCCCTGGTTCTCCCTGCAGCCCTGCCAGTGGAAGCTTTGGACATCTGGGGAAAGGGTGGGGTGCGTTCCAGAGGTGACAAGTCCCCAAACGCACACAGACTCACGCTCTATTTTCAGCACAGTGTTCAAATCCTGGGAGACATTTGTGAAGAAAAGAAAACCCTTCTACAATGACCCGAGCACAGGGTCTATTTCCTGTGTCAGCGTAAAGGGCTTTTCCCCGTTTAGATGCACTCAGATCATACACTCATGTTCAAAGCCAGTGTTTCCACAAGAGTCAAAGGTGGAATCAATCCAAGTGTCCATCCCTGAACGAACCAATAAGCAAAATATATAGACAACAGAACGTTACTCAGCCTTAAAGAGGAAGGAAAGCTTAACACAGTCACCACAGAGGAACCTCAAGGACATTGCGCTGAGTGAAATGAGCCAGACACATGTGGCCCGATTCCACTTACCCATCAGATTGATGGGACAGGAAGCAGAATGGTGGGCACCAGGAGCTGGTAGGGTGGGGTGGGCGAATTAAAACTTCCTGGGTGCAGAATTGCAACTGGAGGAACATAAAGCGCTCTGGACGTGGATGGTGGCATTGGTCACACCACATTTGAATGCACTTAATGCCACAGAACTGTCACTTAAAAATGGTTGAAATAGCCAACTGCATGTTATATATATTTCATTTTACATACACACACAGAAGTTCTAGAAATGTGATTCCTCTATGAAGCCAAGGAAGTCTGCTGCCAGCACCGCTCTCCAGGACCCTGCAGCTGGCACCTCACCGCATCCCCACGCAGAAGCACAGTGTCTGCCAGGGTGACCATGTCTTCCCAAGTCACGGTGTCCAGAGACCCTCTGTATCATACATCATCTCCTTTAATGTTTCTGCTACTGACAGTGGATTCACTCTTACAATTCTCTGTGTGTAGCGTGTATGTATTAGCTGTGCATTTCTGTTCACGATGGCATCAGTAGCATCTTAAAATATTTGTTCTATAAAAGCAGGGGGAGGATTAGCGGGACTAGCTTTGATGTGGCTGAGGCCCAGTGTTCTGGTTCAGGACAGCCCTGTCAGAGCACAGGAACAGGGGTGTCAGGACGACACCCATCTGCCTCTCTGGAGTTAATAAGCAGCACACTCTTGCAAGGATTAAAGTTCTTACAGTGGAGATTTGGCAGCAGGTTGCCTGCTCCCCTGAAGTACGTGGTGGAAAACAAGAGCACCCGTCAGCACTAAACCACACACACACACACACACACACACACACACACGTAAAATAATCAAATTCATGTTCAAGTTCATGGCCCCTGGCAATAAACTCAGACACAGATGAGGTGAACGCAAGAACATATTTTCAGTCATGGGAATCACTGTATCATGTCAAAAGAGATTAGAACTCAACTGGGAAGGGCACGGTGTGTCAATTGCAATTACGCAGAGATCATCTCTCTATTGTGAGCATCCTCCTTCCCATCTCAACACTGGGACGTGATTAATATTTTACATACCGTCCAAGAGGGGAGTGTGACTTACCAGAAACCGTACTGAACGTTTCAAATACAGATCATCCTTTGCCAAGAGAAAATCCTGCCCAGCTGTAGTTTGCTCATTTGCAAAACATACGAGCAATGACATTCCATTACTGAGAGAGCTTCGCTCTTCCAGCAAACCCTTGGCAACAGAGGTTGCACTTATCTTTTCGAACAAGAGTCTCAGAAAATACATTTGTGCTCAGAAAGGCAGTAAGTAATGCATTTGAGCTCTTACGAATGGGCTCTTGCCCAAGCAAATTCCTGTTAGGGAAAATTCATTCCCCTGACCTGGGAAGTACAAAGAATGACCCTAAAGCTCAAGGTTAGAACAGTTCCAAGTTGAAGGGCCCCACTGGAGGTCAAAGGGCATGCAACAGTATTAACATTGTCCTTGAGACAAAATCAAGTACCCTTTGAATACCTAAGGGACAGCCTGCAGCTACCCCCGGGGGGTAGCCAGGGTAGATGGGACACGAGGTGCCAGTGGCCAGCTCTGGACGTGGATGGTGGCATTGGTCACACCACATTTGAATGCACTTAATGCCACAGAACTGGGGGGGAATCCTTGAGCCTCAACCATCCGAGTCCCTTTCCCTGTGAGGTTTAATGGTGTTTTGCTGAGGATATAAATCACCTGCAGCTCACTGCATTGCACTTGGCAGAACTGGTCCAGAGTGTTCCGTCTTCAAGTTCCTTTCCCCAGAGAAGCTCATGGCCACCCGCCAGGGGTGACGCAACCTCACTTATGGCTTAGCTCATGGTCAAGCTCCCACTCAGTCCAACCCAGCGTTTTGGAAGGAGGCATGAAAGTGCTCAGGAAACGCAGACACTCCACACATGCGTCTGGAACAACAGGCACCCACTGGGTCAGGGCTGTTTTCCTGGCTTCCTGTTGGATGCATTGTATCATGACCGCGGTCCATGGGCGAGTTGCTTGTGGGATCCAGGGTATCATCTTGGACACTCTTATTTGCTTTTTCCCTAATAAGGGGTTCAACTAATTTAGCCCGTGGGTGTACCCAGTAAAAGAGAAATCAAAATGAAACAAAACAACAGAAACCCAGCGGAATAAGTAGCCACATACATCAAACTTTGCAAACGGCCCCCAAACAATGCAATAACAGATGCTCTTCTTTCAGCAACCCAGAGCATCCTGGGATACTGCCCGAATCTATTCCAAAGGACTGCATGGTACGGCCGAGAAAGCCACCTCTCCCAATGCAGACCGGCAAGCCTGCTATGCCAACGTCTGAAATGCAAGTGGAGAACCGAGACGGAAAATCTGGCGAGGATATGAGGGGCCCCTACCCTCATCCCTCACTTGCACAGCCCTGGGTGACCGAGCTGCACCAGTGACCACAGGCAAACAGCGGAGAGGACAGTCACGAGCGTGTGGAAGGAATGGCGCGCTGTGGGCTCAGAGGACTCCAGAGCTGACACCACAATGCCCTGCTGACCCATCTGAGCACGGTTACAACCGGTGCAGCAGGGACCACTCATCTGGTTCCAACCAGATGATAACCAGCGCCTCGACCCTTGTGCTCAGAGCTCTGACTGCAGCAGACGAAACAGACGCAAGTCCACAGGAAAGGAGCGGATCGTGAACACGTCCCTCCCGACCTGCTTCTCTATATTTAACAAAAACTTCCCACCAAGGCACTCTGCACCCCATCTGCTCCAGCGCCACCCTCAGGAGAAGTGCACCTCCTGCCCGGATGTCCCCACCTGAGCGCCGCCCAGCCGCCGGCCCCAGCATCTGGCTGTGAGCCCCACGCAGAAGGCAAGGGCATCCAGCCTGCCCAAAGACACCGACGGGGTGCTCGTACCTCGATGATCCTGTCGTGAATCTGCAGGCTTCCTTCCTTGGCCGCGGGGCCGCTCTCAACTATTCTGGACACGAAGATTCCTTCACTGGACGATCCATCTTGGTTGTCCTTTGGGTTAAAAAACAAGAAAACAAAGGCGTGGATGCAGGTGTGAAGTTGGGTTTGAAAAATAAACCGCACACCCTAACGACAGCCGTTGACTCTCGCTTATCCAAAGAGGCAATCGGGTAAGAGCTGCTTGTTTCACCTAATTTGTTTTAAACTAAAAGGAACCCACACGCATGGTAAGCCATTCCGAGTCACAGCAAAAATCCCGTCACTTCTGACCCGCCGTCCTCCTTCCCCACGGGGCTTCATTTTGTGAATCTTTTCCAAAATATTTGAACACACTACCTTCTTTTTTTTTAATAGACATTTGTTTTATTTATTTATTTATACGTGGTGCTGAGGATCGAACCAGGGCCTCACGCATGCGAGGCAAGCGCTCTACCGCTGAGCTACAATCCCAGCCCCCACACTACCTTCTTAAATACATGTTTCTTTGTCTTGCATGCAAGTGGGATCATGCCATTCCCATTCTTATGCCCTTCTCTCACTTAATTCTAGAAATCCTAGAGCTCTCCCACCATCAATCACATGTCTGCTCTACTTTTTCTTTTTTTTTTTTGGTGGCACTGGGAATGGAGCTGAGCTATACCGTCCCACCCCAACTCTGTTCCTTAAGTGGCTGCATAGTGTCCCACAATATGGACCCTGAGTGCTGCTCCAGTTCTTAGCGACAGTGATCGTACCAACCTAGATTCTGAAACATCTTTGCTAACACAAACTAGCAATGGAAATTGTTGGTCAAATGGGTGTAACTGATCGATGTGGCTGAGCTGCCCTCCAGAGAGTGTGTACTGATAATTCATCACTGTTTTTCCACGTCCTCGCCAATACCGAGCATCCCTGAGCTAATTGAGAAGACAGGTATTTTGGCTTCATTCTGATATGCATCAGAGAAGTCCATGGCCACGCTGCCCCAATCCTGGTAAGCTCTCATCTTCAACATCCTCCAATCCCTTTAGACTGTTGAGTTCAACCTCAGCACTGGAGCCTTCTGGGAAAGAAAACAGTTCACTGCTCCGATTCCTTCCTCTGCTTACAATCAATGGCTCCAACATGCTTTTAAAACCCTCCCAACTCTTTCTCGAACTCCTTTCCAAACAGCACCACAATGCATCCTCTCCAAGTGCGTGGATTCCATTTGTAGTGATAAACAGATGGATTTATAAATTAAATGGGAGAAGCATGTATTGTTTCCAAATAAGATCACTTGAAAAACAAGCTCAGGATGCTCTGCAAAAACTCCAGCATCTCTCATCTTGGTACATTCCTTCCCGTAACAGCATAAGATGATCTATTTTAATAATAGTTACTCTGCATATAAATATATACAAATGCCATGGGCAAAAAATAACCAGGAAAATGCAACATTTTCCTCTTTAAACAGGGAAAAAAACGCTATATTCTAAAGAAGGGAAGAGATGATTATGGGACTCAATCTACCCTTCAAATCCAACAGCAATAACCCAGGCTGGGAAAATACCTTCCTCGACCCCCCCATCCCCCACCAACTCATGCACACAAGTACGTATTCTCTCTCTCTCTCTCAAATGTTATATGATTCATCAGAAGAAACCCAAATCACAACCTAAAATGAGCATTAAGTGTTCTTCCCAACATTTATCCCACATGACAAAGATACATTTCTAACTGCCATCTGGATTCCATCAACATTCTTTCAAGAGGAGGGCCACAGGATTACTGTTGGTGCTGTGTTGGATCAGCTATCCTGGAAGGCATCCTTCAAGCTGCACGGCACTCTGTACAGCCCCCAAGTGCTAACCCTCTACCATCCGAATATCTACAGCCTCTCCCTCCCATGGCAGTCTAACTACTGCACCAGTCCCCACGCATCTGGGTCACCTCTATATGCACATCTCAAATATAAGACAGAGCTGCACAATTAACTTCTATTTACTGAGAAATCCTAGGCACCAAATATGCAGGGAGCCCTCTATGGGTGTCATTTAGACTTCCTAATAATCTCAGGCAGGAAATACCAGTATATCCATTCCACAGATAAAAAAACTTGAGACTCAGAGAAGTTAAATGACTTACCCAAGGACACACAGCTAAAAAAAATCAACATAGCTTGGTTTTATACTGAGTCTAGAATAATTCTCTTGCACATGCCAGACTACTTCAGAAAACTCAAAATACACAAGAATTCAGAATCCCAACACAGCTGTGTGTGTAATACTCCAATACGGGAACCGGAACAGCCTATTGGACCACCAAGAATTTATGAGGATGGTTGTGTTCCCTAAGCATTGATGTCAGTAGATCAAATGAAAAGGAATCTGTTTCCTTTGATTGAACTACTTGACATTTCTTGGCTGGAGAAGAAGAACAGAGGATCAGAGTTTGGCTTTGGTTTGTTGTACACAATGCCACACTACACACAATTATTCTAAAAGAGACTATAAAGATCCAACCAAAATCAGAGAGGAACAAGCAAAACCAAGCGCCAGAATTTAGGCTAAATTAAACCAGTGGGGAGGAGGCTGGTCAGGACAAGAGACAGAAGGCACAGAATCCAAGAAAACCTGATCAGGCCCACTTTTTGATAGATTTGTCTCTTTATTCTTTGGCTCCTTGTCTAACATATTTTAAGTCCAATCTATTGATCAAGGCGAACAGGACTGGGGATCTGTTTGGCTGGCCTGGCTGAAAAGTGAACAGGATGGCTCTCATCCGGGGTACCTGGACACAAAGCACCTGCCCAAGGCTTGAGCTAGGGGTCTGATCCCGCAGGCTGGCGGCTGCTGCTCTGCAGGGACAAGAGTGCTAAGGAAGGAATGATGTGACTGGCTTGGAGCACTGCAGCAGCTCGCAACGACCAACCTGACATCTGCGCCCCAGGGCTGTGCCAGTCCACAGCCCAACCGAGTGGCCCGAGGAAGTCCTTGGGAAACCTATGTGTCTGAACTGCCCTCCGCTGCCATTCCTGGCCACGTGTGTGCACCGTGGCTCATCCCAGCTCTTTACTGGGTACTCAACGACCTGCCAGATTTTCCGGGCACCAGTGTGGACCACATTTAGATTTCATTATGCTGTTTCTGAGAATCAGGACAAGTTTTTAAAACCACCA
Source organism: Geosciurus inauris (assembly GCA_004024805.1). NCBI lineage: Eukaryota > Metazoa > Chordata > Mammalia > Rodentia > Sciuridae > Geosciurus > Geosciurus inauris. The sequence continues at coordinate 45,082 of PVHX01001859.1, forward strand.
TAGCAAAGTCTCTCCCAGAGGATATGCACGTAGTTCTTTCAAAAAGATACATAAGTGGAGAACACTCAGGCAATCTGCAAAATCAGGTCTGGCTTATCCTTATGTCACCCTTCTATAGGAAAGAAAAATGCGAGATGTGTTAGGCACAAGGAAGAAAAGTATTCCCGGTGAGAAAGGATGTGTCACTGGGCCAGGTACAGAAACCTGCCACCCTGCTGGCTGGCATCAGTACATGCAATAGGTTTCTCAACAACAGCTAACCGCAGGCACACCTCGGACCCCTGCAACCTGCAGACACCCGCTCTGATGTGGGTCGAGCTGAGGCACAGAATGGGTCTTCTTCATTTGGGCTCTTTGGGCTGCAAAAGATGTACAACATCTAACAAGCAAAGTAACTCGCAGGTTATTGTCTCTGAAAACTGGTAACAGTGGGTGCAGAGAGGGAGGACGGTGGTAAAGATGACTCAGGAAGAGGTGACTGTGGTCCTTGCTCAGTGGCCTGCGTGTTTCCAGGAAGCTGGAGAATGTGGATCCAACACCCTTGTCTGGTTTCCTGGGGTCACCTGATGGGACACGGGGTCCCAGTTTGCTTCTTACCCCTCAAAGCTCGGGAGAGCTGACCCCTGGCTGCAAGAACTAGACCAGATTGCAGAAAAACACGCAGACCTGGATCCTAATCAACTATCAAGAGTCAAGATAAGAATACGCCAACCCTGCGTGGTTCTGCAGTCTCTTAAGAGTGCCACAGAGGTAAGGCAGAAACACAAAAACCTGGCCGCACGTCCTTGGGGTTTGGCACGGGGAATGACCCCTGCCCCCGCGTACCTTCCTGTGTCTAAGCACCCTGAGCACTAACTGCACCTACGACAGATAATGTTCATCATTTTAATGAGTATCACTTAGAACTGAACTGTCATTTTTTTATAATAAAACTTTTTTGTTTGTTTTTGGAGTTATGGCTTTGGCCAAAAGCTTAAGCATAGTTAAGCATAAATCTCTTCATATCACCCCCTGGGTTGTGACCGTGGTTTGGACAGTTTGGATACCCGCTGCCTTAGCCAATTCCAGCCCCAGACCCTGGGACTTACCAGGCCCTTGGGGATCAGGTCAGTATTTTATCCAGGCTTCTTTCTGGTGCTTCCCTGCCCAGCCTCCACCCACTCCCCACGACTCCCTGACTCCCAGTGCTGTCCCTGCTCTAGACCTCACGTGAGACGCCAAGTCTCCACTGTGGCACCATCCACAGATTTCAAGTTCAGTGGTCTTCAAAAATGGGCATGTGAGCCATGTGTGGTGGAACACCCCTGTAATCCCAGTGGCTCAGGAGGCTGAGGCAGGAAGATCACAAGTTCAAAGCCAGCCTCAGCAGTTTAGCCAGGTCCTAAGCAACTCAGCAAGACCTTGTCTGAAAAAATAAAAAGGGCTGGGGATGTGGCTTGGTGGTTGAGCACGCCTGGTTCAATCCCTGGTTCCAAAAAAAAAATAAAATGAGTACGTTTCCTAGTGTACTCCTAGGTGAGCACATTCAAAATCTTGTTCACATTCATATTTTGATTTTGTTTAGAATTCTCCTTTGTGCCTGTAATACTTAAAGGAACCTAACATACTGGTTCAACAGTGAATACATAGATACATTTTATGGCTAACTAAATATGCTCAATTTACTTCATAGTTAACAGTGCTCAGCTAGACACACACACAAAATATGATCCCCCGACCTAGTGAACTCCTACACATCCTTCAAAACTCACTTACAATGGATTCTACCCAGGACACCTCCTCCTCCGGGGGTAAGCAGCCCCTCGGCGTGCTTAGCTAGATCCAGCACAGAACCACAGAAAGAACAGTGGAGTCTCCTGCTTCACCGTGGATGTCAGTCCCCATCCAGATGTGAGCTCTGTGAGACCAGGGCATGTGCCCCACATGGCCACCTGGTTGGAATCTTTTCATCCTTTAGGTTTCTGCTCATGATCATTCCTAACCTAGCTGATGTTGCCCACTGCTTCCTTAACCTGCCATAGGCCCCCCTCCCAGCCCTCTTTCCTTGCATTTATCTGGGTCTAGACTGAGCACCTTGACCTGCTTCTTGCCTGGTGTAAACTCCATGACCACAGAGACCCCTTCTCCCTGGTCTTGCTGGACCTCCCAGTCATAGCAGACACTCTGTGTTCAATCCTTGTTCTGAACAAACTCCATTTTCTTTTCCTTTCTTTCACTTGTTTCTAGCTGACGAATGAGGAAACAGTCCCCAAAAAAGAAGGGCAAGAGAGGGTTCACTTTCAGATAATCCCCTGAAACCCTGAAACACATTTCTTGCTGCTCCCTCTCTGCAGATGTTTCCCTCCAGGGTTAAAGTGACAGATGTGACATTGGCCTCTTCTTTCTAGGGGAGAGGCTGAGGATGAATGGGCAGAGCAGGTCAAGGGAGGCAAAGAGCCATGAATAGGTTGCCACTGACCAAGGAGGAGCGGATGGAGCGGAACCCAAGGTCAGACTTCTGCTCTCGCAGCCCAGAGTCCAGCTTGGTGTAGGAGGGTGGCTGGCTACCTAGTTCCATCTGCAACCCCTTAAACACATCTTCACTCAGCTCAACCAAAATGCACCCCAAATGCAAAACAGGTCTCGCAGGAGACCACAGCAAAAGAAAAATCCTTGCATGAGACGTTGTGAACTCTAATCACAGAGAGCAGGATGAAGTGACCGGGGTTTCCAATCCTAACTTGCCCCCCACCCCAAACTTTGACTCCTCCTCCAGCTACTCCAGGGAAGGGGAAAACACATTTTGGCAATTAACATACCACGCATGGCCGGCCACCAATGATATTGAATCCTAGGGAGCCGGAGTCCCGATGCAAGACAAGAGTGAGGCTTCTGGTCTCTTCACCCTGCAGGGAACAGATGAGTCCATGTGGTTATTTACAAACAGGAAAAAAGATGATAGGGATTTTCTTTAGAAGTGGACTGGGGACAACTGAGCGCATCGTTTTAGAAATCTTTTATCTGTTGGGAAGTTTAACCAAGGAAATTCCTGGAATCCAATCTAAAACTCTTGTCCTATCTTTTGAAGGTAGCAACCATGTCCAGATACTGCCTAGCCCTAGGATGACCACATAAAAATGCCCAGTGAACATCTATCAGGATGCCCCGCTCTGCAACGCCCTTTTTTATTGACAGGCCCACTGGACACTGGTTGTCTAGATGGTGACTGTTCCACAGCCCTCTCAACAGTGGCATTCATGTTGAGTCCCGAAAGGTTTAAGTGGCAGCCCATGTGGAAGCTGGAGTTCACATGACCCACCAATGGTCATCTCTATTAGGAGACCTGGGGGGTGGGGATGGTGTAGGAAAAGTCTGATGCAGACATGGAGGGAAAACAGAAAACCCTGAATCGTATGGAAAAGAAGGAGGAGACATTTTCACAAAGTCATTACTGTCCAATAGGTCTGCAATAAAGAGCTTTTTAACACAAAACAGTCTTCTGAAGACTGGTCAGCACGAAACCCTTTAAATCAAGCTAGCAGAGGTTGGCCAGGCACAAGGTCCGACAGTCAAAAAAAACTCACGCAACAGGGGAACGAAATCAGAGTGAACCTTTTGCACAAACTGTTGCCCAACAGCCTTTGAGAACAGCATGAAACTATTACACCTGTGAAATATCTCCAGCTCTGTGGAGGAGATGCAAAACCTCGCGAGAACTGAACACCAACTGGCCCTCGCACTTAACTCATGTTTTCTGCTGAAACAAGGTATTACTTGAACACTTACCAAAACATGAAGCATTTCATAATAAGCTAGCCAACAGCAACACTGAGAGCTTATGACAAAAGACATTTTATTTCGGTAGTTATTGCTCCCTAATGAAGCCTTTGTCTTCTACCTTTTCTAGGTCAACAGGGTAACATTTGAAAGGGAGGACAACTATGGGAGTCCCCCACTAGAGGACAAAGGAAACCAGTGTCTGCCCCTGCAGTACCCCAGGGGTTTCTGGAGCACGGGGTCACTTATGGCCTTAGGCTTCAATGTGTAACTCAGTTTCCATTGTGGCCAGAAGAGCAAGGCAACAGAACCTCCTGTCCACCAGGTTAGTAAAGCAGGGTAGGGCTTCACAGGTCTGTAATCCCAGGGACTCCGGAGGTGGAGGCTGGAGGATGGCAAGTTCAAAGCCAGTGTCAGCAAAAGAAAAAAGGGCTAGGGATATGGTTCAGTGGTAAGGTGGCTTTAGGATCAATCCCCAGTACCCCTTCCCAAATTGTAATACATTATTATTCTTATTGACTATAGTTCGTAGTAATCACAGGTCCTCATGTCCTCATGACTAGTTCATACATGGAAGAATAAAACCTGTTCAAAAATTTTATGTGAAGCTGGGCGCGGTGGCGCACGCCTGTAATCCCAGTGGCTCAGGAGGCCGACACAGGAGGATTGTGAGTTGAAAGCCAGGCTCAGCAAAAAGCGAGACACTAAGCAACTCAGTGAGACCCTGTCTCTACATAAAACACAAAATACGGCTGGGGATGTGGCTCAGTGGTCGAGTGCCCGAGTTCAATCCCCAGTACCACTCCCCCCCCCACAAAAAAATACTTTCTCGTGAGCCTAACCATTAGTTACAAAAATCCTCAAAAATCAAAAATGACCATTTATCATTAGAAAAAGACATACTTTCCTGGTCTAAGAACTGGGTGTCCCATAAGAACAACACAACATTTATTTTAGAAGGTGGGCTTCCTTGACATATAGAAGAGAATTTTGATATAAAAGAGAAGTTAGTCTCCATTAAGCCACAGTCACTAACGAAAACCAGCTGAATCTCCTTAGTGACAGCACATTTCATTGCATTTAAAAGAAATCCAACAGCATTAGCATCCAGTCTCTTGCAATGCCAGCCAGCAATCTCTGTAACTCGTCTGAGCCGTTAGGAAGGCAACAACTTTTGCTGCTATAACAAAGCAAGACTTCAGAATCAGACTAGCGATTCTGAGATGTAAACACAACTGCCAAGCCCCAAATGTTTTTCTGCCTGGGACACTGAAAACTCTAAGTCCGTTTCTTGCCTTGCCCTCTCAGAGAGGAGAAAACGTCAGAAACCCACGGGAACTGAAGCAAGTTATCTTACATATCTGACATGCCTGAGTTTCAAAACTAATCAATGATAGATTCCGTAGCTACCCACTAATCCAAGGCAGATGGCTTTGGTCTGACAACCTCAAAGAAGAACTCACAATCAGATGACATCAAAGATTAGTTTAAAATTGTGTGATAACCACTTCAAAGCAAGCACGCTGGGGCGGGAGGCAGGGGAAGGACTGCGGTGTGACATTGCGTTGCCAGTGGTAACTGCTAACATTTATAGGCTACCAACATGTTGCCAAGAACTATATTGAACACCTGAATGCTTTATTTCCTAGTCGAGCCAATCTTAGAAAGTGACAGTATTACCATCCTCATGTCACAAAGTGGCAGATCAAGACGGGTGAGGATGTTGTCACATATGGTGGAGCTAGTTAGGGGTCACGCTGGCACTTAACGCCGTGCCCTCCAAGTCTAGACCTCATGCGCTCTTCGGCACTACCCAGGTTTAGTGTGGAATGCCAAAGACAACTCCACATAGGCCCTCACCACCGTAGGTCATCCTCCAGATGGTTCAGTTATTGAAGCTGCAAAACAGGAAATCATTTATAGCAGAGTTTACACAAGAGACCTGTGGTAGAATAAAATTAAGAGGCATTTTTGTTAAACGCTTCATCTGCAATAGATGCAATCTAAGGTGCCCAGAGACATCTGAATCTGGCCCCAGCCTCAGGGATCTCTTTGGAGGGACAAATGAGACAAAGCCCAAAACGTGTTCTTCAAATAGCTGCATGCAAACAATTGAGCTGACATCTAGTTGCTTGCCTGATGCAGTTTCTGGGAAGAAAGAAGGGTGTTCTTATTTTCTACAAGCACCCTGAACTCCTCTGCTGTCCAGGAGGTTTAGACACTGGCTTGAAGTTGCAACTTCTATTTCAGGGGTCACGGTAGCAAATCAACAAGAAGAAGATTCACTACAGGAACCTGGCAGGCCACAGATGAAAGTTCACCTGGGCTGGAATTCTTTTCATCCCTCCACCTGATTACCAGATACGATTCTATTCTCTCGTCACAATCTTGATTCTGGTTTCTCCTTTCTACTCCCCTTCCCACTAATCATCTTAAGTATTTTTGTCAGAGGAATTATTAACAGATATTATAAACACTAGATCTCACACATTTACATGCTAACATGAATCTTTGATTAACAACATAACCTGTGTCTGGGCTCAAAATGCTTCAGGATAGAGGATATGAATATTAAAATGACCCCTTGGTCAATTATCTTCCACCAACTGAAGAGTACATAAATGGGGTGAGGGCCGAGGGGCCCCGGTGCCGCTCTCCTGCTGTTGACATTGTGTTGGTGGTGGTGGTGTCCTTCATATAAAGGAAAACTTACCCCATACTGGCATGTTTGGGTAGTTTATCATAATCCATCTTTGCAATTTTCTCCATGAACCCACACAGTAAAACAAAGAGGGATAAGGACCCTCCTTCAGGGGGGTGACAGATAAAGTGACCCAGCTTCCTTTTGAGGAAGGCATTATATCAACTCTCTTTGCCTAAAGAAACAAGGATCAGGAGGGTCACAGATTTACTCAGTATCACATTATGGCAAAGTGGGAGGTCCAGGATTGGAACCCAGGTCCCTGCGCTCTGCACAAGATGGTAAATGCATCCTATCAACCTCAAAAGACTGGTCCTGGCAGGATTAGCCAGTAGAACAGCTGTGTAATTAAGAGTGTACACGTGCACATTGGATTATACAATAGGTGTGAAGACAAAGAGTCTGATAGTCCTACGACTATCCTGAGGGTTTCATGGTTAAGATTACGGAGTGTAGAGTTAGGACAGAACAGTTTCCTCATCTGTAGAATGTGTATAGACAGAGAAAGAGAGCTTAAAATTCCTAAGTGTACATAAATGCTCCGAACGCTGGCCAAGAGTGAGTGCTCAGAACATCGTCAAGGGGCAGTATCAAGTTGGCCTCATCTCAGCCCTGATGCCACATGTTCTTCAACCACATGAATCACCCAGGCAATGGAGAATGGCTACTCTTAAAGGAGCTCAATCTAACACAAGCCTGGGAGATCTGAGGCCCAAAGTGAAAAGAAGAAACACTATTCTGTGTTCTTACATCTCTCTTTGCTCTCTTTATCCCAGGAGCCAGCTGGGGTAAGTACCTACAGGACAGTTTTAATTCTGGAAGTGGAGGAAGACATAAGACAGACCCAGGCAGCAGCTCAGCTTGGACCTGCAGGTGGTGCTGACCACGTGGGCTGCGGGCCAGCACAGGGGCAGTCACACATACCACATGCCCAGGCCTGGGAGCACAAGATGACCGACAGATTATGGCACACAACAGGACAGAGAGACATCAAGTTCAAGAAACTGTGGGGCAGGCATGGTGGTGAACGCCTGTAATCCCAGCAGCTCGAGCAGGAGGATTGTGAGTTCAAAGCCATCCTTAGCAACTCAGTGAGGTCCTGAGTAACTCAGTGAGACCCTGCCTGTAAATAAAATATAAAAAAGGGTAGGAGATGTGGCTCAGTGGTTAAATGTCCCTGGGTTCAATTCCCAGTACAAAAAAACAAAAGAAAAACCGTGGACCTAGATATGAAGAGTGGAGGCAGAGGACAGCCATTGAGTTTGGGAGCACAGGGTCCTGGGCACTACTGGACACTCTGGATGGCTCCAGATTCTACCAGATCAGCAGGTCTGGACGGGCTGGGAAGAAAACAAGGCAAAGAACAGAGAAGAAACAGCAGCACCAAGCGGAAGTGAGGGGCCACTTCCTTGGTAGCTTTTTTCCCAGAGCTGCCCCTACTCCAACTGCCCCCTGGGGCAGGCCCTGCTTCCTAACAGCCAGAACCCAGAAGATGGGAAGCTCCCACTCGGAGCCAGGGGTAAGGGTGGCAGGAGGAAGAGTGGTCCCATCCTGGTGTCCAGTGACATTACTATTTCCTTGCATCTGGGAGAGAATTCTAGAAGACCCTTGGCACCCCAGCTCTCACCCCAGAGCCCAATTTAAGGAGGCAGCTGGACCCTAGTGGAATGTAGGTCTCCTTAGATGTGGCTCAGGGATCTAGGATCGACATAAGACATTACAGTATAGGTATGAGGTGACCCCCAGAGCTCACATGTGAGACCATGCAAGAAGGCTTAGAGGTTAGACGATTGGGTAATGCCAGCCGCAAGCTAATCAGTGCACTAATCCACTGCTAGGGATTAGCTGGGTGGTAGCCGTAGGCAGATGGGGCATGGCTGGAGGACGTGGGTCCCTGGGGGCGTGCCTCTGGGGTTTGTATTTTGTCCTTGCTGAATGAAGCTCTCTCTCATGCTTTCCTTCACATCCTCCCTGATGTTCTGCCTCATCTCGGGCCATGAGGAATGGAGTCGGCAATCTATGGACTGAGACCTCTGAGACCATGAGCCCCAAATCAACCTCTCCCCTCCTCTAAATTTGTTCTTGTCTGGTCTTTCACAGCAGTAAAAAAAGCTGACTGGAATACAGAGCACACACAGATACACTCTGTAGAAGGAGCTGGATCAAGACCTAAACTGTGACATAAAGCCCCAAATCACCTAAACCAGCAAGTCACAAGCAGAGATCAAAGCTCCCAGGTCAGAACATACAGCCTGTGCTGCTTACAATAAGTTCTGCGATCATATTCGAGCACGTGACGGCGGGAGGGATGTTAAAAAATTACCCGAACCATCATCTTTCAACTCAGGGTCTATCTCAGAATCTGGGGGGTGGGGGAGGACATCACAGTGAAAAGTCAAAGGCTGGCTATCAGTCACGCGGTCGCAACCACACACACCCCGTCAAGACTGCATGGCCCGGCATCATGAATCTGTGTACGTACACTTCACAGTGTTGGCCCGGTGACAAATTCACCTAGGGAGGTACTTCTCCCAATGCATGGAAGTTGTTGAGTGACAGATGACTGTACGCAGATGGTCAAAAAAAAAACCCTGCCTTATGAGGGCTTTTGCTTTTTAAGCATCCAAGAAGGCGAACTGTCTTCTGTGGGCAATGTCCCTTCTCATTTCAGCATCACTCTGTCCCCATCTCCTCCAGACAATCTGGCCTCAGCAGCTTGGGTGCGTGCCATCTCCTAATCAGTGCGGTGGCTCATGGAGTCCATCTAGGCCACTGTCACTGTGGACTTTTCCTGAAACTCCTTCTTGCACGGTGACGAGCAGGCTCAGCTGGAAAGCCGCCCAGCGGGTTCAGAGGAAAACCTCCAAGTGATCGCTGGCCTGTGTCTGGGGTGACAGGGCTCCTCTCTTGGCCCCAGATTACGCAAAGCTCCCTGAGATGTACATAGCTGGGGGATGGCTCTGCCTCTTGACTGGTGACTGCATATTTGGCAGGCTCCAGGCAAAAATGTGCAGAGGTGGGGGCTGGGGGAGCCAGGAGGCCCAGCGGGCTGCACTGAGGAGCTGGGGTGTCTCCCTAGCCACACAAGCTCTTGTTCCCTACATAATGCAAACTGTGTGATTTTGAATGAAGCAGCGCAGGCAATGTCGTCTCTGTAATTCAAAGTCTAGGTCTAAAGCGTGCTTCCTGGAGGAAGAGCCCAAGAGGCGGCGGCCCACGCCTGAGGCTGAACGTGGTCACAGAAGGGAGGCCTAACAATAGGTTGAAATGGATGAGACGGTCAAGGGGAGGAGTAGCAGGCTGTATCCATCCCCAGAACAGGGTGGAAAGGCTCACAAGAGACCAAGGGCATGGGGAAATGGGCACAGGAACCAACAGATAAAAAATAGCTTTCCCAGAGTCATGATATCTGCAAACTAGTATATGCACAGAGATAAGTCAAACATGACAGTTTTGGAAAATAATGTAAAAGAACTAAAGATTTTCAAACACTTTCCTAGAGAAAAGCAAAACTGAGAAACCCCTACATGTGCAATTTTCTATTGGCAACACTTTGATTTCAGATTCGTTTGATTTCAGATTCGTATCTCTGATTGTTGTCATCGAAACGTCTGCTTTTGGGGTGGATATTCACCAAAACAAGCCAGAGAGCATGGACTCCACCAGCAACACCACCTCCACAGACCTTGTTTGAAGTGCTGCAGGATCTTAACATGCCCACTGGATGGACTAAGGGGGGTGCTATGGTGTGAATGTCTGTGTCCCCCCAAATGCACATATTGAGATCCTACTCCCAAGGCAAGGGTATTCACAGCCTTGGAGCTGTGACCAGGAATCAGTGTCTTTTAAGAGGCCCTGAAGAGATCCCTGACCCTTCCCATGGGAAGAGATGCCACCTTGGAACCAGGAGGTCCCCACCCAACTCTGAATCTGCCAGCACCTTGACCTTGGGCTTCCCGGCCTCCAGAACTGAGAGAGAAATGTCTGTTACTTATAAATGGCCCCCATTCAGGGGTATTTTAGTTACAGCAGTCCAAACGGAATAAGATACGGAGTTGTTGAAATTTAAACATTCAATTACCTAACCTGATTTTCTTCCCCAAATTACAAAGCAAGCCAAGGCTGCTCAGCTACGAGATGATCAGTTCTCCCTTATAAGAAGGTGGGAGGTTGACCAGGCTTTCATCTGAGTGGGACAAATACATATACACGCCCAGCCCCACAGCCCTGTGTCATTCCCATACTCTAGGGCTCCTCCTTATCTATTCGGGTGGCCCAAGATGCCACCCTGAGGCAGTGGAACTGGTCTGGAGGTCCCTCTTCCACCTGTTTCCCACCCTGGAAAAACAGAGAATAGAAATCCAGAGTCTGAGCTACTCAGGTCAACAGGAGGCTCACAGTCAAAGGGAATTCTCCTCTCTTCTTTATGACAATCCAATTTTTCTAACATTTCTTCAGCCATTCTTCTTTTGTATAAGCATCTATACTGTCAAACACAGCCCACGTTCCATAAGGGTTTGGGATGGCTTCCTGTGCCCCGGATGCAGATCAGTTCAAGGAATAGCAGCCCTGGTGGTCTCCCATTTCACAGACGAGATCCTCCCAGAGGCCTCGACAACAGGGAAGAAAGACCACATGGGCTCCAGGACCACCGATTCCAGGGTCTGGATGACGACCATACACACACATTCTGTCCAGGTCACCCTGCAGCCTGCTGCTCGAGACATGGCCTGCACCCAGCCCTGACCACAGGTGGATGGGACTTTGTCCCTCCCTTGATCCCCACGTAGCAAAGGCACAGGGCACCTAAAAGCAGATCTGAGTGAAATTCTAGGGCAACGGCTTTGCCCAGGACTCATGGCTACACACATGCCCCGTCCTGGGGCCCGAGGAACTGCAAGGCTGCTCTGGTGATGTGGTCCCCCGTAATTATGCATATGGAACGGGTGAGAAAGATGGCTGCCCGGGTCCATCTGGTAGTTATTTTCTTTACAAGAGCAATGATTATGTTACACCACTTCCCCCTTCTTATTGGAACCGGCTTATTAGGACACCACTGCACACGGGAGGCGGGCAGGACTATCTTACAGCTCAAAAGCTTGGGTGAGCAAAGACCGGCAAGACTCGCGTTGTCTTTTCAGAGGTGCAAGGGGGTGTCTGGTACCGTGATTTAAAGCTCCTCAATTTCACTTTTGTATCCCAAGAAGCCATCAGAGGACGTAAGGAGCGAGGCATTCAGGGCATAAGGTGACCAACTGTGCAGCAATGCAATAGTATATCTGGAAGGATTTCACCTGTCCTACCATTAACCACCCTTACAACAACCAAGATACAAAGTCAAGATACGAGGCACTAACCCATCTGGATGCCATCTCTTTGTTCCTTTTTATTTAGTTAGTTGAAATCTCTGTGACAGCTAGGAGCTGTTTTCCATGCCACACATTCTCTACTGGACCTATGAAAACAGGACTTGTGGCATGGGACAAGCACATTTTGTCAACATGGACTGGAAGCTCACAAAGGAGCCCAGGAACATGCTAGGCATGCGACCCAGCCCTCTGGACTTCCCTTCCCAACTGCCACATGCAAGGTAACAGCGTAAAAGAACCCAGCTACAGGATCTTTGCTGACATCAGGGAACACATGCACAGCTCCAACCCACGTGGGGCCTGGCACATGTAGTAACTGTCCCCTGGGAGCCTGGCAAGCCCTGAGGGCGTTTTGCTGCAGGGATGAATGAACACTTTTCTCATTTTGGCACATGAGTTCAAGTCAGGTAGCTTTGGGTTCACACATGACTAAAGGTCTACCATCTGTCTCTCCTAATAAGAGGGAAGAAAGAGGCAAAGTGTGAAGAGAACAAGATGAAGATCATATAGGCACGCACTCACATCTCTGGATACAGGGCACCCAGTGGGACCCAACACACACTTATATTTCATTTTAAGCTCCTTGGTCTACAGTCCAATGTACAGATGCTTCATAAAGATACTTCCTCAAATACTCTCAGAGAGGCAAGCATTATTTCTGAACACACAAAGAATCACTAATAGATGAATCTCCACAGAATCCCCAAGTCACATTACTCAGGTAAAGCTCATTTAACCTGGTGTGGCTGGGGACACATTTATAAACTGAATTCTGACTTCCTTTATAAACCACTGGAACGGAATAGGAGCAAAAGCCTTCGATTCTTCTAGCTCAAGTCCACTGTTTTGTTAGATACGCTACGGGATGGAGAAAGAGACAAAATGTAGTGCATGGCACACACTCGTAGATACATTTCAAAGAGTTCCGACATTTGGAACCTTTTGATACAATGATCTATTACAGTCTCTTATCTCCAGTTCTGAAATGGAAAAAAAAAATGGTTTCTGGGATTTGGGCCTTGATATAACTTGATCCGGGTGGATCCAATGGAAGAAAACTTATGCTGCCCAAAGACCTGGAAACAATTTTGTTAACTAGCAGGGAGCAGGTCACAGAAAAATCTCATTTTTATTTCATGCAAGCCCACTTGGGGTTAGCAACCTGCAAAGTTCTTGCAAAAAGCAAGACAACCCTTTCAGCCTTGAATTTGTCCACCAAATGAATACATCAAGAGTTTCCCGTGCACGGGGCAAAGGATCTCGTGCAGGGCACATAGCCCTGAACAAGACAGACCCTGCCAATTATTCAGTTATGGCTGTGAGAAAGGCCATGAAGGACGGACGGGTGCCACAGGGGGAGGTGCAGGGCCCCAGATGCTGTGAGGTCAGAGCAGTGCAGCCTACTGCAGGCAGAGATGCTGCAGCTGACATGCAAGGTCACCTACTGAGGAGCAAACCCTAAGTGGCTGCAGAAGGGCTGCAGGGAGTGGAGACAGAGAACTTAAGAAGACTGTTCCAGGTGCAGACTGTTGCAGGTGCACAGGCCCAGAGATGTGGGGAGCTTGGGGGCACATCCCTGTACCCTCAGAGACCAGTGCTGTGAAGAGGAATGTGGAGGGGAGATGAACACAGGCAGGAGGCCAGCAGGCACCAGAGCAGGCTAGACCTTACGGCCACACACGGAAAATGGGAAGGCAGAAGACTTAGGGAGGAAGAGTGAGGCCAGACGAGTATCTCCAAGAGATGATTCCTGGTGCCAGGCAAAGAGAATCAGAGGCGAAAGAGACGTGCAGCTGTGGTCCAGGCAAGAGATGGTGGTGGAGACAAAGGTCAATTTTGCCCTACAATTTAGCCAGATCTGAAGATATTTTCCACTCCATGGGGTAGGCAGATGCCAGGGATGGCACCAGACATCCTCCGATGCACAAACCACCTCTCTGCATCACCACCGTGAACACATACACAGGTCAAGGTGGGAAGAAACCTTGGCTGAGACCGAGGGATCACTTGAAGGAGCTGGAGAGCAGCAAAGAGGCTCACGGGATGTTGAGGAGGTAAGATCCACAGGATGTAACAAAACACTGGATAAGGGTATCCACGAGCAGGAGGTGGAAAGCTGAGCCTCAACCTTCTCGAAATTCCAAAGAAAGCTTTACCCAGGATATTCCCTTTTGCAGAAAGCACAAGAAACTTGTGTTCTAAAATGGTTTTGCTCTTACAGTCAGGTGTGTTAGGATGGGAAACTGAGCCGGGAGCAAAACCGCGTCACCAGATCTGCCGCAGCCTAGACTGACAGGTTAGCCACATCTTTCTAGGCCACGGTGACCTAGCAATTAATTGCTGGTAATGTGGGTTTTAAAACATTATCCTGGTTCTAAAATGTTCAGGGAGGGGGGATTTAGGCAATGACCAGAGGGCTGGGATGTAGCTCAATGGCAAGGGCCTTGTAATGCACATGCAAAGGCCTGAGTTCGATCCCCAGCCCTGCCAAGTAAAACCATCACCATCTGGAGAAGACCACTGCATGCTGCTGTACTCACTCAGCAGCTACTCCTAGCATCCCCAGGGAGCTCATCAGACATGCAGAGTCTCAGGCCCCAGGTCAGCCCTACCAGGGATCAGAATCTCTAGGGATGGGACTCAGGTAGGTTTAACAAGCCCTCTAGTGATTCCCGACATGCTGTTTGAGAAGCACTGACCTAACTCGCCTCTGAAACAGGAAAGGACATCTGTGCAGGTACAGTACTGCGGAACTCCAAGCGCTCAGCAAGGGTCCAAAAACGGAAACCTAAGATTACTTAAAGAATGCTACATCAGTTATGGAACAGGTTCTAGGCTCTGGAGCTGATACTGAAGGTCTTCTGAGTGTTTATCTATTTCAGCTTGTAACAGAGAGGCAAACATTGGACTTGTTAAAAACAAAGAGAAAGAGGGGGAGAAGGAGGAGAGAGAGAGAGAAAAAAGTGCTATACATGAGAGGTTCCTGGCAACGTGAAACCTGCTGCCTTCAGGAGAGGCATAACAGTGCTCAGCAAGACCAGAGTAGGCCTGAGGAAATAAACAAGCCCTTAGCCAGCTTCCAGAGGGAGGACTTTCTATGGCTGACTCAGGAGCAGGAAAAGCCCCGGCAAGGGCCACTCAGGGTTAACTTCAGGACTAGAGGAACAAGCTTCCCCAAGACCTCAGCTGAAGTGGGCCAGAATCTGTGTCCCATCGGGGTCTGAGGCTAGGAAAGCCACTTAGGGTAACTTTCCAAGCAGGCTATCAATCGTCCCCAAGGCTGGCCCTGAGATCCACGAAATGCCAAGCGGGACTCTAGCTCCAGAACAAGGCACTCCCTGTGTGCTCAAAACTATCATCCTGTCCCCAAACTTAATCCCCTTGATTTCCTCCCCACAACCCAGCAGAGCCTCAAAAACATCCACCGTTTTGATTCAAGTATCATATTTTTAATTCTGAGAGCATTTGTCCAAACACTTCAGAAAGAAAACAGAAAGGCCAAAAGAAATAATAAACTATCTCAACAATAAACGAAGTGTAAACTATGGGGGAGTGAATGGCTTATTTATAAATAAATGTCACTTTTAAAATGACGCAGGAAGTCTACATGACAACATAGGAGAAACTCGGACACTCCCTGGCCCTGAACCTGGCTCCTGAAACGCAACCAAGCTGTGCCCTCTGTCTGGGTGACTCACAGGCTCACACCAGTCCTTTGTGCGCCTGTGCAGTCCTGGGTGAGCCACGGAGCTGTAAATATTTGCCCTTCACCCAGAGCTAGCCAGCTGCTGAGGCTGCAGCTGACAGGCAGGCGGGGGGCCAGGAAGGGGGAGGGGAGTTGGAAAATTTGCAGGCCTGGCTTGGATGTGTAAAGAGGCAGGAGGAGGGCTGGGGGAGGTCAGAGGGAGGCAAAGCAGACATAGGCCCCTAGGACCCCCGTGGACAAATCTGGTCCCCTCTCTACCAGGCCATCTGGAGGAGAAAACCAGAGTGGCAGCCTGTGCCCCTCCCCAGGAAAGCAAAAGCACCCAGCTGGTGAAAATGTGACTTAAAGGACATCTGACATATTTAGAGGCATTTTTTGACCGTCGCGATTTGGGAAAAAGGTCTACCGACTGGCATTCAGTAGAGGCCAGGAATGCGGCTACACGTCCCGCAGTGCATGGGACAGCCCCCCCACAACAAAGCCCTCCAACCCCCAATGCCAACAGACCCTGAGACTGAGACGAGGAAACTGAATCCAACTCCTTCCCCTGAGTCACTGGTTGAGTTTGGACAAGTGACATAACCTCTCTGAGTCAGTTTCCTCATCCCGAAGGATTAAATGGATAATGCACATAAAGTGCTTCCTACAGTTGCTGGTACTTGACCCTGAGTGGTACTCATGGTTCTATTGAGAGAGAGCACAACACTGGTCAAGAGCTTGGGCTAAGAAAGACTGGCACATGGCGGGTCTCAACCCAGCCCTGACTCCTAAGAGCTGCCACCCGGTACAAGACCCACCCTCCTGAACCTCAGTGTCTTCTTCTAAAAAATGCAAAACATCACACGCACCTCATCCACGAGGAAGGAAATGACCCGCAAGAACTGAGTCTGGCACAGAGTGGGCTCACACTATGGCTGCTCTTATAAGCCAATGAGAGAGGGATGGTGGGCTGGGGAGATGCTTAAAATAACTGCAGGTAGCAGGTGTTGACCATTTACTCTCTGCCAGACACGGGGCCAGGCCTTTCCATACATTCTCGCCCCAAAGAAAATGCCAACCTTCTTCACTGACAGAAACTGGAAACACCTGGGAAAGTCACTCAGCTGGCGAGCAAAAAGCCCAATTTAAGAAGAGCCCCAGGTCCACAAGACTCACCCTTCTCTCTTGTTGGGGAAGGGTTCTGTAATCCTTCCTGAAATGCCCGGATGCCGATGCATCCCTCAGAAAGTGCCGCACTGTTGTTTCACTGTTTCTCCTCCCCAGAAACCAGAGTTTCCAAATCTTGCTCAAGACCAACCCGGAAGTGGGCACAAAGCCCACATCTGAACCCCGCTGGTGCCCAGAGGCCTCTCCTGGGCACCCATCTCAACCTACTCTATGCTGGCTTGGGGTTCCCTTACGTTTTCTGTTTTGGTACCAAGGACTGAACCCAGGGACCCTAAACCACTGAGCCACATTACCAGCCCATTGTTTCTAATTTTGAATTTTGAGACAGGGTCTGACTGAGTTCTTAGGGCCTCACCAAGTTGCTGAGGCTGGCTTTGAACTTGCGATCCTCCTGCCTCAGCTTCCTTGACCCTGGAATTACAGGCGTGCGCCACTGTGCCTGCCTCCCTGTATGTTTTCTGGAATCCTAGTGTGGGCACGGGCACAGTGCAGCAATTCATCATACTTCTGTGTATCATAATTGTAAGACCCATGATTTCCGACCTTAAGAGAGGACAGGCCACTTCCCTGCCCAGCCGGTTTGAGCGGCAAAGCTCTGACGCTGAAGTCAATTCCTCACTCAGGCCCTACATTTGTTTGGGGGTTCCATTTAGCCTTTCCAGATCCTCTGAAGCTGTAGCTATTCTTGTCCCTGTGCTAGAGACCGGCCAGCCTGCAGGGACCATGGCCTCTCTGGCCTCTGAGCTCAGCCGAGTAAGCGCTCTGAACCCGCTGATAAAGCTGGCGAGCACTGTTAGAGGGAGGCAGGGATGCTTCTGGGCAGCTCCTGGCATCCCAGGACGCCTGGGGAGGGGCGGGACCCGGATGACCCCGGGCCTGGCGGAGGGTAGCCGTGGGCCGCGGACTCCTACCTTGCCGCCTGGCGGCGCGGCCACGCAGCGGCTGAGCGAGTCGAGGCGCGCGCTGTACTCGGTGAACTTCTTCTGGTAGCGCAGCGCGGTCATCTGCAGCTCGAGCTGCGCGGCGGCCAGCTGCGCCACCAGCGACTTCTCCCGCTTGCCAGCGCGCAGCGCCTCCTTCTTGAGCGCCTTGTGCAGCGCGCCCAGACGGGCCTGCAGCGCGCTGTTGTGCGCCCGTAGCGCCCGGGCGCAGCAGTGGCCTCCCGCGCGCTGCTCGCCGTGCGTCAGGGGCAGCCCGCAACCCTCCTGGCAGCGGCCCACCGGCCGCGCGTCGCACGCGTCTCGCATGTGAGCCTCCACGTCGCGCCGCAGCAGCAGCTGGCCGCAGCCCGCGTGGCGACAGCGCGCGGGCGCAAAGTCGCAGCGCTCCAGATGCTCGGGCAGCGCCTGCAGCTTGACCACCCGGCCGCAGCCGCGCGCCGCGTGGGCGCACTTGATGTCCAGCTTGAGGATGAGGCGCTTGAGCGGCAGGACGTGGTTGAGCTCTTTGGCCGACAGGCGGCCGCGGCAGCGCGCCGGGCAGCTGCCCTCCTGCACCACCCAGGGCAGCACGCAGCCCGCGCAGAAGACGTGGCCGCACGGCGTGGTCAGAGGGTCCTCCAGGACTTTGTGGCACAGCGCGCATTTCAGGTCCGGGTCCACGTCGCCATCGAAGCGGTCCAGTTCGAAACCCATGGTGGCGGCCGGGCCCGGGGTCGCCGCCCGGCGGCCGGCCGCCCCTCCCTCCCAGCGAGGCGGCCCAGACACGCCGGCCGCGCTGCTCGCGAGCTCTCCCCGGACTGAGCCTAATTGCTCTAGACTTCCTCGGAAAATGCCCGAGGAACAGGACTCCTCCGGCCGTATTTGCCAGAGCGCGAGCGCAGCAACATCCCGCCAACGCGGCCTAGCGTGCGCCCCCTGCGACAGGGAGCAGGCTGCGAGGCAGAAGACGCTGGGGACACCCTGAGGCTCTCGGAGCAGGGCTGATCCGCCCCGAGCGCCAGCCAGGACCCTCTCAGGGCTCCTCGCCGCTCTCTCCTAGGTTTCGCTCTAGCGGATCCAACGCCGGCAGAGAACCTCTGAGTTGCAAAGTAGAGGCTACAACTTTTGCCCTAGCCATTTCCTCTGGAGCCCCTTCCGGAGCCGATCGGGGGCGTTCACTGTCCCTTCCTCTCTCCCTGATTGCAGAGGGCGAAAAAACCTCGGGGCCTCTATCTCAGCACTTACGGTCTTCATTTATTTATTTATTTCATTCCAGGGAAAGTTGCTGCGCCTGCCGGACTCCAGCTCAAACTTAAGATCAACCGGAGGTCCAGCGAACCCTGGGTTGTTTTTTGTTTTTGTTTTTAGCAGGCGGAGGCTTCCAGGACCCAGGGTGAATTTACAGGGCGACCTTCTGGGGACCAGAGCTGCTCTCCAGCCCCCCGAGTGGACATCGGGCGAGCTTCCTGCGCTCAGTCCACCTATACCCCTGCAAAGTCTGCAGCAGAATGGCCCCTGCTGTGCTGGGCGCTTCTCATTTGGTCTCTCAAAAACCGTCATTGTGCTGTTCCAAGAGCGTCAGCTCCATTTGAAAAGATTCCCCCATGCCAAAACAAGTAACTGGCCTTTCAAGGAGAACTGCCCAAGTGCAGACTGGAAGACCTCAGACCGACTCCCAGCCCCATGATGGACTGCCTTTCTTCAGTTCCGTTTTGTTTTTTGTTTGTTTCCATTGTGAGCACTTTGTTGAGCTTTATCTTCCCATTGGGGCAACTTAGGCTGTGAGAAGGAAAAAGAAAGAAAGAAAGGAAAAGAAAAAGAACAAGATATTGTCCCTTGTAGATGTTTCTCTGGTTTTAATGTGGTTGCAGATTCTGACCCAGTGGGTCTGGGATGGAGCCTGAGAATCTGGCCCTGGAAGGAGCCTCCTTGTGATGCTGATGCTGCTTGTCCATAAGGGTTTGTGGATTTCCACTTGATTGGGAAACCCTGGCCATCTGGGCTTTTTTTCTTCTGCTCTGAGTTAGCTTTACAAGCAGTACAGCAGGGCTGATTGTGCTGGCTTCTGTGTCGCTGGGGACTGTTGAAACAACACTTTTGGGATTCCAACCCCAGTGGAAAGTTCGTGGCATGGTCTATGCTTTGGATGAATTTTTTTTTTAACCTCCTAAGACTGTAGACATTCCTAAGAAACACGCAGTCAGCATGGGTGAGGGCGAAATCAGGTTACGGAATCCGTGTTTGGAATCTGCTGCCAGATTCTCAACGGAGAAGCTGCAAGTTAGGATCTAGGTGTTTAGCCGGGCTCTGGAGCTCTGGAATCCCAGCTTCCAGTTTGCCTAATTGCTTTTACTTCTCTCTGTGCTTGCTGAAGACCCATGACCTTCACTATTGAACCGCTTCACTGGAGTGAAAGAATTACCTTGATGTGCATGGGGATTACTTGTTTTGAACTAACCTTTGAAAAGTTGTCACCCCCTAGATTTTCCACTGCATGGTTAGATCGCAGAGAGTGCTCTTCAATCGGAGTTGGTGGCATTTGTGGTCTGCTCCTGATAGAGCCTTTCTTTTAATTGCTTTAATCAACTAATGCATTTATTTGAGAGGATTCCATGGGGGGTGGGGGGGATATTTTGGGCCTCTGCTAAGATAAGCCTGTGCCAGAGAATCTTCCCTGCATCTATTTATCAAGCTCCTCGCAGGTTCTCAGGTAATGGGCAAGAAGCAGATCCTTTCACAAAGGTGTGTGGGCTTGTCAGTTTCACAGAGTGGGCTAGTGTCAACAGGGTGCTAATCTTCAAACCAAACTGGTTTTGAGCAACAGGGAGAGCGCTGGAATGCACCGGGAATGGGAACCGGGACTTACTTGGGGTGCACACTCCAGAGCTGCCCCGCCGCCCCTCTCAGGGCCCCCAGATGACAGACTGAGAGGCTGCTGATGACATCTACAGCTGAGGCCACCGAGCAGCGCCTGCATGTTGTCAATTGGCCTCTTCAGGCAAGAGGAGCCTTCTCAGCCACTCCTCGTTAGTTATAGTATGAAAATTCTCAGAGGTCAGCAAAAACAAGGCCAAAGAAAGAAAGAAACTTCTAGAATGTCAGAGCTGGGGTGGGGGTCGACTATGCACATTATTCTGTCATCAAATTTAATGCACAGGGAGGGGAACTGGGAGCCTAAGCACAGCGTTTCTCAATTTTTGCACTTAAGTTCAGTCATCCTTTGTTGTGGAGGTTCGTCCTCTACATTGTAGGAGGTTTAGCAGCCTCTCCTGTCCCTACCTACTCGGTGTAGTAGCAGCCCCCATACACAATCCAAACCCCAGTTGTGACATCCAGACACTGCCAGTGTCGACTGGGGGCAAAAATTGTCCCAGATTGAGAACCACAGTTTGTAGGGCAACCTTTTGTGGGTTGGTAGAGAAAGTTTGCTTGCTGCGGAATCACCTGGGGAGCACGGCGCAGAGAGCAGGATGGTACATGGAAAGGTGGACACCTAGGCAGGTGGTGGTCTGGCGGGCCCCCTGCGGGTGGAGCCGGCTGTTCTGACATTGGCTAGAGACTTTCTCAGCCATCTTGGAAGCTTTGTATATGGCTGAATTCCTTGCAGACAGCTGCATTGGTCACTTGGTGAATGATTTTTAGAGCCTCCTTCACCTCTGATCTCACCCCTTTCTTTTATGATCTGATTCTGCCTTTTCTAATTGAACAGAGCCTGACCCTAATAGAGGTACCATATCTGTCCTCACCCCTACCAGCTCTGATGATAAATCCTGTTCTCACTGAAATTTCCATGAGCCTGCTTAACCAGACAGCGATTCTGATACCTACGGACTTTTGAGCTCGCGCTAGGGGCCCAGCACTGCTCAGCTCTCCACCTTTGTTATCTCACTAAATCCCCTCGTGAATCCTTCACATCCAGAGATAGGTCTGTTCTTAGCCCATTCTACAGAGGAAGAAACTGAGGTTCACAGAAGTGACATAGGATACCTCAGTCGCAAGCAGAGATGTCAATAGGAGAATTCCAGAGTCCTCATTCTCGACCACACTGAACAGTATGCTTCCTGCTCCAAAGGTCTAATGTAGGAGGCCCTACCTACAGCAAAGCAGATGGTCACTACACCCACACTGCCATCTTTTTTTTTTTTTTTTTTTTTTGGTACTGGGGATTGAATCCAGGGTACTTTAACCACTGAGCCACATTCCTAGCCCTTTATTATATTTTATTTTGAGACAAAGTCTCACTGAGTTGCCGAGGGCCTCATTAAGTTGCTGAGGCTGGCTTTGACCTTGTGATCCTCCTGCCTCAACCTCCTGAGCTGCTTGGATTACAGGTGTGTGGCACAGTACCCAGACATACCACCATCTTTGTCCATCTGTTTTCCCTGTGTCAATCTCAGTTGTCAACTCATCAACAGTCTCTGTGCCAACTTCAGTTGCTGCTAAGTCTACATAACTTGTGGAAGTCTACCTAATTAGATGAGACAAAGTTAGGGATGTTTGGATTCCTTGGTGGCCTTCACCAGGCCTAACATTTAGGCTCCATTAACTGAAATAGCACTATATAATTAGACAAAAGTCTTTTGGAAATGGAAGAGTACCACCAGAGAGGAGTAAATTATAGCAGTCATCCACCAACTGGTGTGAGCCATTTCCATCAGGGGGCTTGGCCCTGAATGTGGCCCATGGCAGCCATGCTGGGTGCCAGGGAGATTCTCTTGGCCTTGGGTGGGAAGAAGGGAAGGTAATGTCAATCTTAGAGACTTCTGAAGAGGTGAGTGAATCAGCCAAGACTACAACAAGGGGAATGGACAGAAGAACACAAAGAACTAGGAAATGCTTCTTCCACATGGTACTTCTGCAGGTGGGTAAGGCCTCCTTCCCTCCGCTCCCAGATAAGACCAACTCCCAGGGTCCCCAGAACACACCTTGTGTAACACTGATCACTCCCAATAGGTCTCCATTTACCTAATCATCATTTAGGAGCTTCCTGGGCTAGGAAGACAGCTAGAGGCTATCTTTTGTGCTGGATGAACAAGATGTCCCAGCAAACCCTCAGTCCAGAGCAAAGAGACAAATATCAATAAACACTGTGAGATGATTATGAAATGTGATACATTTCCTAATGCAATGCTATGTAAGGGGTCCTGGGGCTAAGAGCATGGGTATAACCTGTGTACACACACATGCACACAAACATACATTCCTGCAGAGGAAAGAATGAAGTTTCACTCAACAGAACAGCACATCCAAATAATCATGTAATAACCAAGGTAGAAATTTCTCTGTCAAATACGAAAACTATGATCTGTATGTTTTAGTGGCTTCCAACTCTTGAGAGCCTCAAACTCTTCATGCTCTACCAATATTTGAAAAGGCCTGGTCTCTATTTTCACTTGATGAACCAAGAGCTAACTGCCAACCATTCTGGGTGGAGAAAAAGGGAAAGAAGGAAAGTCCCGCAGTTAATTCCCTAACTTAACCTTCTTTCACGAGCTTTCCCAGAAGCTCCACCACCACGTCTCTTATATCTCAAGAGCAAACCTAAATACACAGAAGAGACTCTATGAAGTCTTTTATAAGGGCACATCACATGGTGCATATTAATAGGATTCTACCAAGGGACACTACTTCATACCTCCAGGGATGGCTAACATCAAAAAGAAAGACAGTAACAAGTGTTGGCAAGGTTGTAGTGAAATTGGACCCCTCCAGTGCTGCTTGTGGGTGTGTAAAATGGGACAGAAACATTGGAAAACTATTTGGCAATTCCTCAGAAAGTTAAATATGGATCCTGTGATCTAGGAATTTCACTCCTAGACATGTCCCCAAGGGCACGGGAAACACATGCCATTCAATAATTCATACATGAGGGTTCCCAACAGTGTTATCAAGACTGTTAAACTAATCCAAATATGTATCAACTGATGCGACTGTAAATGAAATGCAGTGTATTCATGTAACAGTATCATTTGCCATAAGAAGTGGCAAGAAGTGAAATGGCATCTGTACTACAGCATGGATGTGCTGCAAATGTTCTTGCAAGTGAAGGAGCCAAAGACCAGAGATCGTGTGATTCCATTTGTAGGGAATAAACAGAGACATAAATGACTGCTTGTCAGAAGCTGAGAGAAGGGGAAAATGGGGACTGCTAATGTGTAGGGTTTTCTTTGTGTAGGTGATAAAAATGTTTTAAAAGCAATTGTGCTGGGCTGGGATTGTAGCTCAGCGGTAGAGCGCTTGCTTCGCATGTGTGAGGCCCTGGGTTCGATCCTCAGCACCACATACAAAGCAATAAAGACATTGTGTCCATCAACAACTAAAAAAAAAATTTTTTAAATAAAAATAAAATAAAATAAAAGCAATTGTGCTGATGGGTACAAAACTCTATACTAAAACCCACTGCATCGTACTCTGAAAAAGGGTGAATTTCATCACATGTGAATTATATCTCAATACAGCTACTATAAAAACAATATTCATGCTATGGTCAAACATGCCTGTCATCCCAGCAGCTCAGTAGGCCTAGGTAGGAGGATCATGTGTTCAAAGCCAGCCTCAGCAACTTAGTGAGGCCCTAAGCAACTCAGTGAGATCCTATCTCAAAATAAAAAACATAAAGGGCTAGGGATATGGCTCAGTGGTTAAGTGCCCCTGGCTTCAATCCCTGGTACCAAAACAAAACAAAACAAAAAAATCCCAGTATTATTAGGGTTCTGTTACTAGGAAGAAGGGAAGAAGGGAATGGTATGCAGGAGTCTTCATACATGCATAAGCTATATTTTAAACTGTGTCTATTAAACTTGTTTTATTTTCGTGTTCATGCTAAAGGCTATATTTTGAAAGATTACTGAATTGAAGTGCATTTGGACTCTTCTTGCCTGCAAGTTTCTGAAACTCAATTCAGAGTGAGTCATATATTTTTTAAAAAAGAAAGAAAAGGGTATTTGACAATGTTGAAAAGTCCAGGAGGTAAAAAAGGCTTCAGGTGTGGCTAAATCCAGGTGCTCACATGAATACACTGAGAATCTGCTCTGCTTTCCCCTAGTTAGCTTCAGTTTGAGGAAGACTCTCCCACAGGGTTACACAGACGACCCCTGCAGTCCATGCTTCCATCTTACTCTCTATTGACCCCAGCTTGAAGGGCATCATATTCCTAAGAGCACCAATGAATGTCCAAAGCATGAGTCCCCCCCGTCTCAGGTCATGTGCCCATTCCTGGACCACATGGTGAGAACCATCTCACTCAGACTTCAAGGAATGGAGGAGAGCAGAGACAGGTTCCCCTGAGATGCTGGAAAGGTAAAAGATCCTCGCGCACTGCAGTCTTATTGCAAGATTCATCACGAATCCTAAAGGGCAATGAGGCCTCACCTGTAAAATACAGGTGTACCCACCATCTTGGAATGGATCTGAAAATCACGCTCAGCCCCCTGGACCATTGCCAGGTGCACCCGACTTGAAGCAGGAATGAGTGTGGGGAAAAATTCACCAAGTGAGACAGACCTTCAGAGCTACCCTAACATCACCCACACCCCCTTCTTCAACATCTCATGTGAAGCTACAGTTTCTACCCTGTCAAGATGTCCATCACCTTGCTCAGGGCTGCGCCCCAGGGCCTGGCTGGTGCTCAGTGGGTGCTCAATAGACACACCGCGATCTGCTGTGCAATTACCTAAAGACTGGTCCTCACACAGCTTTCAAGCCTCTAAAACCTCACAGACACTAGAATATTCCATGAGTGGAAAACATCAAGGAATGAAATTTAGAATGAAGTCTCTGCTTACACAGGTTCCCTTTCAACAAATTCAATGATTCCGTCATCGCAGATGCATGGGATGATATAAAATCATTAAAAAAAAAAAAAAAGATACACAAAAAGACAAAATCCCAGCACCGATTTAATAAGAAAAAATTAATTTTGGAAATTTGACTTATCCGACATTCAAGGATCATTGCACAGTGTGTAGTTTAAAATAAACAAGCTCTTAAACTTTGCTGCCTCTCAAACCTGTGATCTAGGAACTTATTAATTTTAATTTTTCTCCTGGCACCTTCTCCTCCGCTCTCATTTAGCCGGTCTGTAAAATTACGATAATAATAATTCATGCTTACTTAGCGTGCGGTAATAATTGCTAATTAACTAATTTTTATATGTAGAAACCTGTGAAGACATTACAGAAGTGCTAAGTAGTATTATGGTAGCTGTATGGTGTGGTGCTGGAGATGCGACTTTCTGTTTGCAGGGTGTGGGTGCCTCTGCCGTGTTGCTCCTGCTATGGGAAAGAACGATCCCAGACCAGTTCCATCTGTCATCCTGGTGCTGACAGATTTGACAATGAAGCGTCTGCAGGGTGGTGGCACTTTCTCTTACACCCAGAGCCTGGAATAACCAGAGTCAGGGTCAGTGTTTCATCCGTGGGGGTCTCTTTAGAGCAAAATATGCACCCCATTAGTGCTGGCACCAAAACATTTAGAGGCACAGTTCTCCAAACCAGTGACTTCAGAAAGCCTCCCGCCCTGGGTCTAACAACACACGACTGCTTTCATCCAAATGGCATTTGGTTGTATTAAGAAAGAGTCTTGCTTTTTTGTTTCATTTCTTGCCATTTCTTTTTATCATTTTTCCCCCCTAACAATGAAAGAATAGCTTCTCTTCACCCGGGAGGGCTGCAGGCAGAAGATTTTTGAAATGTCATCCAACCAGGAGAAATGTGACATGGTTTATTCTTTGAAATCTTGTCCCGAAACTGTGGTTTTGGTCTCCAGATCAGCAGGCGCTTGGCAATGCAAAAACTAAAACAAAACATTCACCAAACTCTCCCTGCCATGGTCTGGTGTCTCTGGGATAAGCGTTTGTTAACATCTTAACAAACCAGAGCTACTTCAACCTTCTGTTGTATTTTCGATGCTGCACAAGAACAGACATGAAGGACTTCACAAGGCTGGCCATGAACTCCTTGCATGGGGCCAAAAAAGCCATCGTGGAAAAACCTGGAGCTGCGGTCATATTTTTCTACACAGGTAAGATGGAAACTGTGGCCAGATGCTGGCAGTCTGGCTGGGATGTTGGCAAGGAGCACGCTCTGTCTCCACAGAAGAGAAAGAGCCTTAGAAGTGGAGTCCAGAAAGATTAAAGGCCTTGGAGGACAGTGAGTCAGTTTGTCATTGGTGGGAATCTTGGTAGTAACTTATAATTTATTTGCGGGTTGTGTAAGTTTCAAGATGAAGATAAACCAGAGAGCTCACCCTGGCTCTCTCTAGTCCACAACCACAAAGTATCTGATTGTTCTTTACACGAGAGATGAGTGAAAGTATATTTCTGATTGATAATATATGTTTGTCTGTTTGTTTGTTTTCTCAGAAGAGCAGTAACTGACTAGCCATGCCCCAAACCAGCAAGTCTGTTAACGGAATAGGGGATGAGGTGGGTGTTGGGGTCATTGCCTGAGAATTGCATCCAGCTGCAGAGGCTGCCAGAAATCTGTGAGTGCTTTTGGGGATGAGTCAAAAGAAATTTTACATTTCGCAAGCCTCCGTGCAAAAACCAACCTGTGGATGGACTCCTGACGTTGCTTTTTGGCATTTGACACAAATGGATTGAAGAAATAATGTGTGCATGTTCGTTTTACAGTTAAACGGATGGGAGTCATTGAATAGCACCAGTGTCCTTGTTAGAAAGAACCTTCACGAAAGGAACAATACACAGGATTGTGCTCTGAAGCCGGGCCCCACAAACTTTGTCTGCACAGAGCCAGAGAGTAAATATTTCCGTCCCCGCGGGCCATGCTGTCTCTGTCACAGGGACTCAGTTCTGACTGCAGCACAAGAGCAGCCAGAGACGGCATGTAAATGAATGGCTCTGACTGCGTCCCAATAAAACTTTATTCTCAGATGAGCTGGATCTGGCCACCGGCCTCAGGTTAGCAGAACCTGCTGGCTGAGCACGTAGAGCTTTTTTTGGCAGCACAACTAGAGAGCACAGAGGCCTTCGTGGTGACATAGAGTAATATGGGATTCCTATTAAATAAATGCTCAGCAAGTGACTGTTCCAGGGAAAAGTATTATGGGCTCGGGAGTCGTAAAACCTCTGATCAAATTGTCACATACAGGGGTGCAGCCTTCCCAAGTCCTGCCATTACACTTTAATTTTTCTCTGTTTGAAAGGGAGATGTCGTTCGTACCCCCTTCGTGGACTGGATACAGATTAAACTCAGTAAATTCGGAGACCGTGGAAGTGCCGGGCACAGTGCTGCCATTGAGCTGAACACACCAGCACTGAGAATAGCCACAAGAACCCCAAGTGCCACAGTGACCAGCATAGCCTAGCTACCCACAGGCCTACCCAGGCCTTCTGCCCCGGACTTGGGGAATCCAAGTATAGCACATGTGCGCACTGTGGACACGAGGGTCAGATGGTGCCATACCAGAAAATGGTTGGCTGACACACACAAATGAGAAGACCAAGGTAAGAAGGGGCCACATCAGTGCTGCTATGTGTGAGTCACCTGAGTTATTTATTATTCTGTGAATTAGCCAGTCACTTAACAATGTTGACCATGCATAAAACTGAAGACCTAAAGAATGTGAGGCTGACTCTTCGGGAAGCAGTGGTGCCCACGGTCTTTCGGGCTCTGCCCTGCACGCGGATCACCAGATTTCAAGGTCAAATACAAAGCCAAAGAAGTCTTCGGAAGCCCTGTGGCTGAGATTGCCGCTTGAGATCCCCATGACTGGAAATTCATTTTTAACCAATGCGGGAGACCTTTCTCAAGCTGTTTGTTACAGGGCCCCGGGGCAGCAGCTGGAGAGAGCTGGCTTGAGAAAGTCCAAGTTCACGTCTTCACCTCTGCAACCTCGCCCCCGAGCGTGGTCCTGGACACCCAGCAGATGCTGCAAACCGCCCATCACATTGTTGTGCCTCCGTTTTCTCAGACTCCCGGTGGCACAGACAGAGCTCTGCAGTGTTTTATTATTGAAGCCCTCGCACAGCTCCACGGGGCATCTTGGAGACGGTAGCGATTGCATCATAGTGTGAGCCTGGCATAATTACATCGCAGGCTTCTGTCTCCCTTGGTGCCAGCCAGTCTCCAAACGCACGCCACTTCCTCGCTTGGCTGATGCCGAACAGCAGGGCTGCCCACTCCCTGCATTCGGGACTTGTAAACTCTGTACCCACGTCCTGAGTCCCGCAGGACGGGGATGAGCCATGGGCACTCTAGACCCGAGGGAGAGAGGAAGGACACAGCTGGGCCCTTGTCCAACCCCCAGGGTAGACAATAGACATGGAAAGGGATTCTCGGTTTCTCTTAGTGTTTAAAAAAATTTATTCATTAAAGCTGCTTTTTCTAAATCCTTAGAAAGGGCATTAGACCCACAGGGAACCATAGACTCTGCCTTCTGTGTGTCTCTCCTGTCCACTGCATCTCTTTGCCACCATGCTCCCCCAAGCCACCATTGACCCCGTCCTGAGGATGCCAGTCTTTTCCAAATGATTCCCCACCCCATCCTAGCATGACTTTTTACATTTTGCTCTGCACATTGTGGCCAGAACAGTTTTCTCCAAATGGGAAAGTGGTCCCAACCCACTCTGCTTGAAACGGTGTACCAGCTACTCAGTGCTCTTCAGAGAAGACCCTGAATGCTATAGGTCACCTCCCAGGCTGGGCCGGCTTCCCTCAGCCCCCCACAGCCCCCAGCCTCATTTTGTCTCCCTCCTCCACCCTCCAGTGACTGGCAACACTGCCAACTGCCCCCAGGAGCCCTTCTTCTTTGGATTAAAAATACAAAAAAGTAGCTGAGTTTCCCCTGGGCTCATGATGCCCATCCTCAAATTTCCAGCCTTTTGAGTTCTGGCCAAGAGGATATATGCAGACATAACAGGCACCTTTCCTATTGTCCCTTCAAAGGAAACAGGGCTGCCCTCCTGTCCTCCCCTCTCTCTCACTGGCTCACATGCACACCAAGGCCATTTGACCAGGCAGGGATCTGAACTGAAGCCCCGAGTTCAGGCCCAGGCCACCGCCTATTTGTGTAAATCAAATTTTATTGGGACACAGCCCTGTCTATCCATGTAGGCACTGTCCACGCCGCATGGTAGATCAGAGAGGTTGCAGCAGAGGCCTGTGACCTAAGAAGCCAAACACTCCCAGTCCGGTCCTCCGTGGAAAAGTTTTCCAGCCTCTGTCCTAAGAGACATGGAGAAGGAGCCGGGGCTCTTGGCACCGCAGGGCATGCCGGCTCAGCCAAGGCGGCCCAGTAGGGTCTACACCCGGGAAACCAGCCCACTTTAAACCAGTGGTGAAGCCTCCGTATGTGGGCTTCTGCTGCAGGTTCCTTGAGTTTGGCATTGCTGGGCGGTTGGACCCTCACTCTGTTTTATGGAACATGTGCCCCGTCGGTGCCCATGGAATCCCTCTCTAGCTGTGACATCCAGAAATGTCTCCAGGCCTGGCCGAGCCCCCTCTGGGGGCAACATAGTCTGTATCAGAGCAATGTGACCAGCTGCACCAGCCTCCTCTCTCTCCTTGAGTCAGAACCGCCACGGGGCTCCTCCTCACCAGACCTTCTTTGTGGTTGCTCATGGCCCCTTCCTCACCCGGCTCTCTCCTCCTTGGTGTCCCTGTGGCAGCTCAACACCTCCTCAGGTGTCCTCCATGAGTCCTTCACATGCTCTGATGGTAGCCACGGTTTTCCAGGTAGCCATACTGTGATTGTGGCCCTACCAGCCACCATTCCTAGGCACACAAAGTCACTTAGTAAATAATCAGCGACTGGCTCAGAGGTGTGATATTTTTATTTTTTAAGAATGACTTTTTTTTTTCAATGTCTTTATTTTATTGCTCTGTATGTGGTGCTGAGGATCAAACCCAGGGCCTCACGCATGCGAGGCAAGCGCTCTACCGCTGAGCTACAATCCCAGCCCCAGAGGTGTGATATTGCTGTGATAAAATACCTGAGAAAAATCAACTTAAAACAGCAACGACTTCATCTGGCCTGTGGTTTCAACGGTTTCTTTCAGTTCATGGTCACTGGGCCCCATGGCTGTGCACCGTTGACTGGGCAGAACATCATGGCGGGTGGCACATGGTGGAACAGAGTTGCTCACCTTGTGGTGGCTGGGGGAGGGGAAGAGAGGCTGGGGACAGGACAGAGTTCCCGAGGACATGTCCCCAAGGGCCTACTCCTTCAACTTGGTCCCACCTGCTCCAGTTTCCACCCCGTCCCAATGGTCTATTCAATCATGAACCCACCCATGGGTTGACCCCCTGAAGAGGGCAGAGCCCTCGTGACCTGGTCACTCCCCCACAGCCCTACCTGGGACCAGTGCTGCACTGGGGACCAAGCCTGCAGCACATGAGCCTTCCAGGACATTCTATGTCTAAACCATAACCAGTGACTGTACAGAACACACACAGGGGTCTTACTGTGGTCCAGGAGGTGGGGCTGATTAGAGAGCAAAGCAGAAGCCACGGGGGGGCGGGGGGCAAATGGGTTTTCTCTCCTCTCCGACTTCCTAGAAACCAGGGGCCTGC
Source organism: Geosciurus inauris (assembly GCA_004024805.1). Lineage (NCBI taxonomy): Eukaryota > Metazoa > Chordata > Mammalia > Rodentia > Sciuridae > Geosciurus > Geosciurus inauris. The sequence goes on from PVHX01001859.1 coordinate 76,233, forward strand.
CTTCCCTCCACAGCAGCCAGACAGCTGCCGAAGCCGGTGCCTTTCTGTATTTCAGGGGAACATGTGGATTTGTACTTTGCCTTTGGTTTCAAGAGCGTTGGATTTTTCAACCCTGAGCTTTTCAGACTAAGTTGTGCGTGATGTGATTTTACTACCTGCTGTACACCCTCTTCTAAGTCAAGTTAAAAATGGTTCCTGTGCCCACAGTTCCTTCATTCTTCATGCATTCATTTTGTGGTATTAAGGACTGAACCCAGGGGTGCTCTTCTGCTGAGCTACATCCCCGGCCCTTTCAATGTTGTATTCTGAGATAGTATCTTGTGAAGTTGTCCAGGCTGACCTGGAATCTGTGATCCTCCTGCCTCAGCCTCCAGAGTCGCTGGGATTCTAGGTATCTGTGACCACATTTGAAGGTCACAGGCAGATAATTATGAGTCTTCTAGCTTCTCCAAGTCCCCCCATTTCAGAGGTAAGGGGCTAGATAGAGAGGTTCTCCAGGCTTCTGTAGTACAAGGCAATAAGGACACATAGGCCTCTATTTAACCCATCACATCCCTCTCTCTCGCTCCAGTTGATTAGATTTTGACTTCTGTCTCCATCCTGCTCTTCTGATTTCTGCACCTGTAATACCAAAACATTTTTCTCAAAACCTTCAGAATCCTCTAAGCGAACCCACACACAGTTTGTGACGGACAGGCCCTCCCGGCTCACCCTTAGCAGAACACATGGTAGGTACGCTTGTGTGTGTGACCACACTTGTGTGTGCATGCTAAATGGTTGCAAAGATGTTTTGCCAACATGCCAAGAGCATGTATTTTGGAATCAGATCTGTTTTTTAAAAAAAATCTTTTTTTAGTTGTTGATGGATATTTACTTATTTTATTTATTTTATAAGCGGTGCTGAGAGTCAAACCCAGTGCCTCATGCATGCTACACAAGCACTCTACCACTGAGCCACAACCCCAGCCCAGAATCAGATCTGGGCTGATTTTTTTCCACTAGTTATTAGGATGCTAGGGTAACTGTAAGAAGTTACATAAACTCTCTAGTCCTTAGTTTCTTTTGAAAGGGGCCTGAATCACACAGCTCCATGCACACATTCTGCACTTGGTGAATACTAGTATTCCTGTGATCTGATTGCCCAGCTTTTCCTCAGACCTGAGCCAGGTCACAGATATTCTTGAGATGATCGACTGGTCCAAGGGGTAGACACTGTCTGTGCTCTGTTAACTGGACCATTTGGGACTTTGCCACCTTATCTCTACCCGGTTACTTGTGGCAGCCCCTGAAAGGCATTGCAAAGGACTGAACATCTTTCTCACTCTAATTCTAGAAGCATGTGAGGTGAGTAGCTCTGCATCTTTTTTTTTTTTTTCAGGTACCAGGGATTGAATTCAGGAGCACTCGACCACTGAGCCACATCCCCAGCCCTACTTTGTGTTTTATGTAGAGACAGGGTCTCACTGAAGTGCTTAGCACCTTGCTTTTGCTGAGGCTGGCTTTGAACTTGCGATCCTCCTGGCTCAGCCTTCTGAGCTGGTGGGATGACAGGTGTGTGCTGCGGTGCCCGGCCAGCTTTGCATCTTGACACTAGCACTCCTGCTGAGTTTTCCTGAACACACGTAGATCCAGGAGCACATACATAGAAGCTTGAGCCCATGCATGAATGCACAAAAAAATCACACACGCACATGCACACACACACACACACAGAACCTTTGTACCCGCCTCAAGACATTTTTTCCTTCTGGATTTTCCTTGAAAAGCATTGTGATAAGTCCTGTTAATTTTGCAACAGAAACTCCAGGCCCAGCCTCTGCTAGTGTTGCTTAGAATTATGGATGGAAGGTGCACTAACAGCTTAAGGATGCCTTAGAGAAGGGAGGAAGAGGGCTGAGGTTGTGGCTCAGTGGTAGAGTGTGAGTCACTGGGTTCGATTTTCAGCACCACATTATAAATAAAATGAATAAATAGAGGACCATCAACAACTAAAAAATCATTTTAAAAATAAAAGAAGAGAGAGGAAGAAGGAGAGGACACAGATTGCACATCGTCATACCAGAGTGAGGGCGGGGCTGGAAAGACAGGAGTAAGAGGCAGGTGTCCAAAAATCTCAAGCTGAATGGAAATAATCATTCACACACTTCATCCACAGCTGGGTAGTAACAGTCATGATTCCTATCATTTACAGTCTATGTTAGGCCAGATGCTTAGCTAGGAAAATGCAAATCATTTCATCCTCACATTTCTAAAGTGGCAGATGGTATGACCCCTATTTGACAGATGAGATAAATAAGACCCATACCCGCCTAAGACTTCCTGGGACCTGCAAGTGACCAAGCAGAAGTTCCCACACATGTGCCTCTGATGCCAGGCCCTGCAGTCACTGTGCATGGGAGGTGGGATTCCAAAAATTCCCCACGGCGCAGAGACTGAAGAGGCACGTCCCTGAGGATGTTAGCTCATTTTCCCCACAAAGGACATGGTGTCACTGCTGGGATTGGCGGTGCAGCCAGGGTCCACTCCTGCAATGCTGTGCACCAATGAGGGGCCACCATGTAACTCATGCTCACCGATGAAGTGTGACTAGAAGGGTGTGTACCAGTGGAGGCCTGACCATGTTGTACGTGGCAGGCGTGCCTCTTTCCTCTTCCTTCCCCGTCCACCAGCTGGATACATGAGACACACATCCAGTAAAGATGGCTGAGGCTGGAGAGGGAGGAAGCCCAGCTCTCTGAATGGCTTCAAGAAAGAGCAAGACTGACTAGGGACATTCCCTCCAGATACTTCCCTGAGTAAGAATTGCTCTTTTATTGTGATCTTGCCATCACAATTTTCGGCCTTATTTATTATAGCAGTTCAGTTCTCCTAACTAATGCAACTTCTTTCTTTGCTTTAAGGAAAAGAAAGTACCCCTTGCTGGTCCAACCAGCTAGAAGTCCCCAGACAGCCCCAATAAATGGAAAATGAATCCCACACTTCCATAAAACAAATGTCTCTGTAATTCAGAGACAGAATTCATTCAAATGTGACTTGTTAGACATGGCTATTATTTCAAACCATTTGTGTCCCTTCTCCTTTCGTTCAAGTAAAACAAAATGGCTATTTGACAGGGACAATGTAAAAAGACAGGAGCACACAAGTCTGGTACCATTTCAAATTCTGAAACGTTCCCGGCTCTTACACTATTCCAAACAAATAATCAGAGGAGAGGATGAAGAGTTTGCTTTTCAAAAACAAGTCATGAACTTCTGGAATTGCTTCTTATTTTTCTTCAGTCACACTTTATTTGGCTCAGTGTCTGGCTTTTGTGGCCAACTTGACTTTTATGGCTTTTCCAGGTGTTGGGAAACCCAGAGTCACTGAGTGGCATCTGCAGGGTGACAGAAAGCGGTCCTGTCTAGCAGGTTCCTCCTCTGCATCTTGAGCATCCCTCCTTGGCAGCTGCCTCCTTCCTGCCCAGGAACAAAACCTGGGAGGTAGTTTAGTTAGGGATGTGCATCGTAATGTCTTTGAACCTGAAAATCAATTTACCTATTGACCGCTCCTGAACTACCACTGTTGAAAAGTTTAGAAGTTCATACTCAATCTGCTCAATTTCAAATGCATGGAATTAAAAAATTATCTTTGCTGCAACTGGGGCCCATGTGTATTCCCAGAGGATTGCAAACAAACCCTCACCTCCTGCTCTGTCTGCTGGAGGAGAAGGGAGAGTGTGTGCAATTACAGCAGACACGGCCCCCGGTCCTAGCTCCTGGGCCCCTGGCTTCATGCTTCTGTGCTGATGGACTCAGAACCGAGACGAGAGCTGGGATATAAGCCTAATTCTCTGTGCCCCACGCAGGCTGCAGTCTAGACCTGGGTTTGATTTAGTGTTTCTGTGTGGAGTGGCGGAGACAGCCACTGGGTATACATTTGCGGTTTCCAGCTCCCCTGCCTACGCAGAACCGGCAGGCCAGGCTCCATTTGTAAAAACTACAGATATTTCGCCTAGCATTCGTTCTTTCTTGCCAAGCTTACAAGTGGGTTTGGGTAGATTTATGTTTTAAACTTATTTCCATGTTGTCTTGTGAGTGCCCAGGTCTCTGAACTTGACAGAATCCTTAGCAGTTGGCCTAGGGCAAGAAGATGCTGTCCAGGTGACTCTTAGACATCAAGGTCACCACCATGTCACTCCTTGCTTTCAGGGTCCTGAGAATGGCTCCTTCCATGAACAGTTACCCTCTTTTCTCTGCCTTTCCTGCATCTGGCCACTGGTATTCCCACTTTTTTTGAAGGTGGATATTTGACATCTTTATGTTGAATTCTTAATTTGGGGGTCCTCCTGCAGCAGCTCCACCCTGACCCCTACTCATAGCTACCTCCAGAGCTTGGCACACAATAGCCTCCCATGGAAGGGAAGGCCACTCTCCTGTTGGCTGCAGGAACAAACGGGAATTGCAGGTGCTTAAAGGTAGTCGGCATATCTTAGAGTCAAAAGTGACCTCTCGGGCTGGGGATAGAGCTCCGTTGGTCGAGTGCTTGCCTCACATGCACGAGGCTCTGGGTTCAATCTCCAGCACCCCATCCCCCAAAAGTGACCTCTCCGCAAGACTGCTGCTTTTCCTAGCCTGGCTTCTATATTGATCTGCTCTGGAAGTGACTCTGATGCTTCCTTTGAGGCTTTATGGGTGTTTTGAGGCCAAGTTATTGTCCACATGTCTTAGATCCAAAGATGGGCCCGTGACCCAGGCCTAGCCAATCAGCAGAGTCTGGGCACAGGATTAGTATAATATTGGGTGCATGACCCAAGACAGTACAATCAGAAGAAATCCACGAACTTTTCTGGAACTGTTGGAATGGAGAAACTCCTGTTAACACTGTGTTTATTAATAGAAGAATGTAAGTCTGACCCTAATGGGCACCAAGGAGAGTGAGCTTGCCTGAAATGAAGCCAGCGCAAAGAAAAAGAGTCACGCAATGAGGAATGACTGAGTTCTAGTGACATATATAATATCCTGGAACCATCTGTGCCTGAAGGAGTATGAACTTCTGGTATTAACATTGTGTGAACTGGTAAGTCTGTGTGTTTTGTTTTTTTTTAATTCTTTTTTGGCTTTATGTAACTTAAGTGGAATTTCAATAACGGGTGAACGAGAGTTGGTTAAAATAAGTCTACTGTATCCCTCCTCTATGATTTTCAACACTGGAGAGACACTGTTAAGACTCACTAGAGTGAGAGTGTTTACCAGCTATCTGGGAACCCCTTAGCCCAGTCACATGGACACCTAAAATCCACCATCACATCAGAATACTCAGAAACATCTCAAACGTTACATTTTCAAAACCAAACTCCTAACTTCTCCCTGCAGACACATATTTTCCTTGGTCCCTGTCATATTAGAATGGCCATGGCCTTTCTGAACCATAGAAACCTCTTCAATGGTTCAGTCCAGAAACCAGAGAGGCAGCTTTCCTTGCTCCTTCTTCTCCACCTCCCACACTCAAGCCACCAGAATGTGCTGCCTGCTTGGCCCCAGGGATGTGTCTCAACTCTGCAGACTTCTCTCTGCACGATGGCCTTCACCTCAATTTAAGGATCACCCACCCTCTCCAGCATTTGTGGAATGCTTCCTCCTTTAAAGTGGTTTTCAGTCCCTTCTCTGCACTACGACCAAGGAAATGCTCTGCTTCACATTGGACGTAGAACCAACTCCTGCCCGGGGCACAGGGGGCTCCACATGCCCAGTTCCTACCTGCGTCTCCAATGTTATTTTGTACCAAACTATCTTCCATGACTCCAGTCCCATGAGCTTTTGTGCTTGATTGTTTCCAGGACACACACAGGCTGTTTCAGGGGGAGTTCCTGGTGGCATTCCCTCGGCGTAGCCTGCTCAACCCACAGCTCTTCAAAGGACTTGCCATGGGTCCTTCAGATGCAGCTCGAATACGAGGCCATCTCTGAGCCCAGCCATCCTTGCCCTCAACACCCGTCCATTCCCTTCACATACCTCAACGTCTTGGAATGACTTATTTATTGCCTCATCATTTGCTGTCCCTGCACACACTCCACCAAACCCCATGAGAGCATGTGGGGAGCACCTGGGATCACCACTGAAGGAGGAGGAGGTCTGGGACTCCAGCTGCAGACGAGGCCACGTCTACAGACCAGATACATAGCATGTGGTGCACACACGTGGGCCTGGCCAAGTGTTCGCAGATGCTGGTGTGTGCACCAAGCACAAGTTCATTCACTATGCTGATGAATTATGCTGGCTTTGGTGTTGGGTACTTCTACAGTTCAGAGGTTTCTTTTTAATTTTTTTTTAAATATGAGATTCTCCCTCGTTTCACTTCCTGTCCACCAGGCCATGCTAATTTTTCCAAGCTGATCTCCCTAGGACCACCTCTTCCTTTTTAGTGGTAAACATGGGTGCTCATTAGGACCTTCACACTGAGACATTCTCATTTTGAGGTTGTCAACAAAAAAAGAGATTGTCTCAAGGAAATCAAAATTCTAGATTTGGTCAGACAGAATCAAATAGACCAGAAAGCCCAGTGGCTTCATTTCCAAACCTCCTCATTGCCTTTAGCAGGTTGTGTCTTCTCAAAGATGCATAATGAGAAATGAATTAACATAGAGCTGATGCACACTAAGTGCAAAAATAAAAAAAAATAAAGTGAGAAAAATGATATATTTGACTTACCTGTCTTCATAGTATGTATGCTTGGAGATAAAATAGGAATACACAAAATGTAACAATTTCAAAGGCATCACATAGAGCATTTTAAAGAAAATGCTGCAAATAAGCATCAAAGAGTCCATGAGGAGGCCACTGCACCATTGAAAATGACGAGATGCAAGTTGGCAAATGCAGGGAAAGAAATGAAAAATGCAGTGATATCAACATCAGGTGGAACAAGAAATCGATCACTTGAAGCGGATGGTGGGCTTGGAGAAATCCTGCACAATGAAGAGCAGCAGTGGCGTGAACCATCACAGAAAGGATGACAGAGGTGGAGACAGAGGAAAGGTGAAACAGGCAGGCTGGGCGGCTGAAGGAGGGCGGCAATCAGTGCAAGGAGCCACAGCTCAGAGGGGAAGCAGAGAGACTCTGGAAATACACACTGTCATTTGGAGACAGAAGGCCACCCCACATTCTGGGAAAAATGATACAATGAACAAAAGGTATATTCTGGGAGAAACTCATGTTATTTATATTTTTTAAATAAGAAAAGTGGAGTACTCTGGGCAGAAAAGCCAAAACATACAAGGCAGTAAGAGTGTAATCTAGGATGCCCTTGGCCTTGCACGGGTCCACATGGGCCCACAATCTCTCTCCTTCAAGGCGACTCCTGAGGAGCAGCCTCAACTCCACCTGGGAGCTTGTTAGGAACTCTGGATCTCAGGCCTTACCCTGGATCTACTGAGTGTCTCTGGGAAGGTATCCTGGTGCTTCTGACGCGCACTGGCCTGTGGGAATTGCTGGCTACCATGCTGGAGGGTCTGTTTTCAGCGTCTGCTCTCCACCTTGTCTACCCGGAGAACTTCTGCCTTAGGAACAAAGGGGATCCCAGGGTTGGCTCAGTCCTCAGCTCCGCGTATCATGGCGGATCCAGGTTCTTCCTGTCGCTCTGCCCTGCCCTCTTCAGGACTGGCTTTTAATTCATAACGTTCTTTCCTTCCTCCCTCTTTCTTTCTTTCCCTTCCTCCCCCATTCCTTCTCTCAATTTCTTTCTGTTGCCTGCTTTGCTTTTCTTCTTATACACATAGAGAAATATTATATTAAACTGTAACTGGTGTGAAATGGTTATTTCTGGGAATTCTGAAAGCTTTATGTTATCTAAAAATATGTAATATGTGAAAAATAAATAAAAATGTATAAATAAAAATATATGAAACATACATTTAATTCATATATAATATAAATATTATAGATATAATAGTTATGAATAGTTCTATGTACATTAGAATAGTTGAATAGTTCTATGTATATATATGAATAGTTCTATGTACATTAGATACATTTATATGAAATATGTAAAATAAAATGAAAATTAAATTTAAAATGAATTTAAAAAATAAATTTAAAATATATAAAAATAAATTAAAAATTTTATATAATGAAATTAATTATAGGTCCCTCAAAATTATTGTTTTGCACAATGTGGATTGGGTCCCCATCATTACAATTACGGAGAACCAGTGGCTCAGTTGGTCATTGTCATCTTAGAGCTAAGAAGGGAGGCCCAGAATGCAGCAGTAGGCCCAGGAGGGAGGGAGGGAAACCGTCCAGGTCCCTGTGCAGCGTCATGATCCAGAACCCCCAGCAGTGCCCAGGACATGGCTTTGCCCCCACGTCTTGAAACTAGGTGATTCTGGCCCCAGATTCTTTGAAGAATTCTGAGTCTGGTGAGAAAAGGAATGGACAGGAACTACAATTGGATTCAGCCAGATAACCACAGGTTGGTGATGCAGGGCCCTCTGGACATGGCTGGAGAGAAAAAGGAGAGACTAGCATAGGGCAACATCATCAGTTGGCCAGGCATCAAGAGAGAAAGACCACGTGGCTGAAATCACAAACAACATCTGTGCTCCACACCACACAGAGGTGTGCCCGTGAACAGTCTCTGGGCAGGTGACATGGAAATGGAGACTTGAATGGGGTGAAGAAGGGAGATTTAAGGCTACGTTTCCACCAAGGTACGCCAAAGGGCTCACAGTTTTTGTTGGTATATCTTTATTTGGGGAGCAGGTACCGAGGATTGAATTCAGGGCACTTGACCACTGAGCCACGTCCCCAGCCCTATTTTGTGTTTTATTTAGAGATAAAGTCTCACTGAGTTGCTTAGTGCCCCTGTTTTGCTGAGGCCGGCTTTGAACTCGTGATCCTCCTGCCTCAGCCTCCTGAGGTGCTGGGATTACAGGCATGCGGCACCACACCTGGCTTGTGTATATATCTTGATGGGGAAATAAATGCAAACTTCCCCACTATTATAGAAGAAATAGAATTGCTTCTTATGTTCACAGTTGACCATGTTGCCTAAAATTGGGGACAATATTCACATATGTCTACTGAGTGCTCCAAATACGTCTGCCCTGGAATTAGATGTTTTGTTAAGTATGAAGTGTACACTGCATTTTGTAGACATAATGTGAAAAAGAGTAAAATATTTCACCAGTATTATACTGATTGCATTTCAAAATCATAATATTTTAAAATGCATTAGGGTAAAGGAAATATATTGTCAAAATGAATTTCACTTAACTACTGGAAACTGAATTGGAGCTGATTATTTTCCATGCTTGTATCATTATGTCAAAATGAACACTAATACTATGTATAACTAAAACAAGCTAATATAAATGCAAAAAATGAATTTCAATTATATTTACATTTAAAATACGACTACTAGAGAATTGTGTCTTATCTATGTGACTTGCATTCTGTTTCTATGGGACAGTGGAAATGTTTGAAATCTCAAGTCGCTTCCCAACAGCAATTGGGGCAACCAGAACTTTAGAGGATGGGGCAGTTCCTGTCTACGCTTCAGGGCCTAATTTATTACCAGAGTGGTTGAGGTACAGGTGGCACTGTGTCCACAACAATAACATTGATGCTCAGCAGCTGGATTATCACTTCCACAGTGATGGTGTTTATTTTAACTCTGCCATGTCTACAGTTCTTGCTACTGTTACCACAACTACCAAACCACAAACGCTCTGAGTTCCAGATACGGAGCCAGGCCCTTTTTTACACATTACTTCAGATCCTTACAAGCAACCTGCAAGTGTGCTATGGTCTGCATGTTTGTGACCCCTCAAAATCAGTGCCGAATTCCTAATCCCCCAAGTGATGGTACTAGGAGGTTAGCCTTCAGGGGTGATTAGGTCATGAAGGTGGAGCCCCTGGAAGTGGGATTAGTGGCATTATAAACAAGGCTCCACAGAGCTAGCTAGTCCCTTCCACCATGTGAAATTGCAAAAGAAATCTCCATCTAGGAACCAGGAAAGTGGCCATTACTCCATACCAAATCTGCCAATACCTTGATCTTGGTTGTTCCAGCCTCCAGAATTATGAGAAATAAATTTCTGTTGTTTATAAGCCACTTGCTCAATGAGATTTTTGTTACAGCATCCTGCAGAGACCAAGACAATTGTGTTTTTCTCACCATTTACAGAGGAGGAAACAGAAGTTCAGAGAGACAAGTGACTTATTATAGGTCACACTGGGAATAAATAGAAAAGCAGAGAATCAAACCTAGGTCCCCCTTCTCTGCCTTCCCCACTCATGGCCACCGCTAAGGTGTTAGGCTTGGGACCATTTACAAATGCTGAGAATAGTTTATCAAGGGTCAGCCTGAGAGGTGCTGAACGGCTAATTATCATGTTCCTCTCCCACTTAACAGCAGATGGAGGCCCAAAGTAAACCCACAGAGCTTCTCCATTCTTCAAAGAGTAGAAGTCTGCAAGGGCCAGGCCAGGGGGGGGACAAGGATTTCACCTGAGTACCTACAGGTGGCCTTGAAATCCTACCACAGACATCATCATCTGCTCTGCTCTGCTTACAAAGAAGTTTGCTCCTAAACCCATCAGCAAGACCAGATGCCTGAATCCCACCTTCCTAGATGAGGAGTAGATGACAGTCTCTCTTTCCCTGAGTGCATTCCTCCCACCCCTGGCCTTACCACCCTGCTCATACTCAATGCTAGCTTTGCAGGGAGGCCTCTCCTAGCTCCTCGTCTGCAGACAGGCTTCTCCCCACTTCCTTGTATGTGCCATTCATAGCCACTGCTCCCGCGACAACTGAGTTCCTTTCCCTTGTCCATCCTCCTGCTAGAAGTCATGCTCCATGAGAGCTCATGGTCACGCCCATTTCCTTTAGCCCCGTGTCTGAAAAGTGATAGGTACTCCATAAATACTTATGGCATGAATGGATGACTCCAACACACAGCATTCCGCTTCCTTTGCCTCAAAAGACCAACTGTATTTTTATCTGAGAAATTAACCTCTTACAACAGAAGTTCAGATAGTGGGCATAGATCCAGCCGTAATCCCCTGGGGGTATCACCCCTGCATGGTTTCCAGGAGCCCCTGGCTCTCTTGCTTCCTGTCACTGTGGCCTGGGGCACGTTTTTTACTCTCTCCGAGTCTATTGCTCAACTTTGTCGTGGAGAGAACAGTTTTAGTTGGGAAGATAAATAGGTCATGTGCTAGAAGCATTTGGAAAGTGTTTTAGAGTCTGCAAAATAATGGATTTTAGTTTCAATATATTGCATATTAGAAGGTATCACTTTGAGATGGTTGTTGCAACCCCATGGCTCAGGTTGATTCCCAGAACTAGAACCTTCCATGAAGATTTGTGTGAAAGCAAATTATTGGGAAGTGTTCCAAGGAAAATCCAGTGAAGTGGGGGTCAAACTAGTAGGCTATATTTATCCATCTTCCTACCAAGGGCAGCTCTGACCAGGGGTTGTGGGGTTCTGGACACACTGGACTTTATACTTCCGAGCTGTACCAATCAGGGTCGAGAGAGCTGGAGTGTTCATAGCACCAGACCCATCGGTGGGTAAAGAGCTGTCTTGGGAGTGGGGTGCGTAGACTTCCGGGTACTCTCGCTTCTCCTCTTTTGCAGTTTAGGCAGAATCACCTCAAGTCAGCCAGGACACTCATCATTAAACAGCTACAAGGTCTGGCCGTGGGGTAAGATGGTAATCTAAGAACTAGCTTGCACAAATATGGAAAGGGGATTAAGGGAAGAGGAAAGATGGATAGAGTATGCACCAAGGAATTCCCGTCTCAATAACAGACTATTGTTCTTGGCCGTGGAGTTCACTGTCAGGAGTGAAGGTTGGATTTGCGCATGCTCCCACCTTATTTTCTTCATGGAGCATTTCTCCTTTCTCTTTGAAGTACCTCTATTTATAACTCATGCATCAGGGTAGCTGAGAACAGGCCTGAGCGGATCACGTGCAAACCATAAAAAAATAAGTTCTCAAGGGCAATAGGTTAAACAAAGGAGAGGGGTTCACTGGTTTTACAACCATGAGTGGTTTCTATTTTTCAATAAGTCAAGCCCCATAGAAGACATGGCTGAATGGCCAAAGAGCCCTCTCGGGGGAAATTTGTGCTTTTACAGTTTGATTTTCTTTGGGATGAAGGGGAAAATATAAGCCCCAGTTTAAAACTATCCATTTCATCACGACTCTGAAAATCACTGGCAGTATTTCTGAGATGGAGAGGACGTTTATAAAACCTGTTCCAGAACTATCACTTACTTTTGGAATTTAAGTATTGCTTTCATGATCAGCTGGAAATTTTAGGGCGCTTGGCAGGTCTGGTGTAGTCTGTGTCTTTTTCTATCCCTCCAAGAAATGCTCCAACCTCTGTGGTTGTCTACCACTGCCCCCGGGGGGGATGCTCCAACTGAAGAAGGAGCTGTCACTGTGCTTGCTTGGATTGTCTCTCCCTCTCCGTGTGGAAGCTCAAGAGCTATGTCAAAGAGCCCTGGTTTGGACACAGCCACTGTTTAGCTGTGTGACCCTGCTCAGGGGACTATAAACAGTGACCTGCAGACAACTCCAGCCATCTCCTGCTGGTATTGCTCTTCAGCTGAGAGTAGATGTTTGCTCATCTAAATTGTTGCAAAGAAGTTAGAGGAGGAATTGAAACCTCTTCCACAGTACAGCAGCACGGAACTCAACGTTCAGCATCTACCCGTGTGACTGCGACTGTGTCAGAGCATCGCTATACCTGGGCACCGAGATTTTGTCTGTGGCCACTTCAGAGTGCAGTAGCCCAGTGACATTGGGCACTGAGACTTAAGGCCCACATAGCCAAAAATATTTACTCTTTTGTTCTTTGCAAGAAAAGTTGGCTGAGTCATGACCCAGGGCAATTCTCTAAGATGAGATGAGAGTGGTACCCACTACCCAGGAAGAACACGGATGCGGGGACCCATCCTCGAGATTCTAGTCCTGGTTCCGCTGTTAGTCCCTGGGTTACTTCAGTTGTGTGATTTAATTTTTCAGAGGCTCAGCTTTTGCTTGTGAAAAGGAGTCAAAAAAGGCTCTGGCTGGAGTTAATAGTTTATTACATGTGCCCCACTCGGACAATCCCTGGCTGCATTAAGTGCTCTGTGAGTGTTTATTAAAAAAGAAAAAGAAAAAAAAAGGTGAAATCATGGTGTTTGCTTATCACGCCCCAGCAGCTGCTCATCTCCCAGCAAAGACCCCCACCACGGCTTAGAAAGAACGAGGGGTTTGCAGCTAAATTTCCCACATGTGGATTCTGGTCCCCTCCCTCTCTATCCTGGGGCCTTGAGCGTGTGACTTCTGTCTCTAGGCCTTGGTTTGATCATCTGTAAAATGTGAGTAAAAATAATAATGATGTCCTGTTTGGACTTTTGTGAGGTTTCAATGAATCTGGATGTGTGTAAAGACTTGGCCCGGTGCCCAGTCCTGAGTAAGTTACTTTCCATTACAACAGTTCTGAATGCCATTAAAATAAATGCAGCTATGAAAAAAAATTCTACCCAACAACTATTTCCCAAATCACTACTCATAACACTGGTGTTATATGTCCCCCTCTTGGAGTGGTGGCGAACTTGGGGAAGGTACTGTGCTGACAGGTGGGTAGCACATGTTGTTCAAGGACAGAGGACTCAAATGGACTGTAGCTTGTCTCTACACTCTAGTCAGGACCTACCCTCAATGCCTGGGTACGGGAGAAACACTAAGCATGACCACCCATTACCTGCCTCTAGGTTGTGGCCCTATAGAACATTCCAATCACTGTTGGACCCACTGGTCTGGCTGACATTCTCGGTTATGGGATCTTGGCTACAAGACACTGACACTTTAACTTTCATTCATCAGCCACTGTCAGTGTTGCTCCAACCCACTTTCTGGAGAAGCTTCCTTGGCTCAACCTTTGCTACTGTGTCCAAAGACTCAGACATGATGCTGGGGACCCAGCCTGCTGGCCCAAGAGAAACTTCTGACATTCTTGTGCATGGCACCTGGATATTCTACCTTGGAGGATCTCCAAGAAAAGAGCAAAGCAAGACCTGCCTTTGACTCCAAAAGCTCAGAGGAGGAGGCGTAGCCCCCGTCCTGCCTCCTGGCAGCAAAAGCAAGGACCTGCCATCTTATCCTGGAGCATTGGGGGCTGAAGCTCTGGGGAGAGACACAAGATGCATCATCAGGTGGACATGATCTGCAGCAGCACGGAGGGCCAGGTGCATGGAGGAGCAGCAGTGACCATGGCTGCAGTGGCCGTTGCTGTGGCCCAAGCTGTCTATGTGGATCGCTCCTGCAGCTCAGCATGGCTCTGCAAGACCTTCTCCTGGGTCCTGCTGAGCTGGGGCTCTGCCCCCCTTGATGCTGTGTGCTACCGAGTGTCCTTCTAGTACACTTCTCTGAATCAGCTAACCAGAGAAGTTTCTGCTTTTGTAACCGAGACCCTGAGAAGCGCACCAGGACTGGACTGTGCTTGTCGACATAGTCCATTTCAATTCAATCCTGGCTGATAGGTCTCCTGCCCCTGAGCCAGAAGCTATATCAGGACACCCCCAGGGGACAAAGACAATGGTGTCATTCAACATTAATAACTTGCTTTCCTTTCTTTATTCATTTCTTTCTGACCATACAACCCCCACCTGGTGTATAATATTTAAAAACATTGGAAGCTTGGGATTAAACCAACAAGAGCAGAAAAAAACCTATCATTAAAAAGAAAAATGTAAGTAAAACTTCAGATGAAGCAAAGTATCTATAACTGGGAAAGACGTCTGTCCTGTTTTTTTTTAATTGAATTTTCAGTGATTTGGTAGCATTATGTGCATGGTTTCCAACTTTTTAATTTTCATTGTTGTTGTGGCTTTTGTTTTAAATTGTGTGCAGCAAGCATATCATTTTGGGCTCTTGAGGGTCGTGTTTAGAGAAGAAATGAAGATGCACTCTTGTCTCTTGAGTTACCCAAGTGACATTAAGAGAATGTAAAATATACAAAGATCAGCATCCTCACATAAGGCTGTGGCCACTAACCACAGAATTCCGAAGAGCAGAAACAAGTGCGTTCTGGTGTCGTCAGGTAACTTTGTTTCCTTTCTTTCCAGTGATCTCTTTTGCTGGATACATTGATCACTTAGTTCATGCCTGTTTTCAACCCAGACATTTATGGAAATATTCACTGTGAGCTCATCTTCTTCCAAACACATAAAGACGTGAAGAGAAAACATTTTCTCTTTGGACTTCTGTGTTTGCAAACTGGGAATTCACCAGAAAATAATACACAGAAAAACTGTTCTCTTTATCTCTGGCTGGCCAGAGCCTATACCTGTGCTTGGTATACAGCAGGTGTTCAATAAACACTTGCTGAATGAATGAATAATTGTACTCTTAGAGATTTCACAGGTTAGTGGCATAGGCACATGTGAACAGCTATCAAGGCTGTGGAGCAGACAGGTGTTAGGAAAGAAGAAAGAAGGTAAAGTTGGGTGGGTATCCAAAAGACAGAGAATCCCAGTCTATTCCGGAAGGTCGTGTTCAATATCTTATTATTGTTTACATTCCCCCATATAATGAAATCTCTCTGCCACCTCTGAACTGACCTTTGTATGTGCTGCTGACAATGTGAGGCCAGTCTCCACTAGGGTCTTCTCTTCTGGTACTACCATCTCTCACCGTCTCTATCCAGAACTGGACACCATCTGCTTATCTTTCATCAAGGAACTGTAAGCAGAAGGGCTCTGGGAGTAGATGCTTTTCAGAATTTTTAGGTGACCACAGACCAATCCTTCGCTCCAGGAAATGTCCTGCCTGGTCATAAGAGCTGCCCCTCCCCCAACACCCAGCTGCTTCCCCATCCTGGTCTTTTTTCATGCCTTGTGGTGGAACTCCTCCCCTTACTGGGAACTCACATCTAGACTTTCCTTTGCATATCCAAGGGCATGCTGGGAGAGGACCCTGGATCCTGGGTGACCAGCCTTGGTATAACAAAGGACTTGGAGGGGCTGCATCCTCAGGGATCACATGATGAGGGAGCAATCCCTTTTTCAACCACTAGAGCAAAGAGGTTGGGGTGAGGGTGCAGAAATACCTGTCCTGTCACCTTAGCACAGAGTTGGACACGGATAGAGACTCAAAAGTATTCCAAACAGCACAAGTAGAAGGTCAAGGAGACAGAAAGGGTGGGTGACTGGTAAGGAAGCTCCCAAGGGAAGTCCAGCAGGGATGGATTTGGGATAGTGGGTAAGTCTTAGCAAGGAAAAGGGGCCAGTCTTTCTCAGAAACCAGCAAAGATAGGCAGGACCAGGAAAATCAAATATTAAACAGAATCATGGTATATGTGCCTCCTAGATTTCTTCTGTATCAAGATATTGAGGGGTAGGGTTGGGGAGAATCCTTTATTTTGAGGTTTGCCCCCAAGGAGTGAGACATACGGATGGCTAGAAAGGGAACTGTAAACTTGGCAAAGCTGATTAAATCACAGGAAATAAATAATCTGGACCCTTAGATACTCTGGTTGTATGGAATCCACACTACATGTGTCTTTCGTGTGCCTGAGTTGCTTTTTGTCAAATCTATACAAATTATTTCTCTTCCAAAAAGTAAGTCCACAAAGCTAGCTCTTCTTGCTTCCTTGTGGTTTTTCAGGTACCCTTCATCATCTCTGCCAGTTCCAAGCGTGGCTTACACAGGGATGAACGTCGTTAGTTCCCAAGCATAACTTTCTGTAGTCTGGTGATGCATTGGGTCACTTCCAGCTGTACACCGAGGAAAGCAGAGGACACAGACACACTAAAAACCATGCCCCATGGTGTCCCCGGGATGCTCTCAGTTTGCAAAGGGTTGTCTCATGCTTAAGTAATAAACAGTGTGTCACTGTGTCACGGGACACGTAACACCAACACTCACTCTCCCCAATTTACCCAAGTGGGAAGCAAGCAAAGTAGAATTTGGGTAACATTTTTATTTTCCTTCTCAGGTATAAACTGTAATAGATAATGAATTACTTATCCATTCTGTGAACCTCATAGTTGGCAGAATGTCATGATCAGAACCCTTTTTCAGATCACGTAGTTCCACTCCTTCCTGGCCTGTGAACCCCTTTACAAAGTCCCTACCAAATAAGCTTCCATGTGCCCACCCCCCAGGTGGATAACAATCATCTCTACAGGTACTTCATTATCTCTTTGGCTAGATATGACTTGCAAAGTCTTTATTTACATAATAGCCCAGTTCATCCACCATCTCTTAATTATACCCTGTAAGACCCTGGAAATGGAATCCTCATTCACTTATTTGCTCAGGACAAAAATCTGGGAATCAGCCAGGCGTGGTGGCGCACGCCTGTCATCCCAGCACTTTGGGAGGCTGAGACAGGAGGATTGCATGTTCAAAGCCAGCCTCAGCAACGGTGAGGTGCTAAGCAACTCAGTGAGACCCTGTCTCTACATAAAACACAAAATAGGGCTGGGGATGTGGCTCAGTGGTCGAGTGTCCCTGGGTTCAATCCGTGGCATAAAAAAAAAAATCTGGACATCATTCTTTACTCTCCTCTGTCTCTCAGCCCCTCTTTCCAATCCACAGACACCATCAGATCTACCCTCAGCTTTTATACCAAGCACATCACATTTCCTTGGTGTCTAGCCTTCTATATGAGCTTCCATTATTCTCAAGCTTGGACCATTGTGGTCATTCCCTAACCACAGTCCATGCCTCCATCTTTGTTTGCCTCCCTCTGTTGTCCACATAGCAAAGGAGATTCTTTAAAAAACAGAATCTATCACATTACCCTCATGGTCAAAATTTGTCAGTGGCTTCTGAGCACACTCATATCGTAGCCATGCAAGGATATATGATGTTCTTTGACCTCTGGCTCTCTCTCTAACCAGTCCCTTGTCTCTTTCCTTCTTACTATTCTGTAATCTTTCCTTGAAAAACACTCAGGCCATTGCATCTGCTGTTCCTTCTGCATAGGATGCTCTTCTATTAGATGCCAAAAAATGTATGTTGGAGAAAATACAACCTTTTTAACAAATGATTCTGGGAAAAATGGCTATCAATATTTAGAGGAATAAAATTAAATCCCCATCTTTCACCGTGCACAAAAATCAAATCAAAATGGATCAAAAACCCAGGAATTAGGCCAGAAATCTTGCAACTGGTGCAAGAAAACATAGGGTCAACACCCCATCATATAGGTGCAGGCACCATCTTCCTAAACAAAACCCCAAAGCTCAAAACAGAAAACCAACAATGGATAAGTGGAATGCCATCAAATTATTTCTGTGCACAGCAAAGAAACTGGTTAAGGGAGTGAAGAGAGAGTCTATGAAATGGGAAAAAAAAAAATCTTTGCTAGCTACTCTTCTGACAAGGGTTAATATCCAGAATATATAAAGATCTCAAAAACACTCAACACCAAAAAAACAACACAATCAATAAATGGCAAAAGAACTAAACAGAAATTTCTCCAATGAAGGTACAGTAATGACCAAGAAATATATGAAAAAATATTCAACATCTCTAGCAATCAGGGAAATGCAAATTAAAACCATAGTAAGGTTTTATTTCCAGTCATAATGGCAATTATCTAGAAGACAAATAATAATAAACGCTGGTGAGGGTGTGGGGAAAAAGTCACATGCATACATTGTTGGTGGGACTGCAAATTAGTACCACCATTCTGGAAAGCAGTGTGTAGATTCCTCAAAAAATGAGGGATGGAACCGCCATATGACCCAGCTATCCCACTCTATTATGGTTTGGATGTGAGGCATCCTCTAAAAGCTCATGTGTGAGAGAGACAATTAGAATCTCCTTTGCTATGTGGACAACAGAGGGAGGCAAGAGAATTTAAAGGAGAAATGATTGGGTTTTGAAAGTCTTAACCCAATCAGTGAATTTATGCCCTAATGGGATCAACTGGGTGGTGACTAAAGGTGGGTAGGGTGTGGCTGGAGGAGGTGGGTCACTGGGGGCATAGCTTTGGGGTGTATATTTTATATCTGGCAAGCGGAGTCTCTCTCTGTTTGCTGATCACCATGTGAGCTGCTTCCCTCTGCCACACTCTTCCACCATGATGTTCAGCTTCACCTCGAGCCCCGAGGAATGGAGCCTGCTGTCCATGAACTGAGACCTCTGAAACCATGAGCCCCCAAATAAACTTTCCTTCCTCTACAATTGTTCTTTTCAGGTCTTTTAGTCACATCAGCAAAAAGGTTGACTGAAACATAATCCTTGTTATTTACCCAAAAGATCTCAAACCAGTATACCACAGCAAAACACTTCCATGTGTACAGCAGCACAATCCATAACAGCCAAATTATGGAATCAACCCAGATGCCCATCAACAGATGAACAGATCAAGAAGATGTGGTGTATATGCACAATGAAGTTCTCCTCAGCCATAAAGAATGAAATGATGGCATTTGCCTGTAAATAGATGGAAATGGAGAAAACCATGCTAAGTGAAAGAAGCCAGACTCAGAAAGTCAAGAGTCAAATGTTCTCTCTCATACATGGAAGCTAGAGAGAAATAAGGGAAAGAAGGCCGGGGGAATTAAACATCACAAAGATGTAGGGAAGACCTGTGGAGTGGAAGGAGGAAAAAGGAAAGGAGGAAGGGAAACGGAAGAAACATAGAATTCCAAAGGGAATTTTACTTTTGTGTATGTGAAAAAAATGCCAATCAAAAATAAATAAATAAAGGAGTGAAAGGAAGATCAGCAAGAGTAAAGAAGGGAGAAATGGAGAGGGAGGAGGGAAGAGGAAGGAATAGGGATCGCAATCAAATTCTTTGCATGTATTATTTTCTCAAAATGAACCCAAATGTTATGTATCATCATAATGCTCTAATAAAATAAAATGGAGATGGTAACGCCCCAACAGTTGTGCTGGATTTTTCCCAGTCCAGATATTTCTAATATATGGAAATATTTCCACATATTGACAATTTCAATTCAGTTTGCCAAGCGCCTTCCCATAGGGCTGGTGCTGGACCCATGTAGCAGTTAGGTGCAAGGTTTCTACAGTGGCCTGCAAGTGTGGATCCAGTTTCTCCCTCTAAGGGATTGTGGACCTTGATGCGAGGCACTTGATGTTCCTGAGGGACAAGGGACAGGAACTGACTAAATTTAGTGATAGTCATAGTAATTCATTATTAGACATTATCAGAAACATATGGACCTGTTAGCAGACACGGCAGGGAAATGTGGGCCCTGGAGAAGTCAGAAGGAGAACCACGCGGGCCCTATCTCCAGAGCACCACTCCTGGGGTTACAGTTCCATCCATTGTTAGATGTCCTTTTGCTGATGATGCAAATCTCTGGAGGAAGAAATGCTCTGGGTTGGGTTTAACTCCCATTTCTACCCGTTGGCCTGGACTTTGACTGATGTTCAACTGAGACTGTGCAAAATGGCAGAGAGGTAGTTACCCAGAAAAACAAAGGTGCGGCGGATACTGGGCAGGGCCATTGGTTTTCTGAGACTAAAGCCCAGTGTCATGCGTAAAAGGCTTAACATGTGTCCGTGCACAGCAAGAAAATAAGTGTATAGCAAGCAGGGACCCAGGATGGAAGTCAGCACCCTGGGTGTGGGACAGGAACCACCTAAAGCAGGACGTAGTTTCCCCAGCTGCATTAATGAAGGACTCTGATGGAGCTCTCTTGTCAACCAAGAGCCCTGAGCTGATTCCAGAGGTGTTTCTGCTGGCTCTCGAACCCCCTCCTCACATGGCATAGTCCATCTGTCCTTACACACACCCCACCATATTAAATCTTGTTGATATGACCCATGGTTGCCCGCCAGAGCCTGAAATCTGGATTCTGTCTTCTAACAAAAACTTGGAGCTTTGTGTCACTCAGACACAGGTGATACCCAGATTAACTGAGACTACTAGAGATAGCCCATGTGCATGCTTGTAGGAAACACCACAAAATGAAAAACGAAGGGTATTTTAGTTATTATCCAACCAGTGATGTGTCCGTTTTCCTGGCATGCACCAAAGCCCTCTTTTCCTGGTTTCAGTTCACGATAGGAGATAATGCTGTATTCCTTCCCAAAGTGGCAACTTTAAGTACTTTAAAAGTATGGAGGTTTTCCCATTATCATCAGTCTTCTTGATAGTTTCAAGGCTTTGAGGTTTTAAAGAGACATTCATCTAGTGCTTAAGCCATATGGGCGCATGTTCCCCATCTTGCAAGTTTGACCTTGCCTGGCTTCAAAGGCAACCATCAGTACTAGTTCAGAGCAAATGCAATTTACATTATCTGATTGTCAACAATGCAATATCTCTCTATTCCACCCCGTCATGCTCGTGGAGATAGCTGCAGTAATGAATTTATGTGAACAGCCCTGCTTAGGTATTTAGGACACTGGTATTTACATAACTTCAGCATTTTCTGCAGAAACCATTCAGAGCACTGACATTCTGGGAAGGCTGTATGGAGGATGGGTGGCTGGGAGGATGTCCTTCACCATTTTACATATTTACATAGGTCACAAACAAAACTCCTTAACAAGATGCCCTTCGTACTTGAATTAGATTCACTTCATTATTTTAAAGCTAAATATATACGTCTTTGCATACGAAGACATACACCTGCATATAAGCTGTGAATGCAAACCCAGGTGCTAATGTGTAGCCCGATGCTGCCACTATCTTTTATATTTTTATTTCCTATGCCACTATCAATGCTTATATCTTTCCCATCAATCCTTCATATTGACATTTATTACATTTTTATATTTGAAGACAGTAAATGCCTTCTTGTTCAGGAAAGAATATTCTCCGGGGCTACCAAACTCATTGGATTTTAAGTTTTTGGCTTACCAAACTCAGGTGTCCTTGGAGGAGGTAGTGAGAACTTTGAGAAGCAATCAAAGGCCGCTGCTCCCTAAATTAAACTTTGTTCCTCAAAGAAAAATGATTATAACCATAATCGAGCTCAGTAGAACAAGGCAGAGTAAATGACTGAATGTAAGGGTGAGAGATAAGGAGCCAAGCGTGGTGGTCACATCTGTAATCCCAGTTACTCAGGAGGCTGAAGTAGGAGGGTTGCAAGTTCAAGGCCAACTCAGGCCACTTAGCAAGACCCTGTCTCAAAACAAAATTTTAAAAATGGGCTGAGGAGGTAGCTCAGGAGAGAACTTGTCTAATAAAAATGAATCCCTGGCCTCCATCTCTAGCACAGAGAAAGAGGGATGGAGGGGTGGGGAGGGGGAGAGAGAGAGAGAGAGAGAGAGAGAGAACACAGATGCTGACCATTAGCAGAGACTTTCTTCCTCTCTTGGAGAATTAATTCTACATTCCTGAGGTCTGATCAAGTGAAACTTCTCCCATTCTTACACAGTCCCTGGGCCCTTCAAGGATGCTCTGGTTTCAATCCTCCTTTAGATAAGAAATGCTCAGCTGTGACTGGAGATGGTTTTAGGATGGAGTCTGTGTCCTCCAGCGCCACACCACAGAAGGTCCGAGGGTCTTGCCGTGCAGAGCTGTGACAGAGGGTACCAAACAAAGGCCTTTGAAAGTGAGAGTTTTCTTGTAAGAAGTGCAATGATCCCACCTCCGTCCCCCTCCTCAGGCTGGAAATGATTCCATGTCTCCTCAGAGCTTTTGAATCCTGAATGCTCATTAGGAAATGTAAACCTGCTAATGCTGCTTTCCCCCCTATCTGTGTGTTATTTGTACTTGGATGGATCTGACCTTACAAGGCATGCTTCTCATGTTGGTGTTGGACTCTTTATTTGGGCAATGTTTTAATTTTCTCTCCATTCTACTTTTCAAACACCCCAGGCCAGATTCCATTACCGCCTCTTTCCCTTCTGACTTCAGGAGGCAGATGATTCTTCTGGGGAACTGGCCGCCTCCCTCCCTCTCACTTTTTACTGGCTAGAGGTAACCAGAACCTGCACGCGTTTTCCTGAAAGATCCAAGTCAACCTTGGCAGTGAAATACACGCGAAGTGCAATTGATTAAAATACAGTGTCCTTGGGTTTCCAGAACTCGAGGACACATCGCCATGACCTGGTATTTGCAAAGTACACGTGGGCTGGAATTTAGGTGTGAATGGGGTGGAAGGAGACCTACGCTGCGGGTTGGCTTCCATGGTGGCAGGAGGTGGGACCTTGGGATGTCTGCATGCCTGGCCTAACTGATGGTGACCCTGGTGAACCTCCCTGAGGTCAGACGTGGCTCTGATCTCGGGGCCTTTTGCATGCACACTCGGGTTACTCCTCTGCTTGGCCGATGATCTTCAGAGTTCCAGACTGCACTGTGGAATGTCACGTGTATGCTAAAAGATGACCTTCCATGCGCGGAGGCAGGGGCAAAGCGCCTGTCCTGGCATGGAGGGCTTGCTGGGCGTACCTTGGCTGGAGGCACGTGTGGACAAATGATCTGCTTGAGGTTCGTTAACGTGGTTCGCTGTGTGTTCAGTTGGGCTGACATCTTGCTGGTATTGGAAAGTCACTGTACATGCTCAGCTGTGTCCCATCATTACGCTAAGGTGAAGGGCAAGGACTACAGTTCAGATCTTCAATGTCCCCAAAAGGGCTATACCCCGGAAAAGGACGCCATGAGCAGGGTATCTTGCTCCACCACACACCTCCATGATGTGCGGTCTTGCTCCAGCCCCAAAACAGGACCAAAACCTCCCCAACAGGAAGCCCCAATAACCCCTTCCTCTCCATAAGCGGATTATCTCAGCTATATTGTTAGAGTAACGGAAAGCCACCTAACACAATATAGGAACTCAAATGCCTCCAGAAAGAACCAGACTTGGGGGAAGATTCCTCAAGAAAACAGATGGGTGGAGAAAGAGAATATGTGGAGGAGAAATTTCAATTTATTTCGCATAACATTCACCTTGGAATTGCTGGAACACACAGGTGCATGTTAACACGTACGGCTTCCTAGACCCCGACCCAGAGGGATCTGATTCTCCCTGGCATGGGCCAGGCTCCCTGAGCTTTTAACAAGCTCCCAGGTGGTTTGGAAGCAGGTGAACCATGCATCATCCTTTTAGAAATACCGACTGGAAGCTGCTGCCTGATGTGGGAGAGAACTCAGACACGGGAGCCCAGAGGGCATGGCTTTGACAGCAGCATTGGTCACTGGACAGATTCCATCATCCCCTTTAATTCGCTTATGTGGTCAAATCATCAGTGCATGCCCCTGACACGTGCTGGTGGAGGTCGGACCCTGGTTACCTCCTGGGTCTGTGACGGGAGCTCAGTGCGTCAGAGTCACAGCAATCATTGTTGCTACTGAACCACTTTTAAAACTTACATTCTGGTGGCAGGAAAGATGGTGGAATGAGATGGACATCCTTACCTTAGGTACGTGAATGGCTGTATACGTGGTGCGATGCTACGTTGTATACAACCAGAGAAATTGTGTGCTGTACTGGTGTGCAATGAATCAGGATGCATTCTGCTGTCAAAAAAATAAATAAGTTATGTTCAAAGAAGGGCTGCCATGATTTAAATGCTGGACGAACCCATACAAAGAAAATGGGACGGTAGGGCTGAGCCAGCAAAAGGGGTTCAGGGGGCTGCAGACAGACTCTTACCAATGGCGAAACAGCCAATTCGTGCCTCCCCACCTGCGGCTTTGATGTTCTCATTCTTCGTTACATTTTCATCTTTGAAAATCTTGTAACATGTCATCAGACCTTTTCTTGACACCCTGAACTTTGTTTGCAGGTGGATACACCAGTCGAGACGAGACGTGGAGAGGAGTGTTTGGCGTTTACCTACGCCTGTATAAAGCCACCACACTGCGGCTGCTCTATTGTTCCAAAGAGGTGACAAAAGACAGGGACCACGGGGAAGGGGAAGTGCCAGGAAGAAGGGTCCTGAAGCCTCCTGGCCCACAGTGACTAGAACATAGAGTACGCATGGCTCCATTTCCCAAAGCAAGAAGGGTGCCATGTGGCAGAGGGCTGGTGACGCGAGGAGAAGGGCTGTGTGACCTGAGAAGCTGCAGGGGGCCTGAGCTTAGAAGGGGCCCATGCTTTCTAAAACTATTCTCCTGTCACCATCTGGAGATTTGCCATGAATTTTGAACAAGGGAGCCCCCATCTTAATTTTGCAGTGGGCCCCAGGGGGTTCTTCACCTGGTCCTGGGGATAAATAAAGGAGGATGGTAGGGGGCACATCGTGGGTGGTGGCTAGGGAAGCCGTGGGAGGGGTTTAAGCACACATTTGCTCTGATTGGCACTCTGGAGCATCTTTTCCTTTATATACTTAATTTTCCTGCTGGTTGAGGACAGGTTCCAGGTGGGCAGAATGAAGGGTGGATGAAATAACCCAGTAAGAAAAGAGGTTGACTTAGTATCTAGGTGACAGATGGTGGCAGATCAGGATAGATAGCGGCAACAGAATACTCTGGGCCCCACCAGAACAGAACCAGGTATAATGTTGCAGGCAGAGCCAGTAAGACGAAGTTGAACAGCAGCAACAAGATAGGGTCGATGTCACAAACTTCTTCATCTGCAAGATGGCTTCTTGTCAAGCCACAGAAAGGCTCAAGCACCCATGCTGTTGGGAACAGAAGGTTGTATGTGAAGTTCTTGACCCTGACCCTGGCAGCTTTCAGGCCTGGGGTCTCAAGACCACGCCCAGGTTTCAGACTGACCAAGGCCATCCTTGCTCACGGGGTCAGAGGAAGAGCCTAGCTTGCAGCTGTGGCCCCGAGCCTCCAAGGACAACCATTATTGATGGTGTCATTTGTCCCGATGAGGTAGCAGGCAGATGATAATGAATATCCACAGAGCCAAGAGTCCTACCTAGAGGAGGACTCTGAATACAGGAAGGTGGAAAGAAAACAGCACAAAAAAATAGCTCAACCGCGAACTGAACAGTTATTTTTAGACATCATTATTGTCTAGATTAGGATGGGCAGCATTTAAATACCCATAATGGTTTCTCATTTATTACCTTTTATTCATTTATTTATTTTTGGCCCTTGGAAAATAGTACAAAGATGAACGTCCTGGTTCTTACTGAAGATTAAGTTCCGTAATTAATTTTAAACTTAACATGACCTGCTGCTATTTCTTTAATCTAACTAATGAGACGTCTCAGAATTTACATTGGCCAATTAATCAACGTGACTATGGGGAAGACACCAGGGCTTGGAGTTCCGAGAACCAGGAAGTCAACATTCAAATGCAGGAACTGACTTAAGCTTGTTTTATCCCCACCCACGCCAGCTTCAATCATGTTTATTTGGTGCAGCGGGTGCTATTATTTTTCTTTAATTTCTTGAGACGATTCTGGTTATTGAGGGGAGAGTGTCACATGATGTAGCCATAAGCTGCTGCTTCTAGGGTGGCCCCATGATGGGCTTTGGTAATGGGTCCATTAAAATGGAAAAAGCTACATTGGCCATTCTGAAATGACAAATGGTTCTTCAAATCTCTGCTGTCACCTAGAGTTTAGGAGTCCTGTGTTGAAAAGAAAATGGAATCCTGAGATGCTCACCATCCACCCAGATGTTTTCCTTTAAAAACAACTGAAATACAACTTTTGGGTCTGCCAGTCTCTTGCGCTTTGGTGTGGCTTTGCCTACGCAGTCTCACCATTTGATGAAGTGAATCCCAAGGCAAAAGAAAGCAGAAAGTCCCTCAAGAAAGAAGATAACAAAATTAAAATAAAACTTTCTTTCTTTAGCATTGAACCTTTTGGTCTGCTTTCCCATGTAAATTAAAACTGGAGTCTCAGAAAGGCATTGGCCAACAGGCAAATATATTTGTTTCAATTTGTGGATTTCATTGGTCTTAGAATCTACTTCAAAAATAAATATTTTCCTTGGAAATGCAAATACTTCCTGCATTTAGAAAGGGAAAAAAATAAACGACAGCTCTGTTTGCTTTGCATGTCCAAATGTGGATGGGTTACTATATGGGATGGAGCAAATGACGAATTGCCTCCACGGGGGCTCTGGTCCAGCACCAGCCATGACCTGGGGCATCACACACTGCTCCCCAGCCTCAGGGGCATCTCTGGACCATCAGTGCAACAGTGAAGTAGATGCTGAAGTTTGCTATCCCGTTTTTTTTTTCCTCTCTCTTTTACACTCTGGTGAATCTTCAAGGCTGATCTAAATGTTTGCCCAGAGGAATTTAATCAGAGGTTTATTGATTTTCCTTACTTACATTGGTCCATTGTTCTGTCTTTTGGTTGTTTATAAACCTACAAACTTGTATTTAAGTGTTTACAGGCACAGGTTATATAAACATGTATCATAGAGTCAAGAAAACGTATAATCACAAAATGAGTTGGTTGTTGATATTTTTGAAGGTATTTGACTTTGGCAGAAAAAGAGCAAAGAAATATGAACACAGCCTCCAACCTACACACATATAAACTAGGTGAATCTAACCCCATATTCATCTGTCCATGTTTCTCCCTAACGGAAAACTCTGATGCATGTGGTATAATGGCAACATCTGTTAATTCTGAGAATTATTTGAATTGCAATACTGGAACTCTTAGAGCTGCCATGTAATTTCAGTTTTCACCAAGTAATGTTCTAAGTAATGCTACTCTTTTTGGCACACATCTTCCAAACATTAAGACATGATTATGAAGGGCCCGATGAGCTACAGTTTGCAGAGTTATCACAGCTCTCAGGAACAATTTTGAGACCCATGTGGATTATTCTAATGTTACCTTATGGTATTCTTGCAGAGCTGCTAACATTTTTTTGACTTCAAGTTCAATTTTCCCTTAATTAAAAAGGCCAAAGAATGTTCACAGGAGTTGAGTACTTCAAAGTATTTGCCCACGTATGGTTTTTCTTTCTTTCTGAATAGTCAGTCTTCCATTGGAAATGGAACTCAGAAACACATTACTGGGAGATACAGTCAGAGCTTTCAAGACAAAACGGCGCCCATTGCGATTCTACTTACATGAATTACCAAGACTAGTGAATTCCTAGAGACAGAAATTGGAATGGTGGTTTCCAAAGGCTGGAGCAAGAGCAGTGGGGGGTTGGTGTTTAAGGTGTCATTATTTTAGTTGGAGAAGATGAGAAAGTTCCAGAGATGGATGGTGAAGTGTGAAGGCATTTAATGCCACAGAACCACACATGTAAAAATAATCAAGGCAGTGCTTTTTTTTTTAGGTTATGTATATTTTCCAACAATTAAAAGAAAACAAAAATATTCTGATAGCTCGCCCCCATTTATTTTCAGCTATAGGCTTTTTCTGTATGGTTAGTTCAGAATGCTGGTTTTCACTGGTCGGGTTGCAAAATTAGTATACCAGATGTTCAAGTGGAGGTATGAGAGAGTCTTTCAGTACAAAGTAGAAGTCACAGGACAGATTCTGAGGATCTTAATACTTACTTAATAACTGAGGAAGTCTAAGCCACACTAAATCTTGACATAGAGCTGTCGTTTCTCTAGAGTAGCACTGTCTCAAAAGTAGTGTCAGTCACAAACCCAGTTTTAAACTTTTCAGTAGCCATGTTTAAAGTAGCAAAGAGAGTAGGTGAAATTAATTTTAGCAATACATTTTGTTTAATCATGCATATCTATACTATGATCATATCAATATATAATCAATACAAAATTACTAATTAGATATTTTATATTTATATTTGAGACTTTTTGAAATTTGGTGTGTATTTACAGTCAAAAGCACATTTAAATTCTGATACCAAATTTTTGAAAATTCTTTTTTTAAATTTACATTTTTAAAAGTTTTTTGTTCTGTAGTGCCAGAGATGGAACCTGGGGCCTTGTACATGGAAGGCAAGCGTTCCACCATGAGCTATACCCCTAAGCTCATGGAAATTCTTTATAGGTATTTAGATTTCTTGAAATTTGTAGCTGAAAAAGCAGATTCATGGACTGGGGTTGGGGCTCAGTGGTAGAGTGCTTGCTTTTCACGTATGAGGCACTGAGTTCAATCCTCAGCACCACATAAAAAAGTAAATAAAATAAAGATATATATATTTTTTAAAAAAGCAGATTCATATGCCCAGGTTGTTCTAAATATATCTAAAAGCTTTCTAATAACTGAATTAAATAACAAGAAAAATAATCCCCTTTAGTCTTTGTGTCTGTTTTAACAAAAACGTTTTGTTTCTTTTAACAAAACTGGTTTGACTTTGGAGCAAATCCTGTAAGTTTCATGTCTGTGTAGGCCAAAATTAAATAAATTCACCAATCTTAGGTCAATTCAGGATTAGTAAAATCAAATTAAAATTGTGTAACATATATTGAAAAGCAACTCCAAAGTTTCCTAATCTTTTTTTTTTTTTCTTGGTACTGGGGATTGAACTCAGGGGTACTTGACCACTGAGCCACATCCCTAGCCCTATTTTGTGTTTTATGTAGAGACAGGGTCTCACTGAGTTGTTTAGTGCCTCACCATTGCTGAGGCTGGCTTGGAACTCCCAATTCTCCTGTCTCAGCCTCCCAAAGTGCAGGGATTATAGGTGTGCGCCACTGCACCTGGCTGAAAGTTTCCCAATCTTAACAAAGTATTCCTCAATCTTTTCATGTAGTTTCTACACGCAATTTATTTAATGCTAGTGATTAAATATTTTCTGCACATTGACTCATGTTAGAAAATCATCATTAATGATTTGTTCTATAAGTTACATTTAAACATAAATTCTCATACTTGTCAACTAAGGTCAGAAGAAAGTTTTTGAAGCTGCAGATTTAGTTTGTTCACATGTAGTGTGATATTGGTTTAAGACGTAAATTGTTCTGCCATATTTTGATTTTGATTTCTGAATATTGGGAAAGCATTCATTTTGTCTCAAGAAAGTCTTAAACTAGAGTGAAGTCTTTGCATACATCTCCCATGATCAATCCATGAGTAGGAAAGGCACTCCATCTTTAAATGCACTGTCTTCTATTACTGACAGCAGTTCCAAACACTGGCAATGGCTCCTAGCATTTATACACAGATTAAATTTTCTTTTTAGGGGTGTAGGTGGGGTGGGTACCAGGCATTGAACCCAGGGGCACTTAACCACTGAGCTACATCTCCAGCCCATTTTAATGTTTTATTTTGAGACAGGTTCTCGCTAAGTTGCTTAGGACCTTGCTAAGTTGCTGAGGCTGACTTTGAACTTGAAATCCTCCTTCCTCAGCCTCCCAAGTGCTGGGATTACAAGGGTGTGCCATCACGCCCTGTTGAATTACTTTTAACAACTGCACCCATGGTACTTTTCATCGACTGCTTGATAAACCTCATCACAGACATTTTCAATATGAATTTTATGGTGAAATAGAACAATAAAGGTGTCATTCATATCTTCTTTTAAAGTTACATTAACTTGGGATCTTTGATAAATACCATCCATCACAACAGAAATAAATGTTTTACAACTAGCTGAAATTCTTCCTTAGCAGATATAAAAAGTTGCAAATACCAAATAAGTTTAATAAAAAAACTTAATAAAAGTAGAAGTTCTTTAAAACGAAAGGTAGTATGGATTGCATGTATTACATACAATTCATTTGAAGCTAAAATATGCACAATTTTTAAAATATGTTGAATCATTTGCTCTTTGATACAGTTAGAAGAGTCTTGCTTTCCATTGGCAATCCCTTGCAGGGTTAATTGAAGTTTCTTTTTTTTTTTTTTTTCATGTTTTGTCTTTTTCCATGATTTTCTAGCACAGTTTTCATAAAGGATTTTAATTTCTTTACCACATCTCCAACAAAAAAAATTTTTCTTTGAATTTTAAAATGCTGAAATGCAAGCTGTTGGTAGCTGGCCAAAATTATAAGACAAGATTTTTTTTTGGTACGGGGATTGAACTCTGGGGTACTCGACCACTGAGCCACATCCCCAGCCCTATTTTGTGTTTTATGTAGAGACAGGGTCTCACTGAGTTGCTTAGCACCTCGCCGTTGCTGAGGCTGGCTTTGACCTTGCGATCCTCTTGCCTCAGCCTCTCAAAATGCTGGGATGATAGGTGCCAGACAAGAAAAGATCTATTTAAAAACACATTTCAAGTTTGTGGAACACTTAATTTGGATTTTAAGTGACTAAATTCATTGATTCCCTTTTGAGTTCTGAAAGGAAACTTACTTACCCATGTTTCTGTGTGATATTTATAAGGGACTTCCTTACAGCGCCTGAAAGTAACAGACTCAACCATTCTCAACTCTGAGTCACAGACAGTGGCTTCTGAGAGCTCAGTGGGAGCAAAGTTTGGAGAATATATGGAACTTTCACAATAAACGGTTCTGGTTTCCTTCGCCGTGTCTATCTCAGGCCTGGACTGGGAGAGGTAGTAAATACAGTGCAGATCTATTTTGGAAAAATCACCATCTGGGATTGAGAAGTCTGACTGCCTACCATATGTGACACTGGGTAAACCACTTATATTCCCTTTGTCTAAAACTGTGTAACATAACTGCTAACCAGGGAGCTGAGACGGCTCCAGGCCCTGTGACCCAAACCATCTCATAGTGTCTTTCTATATGTTCTGGGAATTCCTTTATCCACTCACTGACTTTTCTGCCTTTGCAAAAATTCTGCTGCTTTATGACCTAGCTTCTGTTGGCTGTGGTGCTTGCTTCTAAGGTGAAGCATCTCTGTGGCACCCTGAGGCTCCTTCCACTAGTTCCCACTGGCTCAAGCTCTGCAGATTTCCCAGGTGAAATTCCAAAGAGCAGTGATAGAATTGAGGCTGAGCTCTTTCATGGTTGGCAGGTCGCTGGCTAGCCTGTTGGGTGGGATATTCATCCCTGCGTCAATCAGCGGTGGGAACAAGGTCATGGCCTTGTGGTTCCACCCAGGGTGGTTGCCTTAGAAGGAGAAGGGGGTGGGCAGGAGGCACTGGTTGACATCTGAACACAAGGGATTGGTGTAGGAGACCGTTGTAGCTCCTCTTCCCACACAGCCTTGACTGCACCATTTAGAAGACTTAGAAGAAACTTCCAAGGATGCAGAGAGGTTTGTGAAGGAAGATTTCCTTTTCCTGGCCCTTCTCTCTCCATGATGCTGAGCCTGGGGCCCAGAGTATGTCCAGTGCATGTTCTACATCTCCAGCATTCAGTGAAGGAGCTTTCTTTATCCCAATATAAGAGAAAAAGAAAACAAAGACGTCAGTTCAGCGCCCCTCGACCTAATTATGTCCAAATTAGATCTCCTCCTTCTGCCATTTTCCATTAATAAATGCTGAGGAACACACCACCCTTTGGCTCCCTTCTCCTGCACAGACTCCTTCTCTGGCAACTTGCCTTTGGCTGGCCCTCCTGCAGGCAGCTCTCTGCTGGTTGGCTGCATGCACAGGGGGAGGATACGGCACAATCGGGCCTCCATATCTGTGGGCTCTGCGTCTGCAGAGTCAATCAACTGTGGATGGAAAACATTAGTTTAAAAAATTTTGCCTGCCCTGACCGAGTACAGAAGTGTTTTTACTTTGTCATTATCCCCTAAATACTACAGTACAACTATATGCATACCATTCACCTGGTTATTAGGTGTTAAAAGTAATGCAGAGATTATTTAAAGTTTGCAGGACATGCACATAGATTATATGCAAATGCTGTACAATTTTATAGAAGAGATTTGAGCATCTGCAGATTTTGGCATCTGAGGAGGGGCCCTGGAACCACAGTCCCAGATACTGTTACTTTTATGTGCATTATGTCAGGAAGTCCATTCTAAAACATTGCTCGGATTTAAAGTATTCCCTAAGTATTTTAGTTAAATATAATGTTTTAGCCCACTTCTAATGATAAGAAGAACTGACTGACCATGTCTAATTAATTCCATTTGATAAGTAAACATTGAATTATGCTGTGCTAGATGCTCTAGAGAATAAACATATGAACAAGATATCTTCCCTGCCCTCAAGAAATGTACAGTCTAAAAAGAACTTTTGTGACATGTCTCTCATGATCTGTAACACAAAGGAGCATGTTGCATCCTAAGAGAAGCATAGATTCTTTAAAATTTTTATGAATATTAAAACAAAGGTTAAAATCCACGTTAGTCGATTCCATATTTAACACATGGCTCTGAGCTGATTTGTAGAGATTGCTGATTTCTGTGTCATAAATATACCCACCATGACTACTTTGAAGCTACCAATCTAAAATTACAGAGCCCATGCCGTGTTGGGAGAGACACGAGGTGGCCCCCTATGATCCGGTGTTTCTACTACACACATGGAGTTCATCTTCAGAATCTTGAAAACATAGATAGTAGTAAAATTGTACAAAATAAGTGCATTCTTGTCTTTGTTTTTTAATATAAGTCATTGAATTCTAAGTTTATGTAATTTGACTTTTAATAGCGCATTTAACAACTGGCTTTGAAATTGAACAGCTGCTCCTCTGGAGCTGGCACGGACCTGCTCATGCTGGCTCAGAGCTGTGAGGATTTGGATTCTGCGTTGAGAAGGGGGGGTGGGTCAGAAGGAAGACCTGGCGTTCCAGGTGAGCCTGACAGCCCAGGTGGGGCTCAGCCTCTGGACCTCAGGGTAGAGGGTGAGGAATATTCTCAAGAAAGAAAACCAGGAAAAGGAAGTGGAGACAAACCACGTGGGCGTGAATGGAAAGAGAGAGTCAGCCGTTTCTGTGGTGGAAAGCAATCCCAGTTTCCACCTAACTCTGCTCTGATTCTCCCCCACACCCACCCATGCAGCACCCAGGACAATGGCAATAATAAAAACAATGAGAACAGCTAATATTTGCTGAGCCATTTCTCGGTGCCAGGTACAGCTCTAACTAGGTAACCATTTATCATCCCTTGCGCAAACCTTCTGGCTTCCTAATCTGCCAGTTGCTGGGTGGCCAGTGTCTCTCCTGGGTGAGGTCACCGCCCTCCTGGCCTCACCTCAGCCTCCCACAGGCCACTACAAAGCACAGGTGACCATACCTCTCAGGCAAGGTGGGGAAGAATATGTTCCTTTGCAGGCAGACTACTTGTCTGTGTTGACACAGCTGACCTGATCCGTGGCTCCATATTCTGCTGACCCTCGTGGGCATTTGAGAGTTGGGGTCCTATTTCTATGAGCAGGAGGGTCCCTCAAAAAACAGCAAGACAGAAGAAGACAAGTTCTGTAGTCAAAGCCTCACTGTTCATAGAAAGTCTGTAGATTTAAAATGGTCTCTGAAATTTTTTTTTTTAAAGTCAGGGTGAAACATAACAGGTATCAAAATGGCTGTGAAACTGTCTCCTGTGCAAGAGTTCTGAGCAGTTGGAATCATAAGAGAAAGGGATCTGGTTTTGTTCCTTCTACCAGTTTCTCTTATATTCTCTCGTCTTCTCGGAAGCAATCTTGCTTCTCGGAATTTCAGGTTAAAAAAATTACAGGAGGACACGACGGTTGTCACCCAGATTTCAAGCATGAGAGGAAATTGGGAAAAAAAAAAAAAAGTGAAAGTCAAAGGAAGATGAATGAGAGTCCAAATTCTGTAAGACTAGTAATTCAGATTTTATCGGAAGACCCGTTTGTTTTGGTGAAATTCACCTGTGCAGAACTTGGAAGAGGTATCTGCCTGGGGAGAAGCAAGTTCAACGGCTCCGGTTGGAAATTTGTTTTCCAGCATAGATACAATGTCCATGTGGTCGGCCCGGAAGTGAGATCTTCCTGAGGGTTACCGAGCTCTGAGAAGAATCATGCATCAACCAGCGCCAGCGTCAGTTGAGAGACTCTGCAGCTACAGCATTCCAGGGGATGACCTTGTTTGTTACCCCAATAAAATATGTGCATGTGTGCATGCGTGTGTGGGGAGGGAACTCACCAAAGCATGGCTTGTTTTCTTAAAATTTGCAGCTTGGCTGGCTTCTAGAAAACACCCCAAAGGCGAATATTCTTTCCCTTCTCCAGTAAGATATGCCGAATTACATCAACATAATTTTCATGTTCAAGATAAGCTCAGTTGTTCGCTGAGGGGAACATGAGGTCTACGGCTCTGGAATAATCACCCCACCCACCCCTGCCAATAAACAAGTTGAGTGAACTCAATTTTCCCTAATTTATAGTCAGCCTGTTTAAATTATTGTTATTTGGCCAGGATCAGTTCATAGGGATTTAATTGTGCTTGTAAATCGAGGTTTTTTTTTCCAAATTCATCTCTTTGTTCACTTTATTTCAATCCCCCTTGCCTCATTTTGCATATGCTCTAAAACATATCAATAATTTATGTCACAATGCTTTGTTTTCTCCTTTGTAACTGCACACATGTTCTGTATTGTAGGGACGGCAAAGGAAATGTGTGCCTAGAGAAGTCTTGAATTTTTCATGAAAGTTGGTTGGGGCCAAATGGCATTTTACAGATCTTTTGAAAGAACAACAAATCAATTTTTTTAAAACGGGTTTCAGAACCAAGTAAAAGCGACAATCATATTAGTGTCAATGAAGATAAGATGGCTGAGTCTGGTTTGTTTTGTTCAAGAACAAAAGAAGCATCTCCAAACCTTATCTCCTCCTCCTAGGCACCTGCAAGGAGCAGCTCAGTACCTATATTTTGCTCAGCTGTAAAGTCACTTGCTTAGCATCACACAGCTAGGAGGTGACAGTAAGGGACTTCAACTTCATCCTGCAAACCTCAAAGCCCAAGGGCCTTCCCAGGAAATCATTTAAGTAGCTTTCTCACATTTAAGCTGCACCCAGACAAGTCCATTTCATTTTAACTCTAGATCTAGAACTTGAACCCCCAACTTTTTTTTAAAACATAAAATTGTTTTTTTCATCTTGTCTGTCTGACTTGCTCATTTTGAGTGGCTCTTAACTGACCACTAGATTTGGCAACAGACACCATTGCTGAGGGAATTTGCAGTAGAGAAGGAAGAGACAGAGACCCCTCCCAGGCTACTGTCTGATGGGCTTGTGTAAGATCTCCCTGAGCTGATAGGAAGCCGATGCAGGATGCTCATCCAGGTAGTGTTGATTGACCTCCAGTGACATACTGTGTCAGGGGCCAGCAGACTGCATTCCATGCACAAGACGTGTCCCACCTCCTTTTATGTCCATCAAGTTTTATTGGAACACAGCCACATCCATTCACTGTGTATGATCCATGGCTGTTCCAGTCCACGGTAGCCTCCTTGAGTAACTGAGACACCACAGCCTGTAAAGATGAAAGTATTTACTATTTTTTCCTTTAAAGAAAGATTATTTGATCCCATGCTTGATAATGATCAAAACAGACACAACCTCAACCCTGGTGAAGTTTAGGATCTTGTAAGAGTGACATCAGTCCAGTGATCACTGTAGTAATAAAAATGTAGTAATACACTAGGTAGTGCAGATCAGAGTGGACTTCACTGGGCTGTCACTTACTGCTGGCTCTCAAATTTCAATCATTTGGGTCTTATTCATTTACATTTGGATGACAAAAATCATATTCATTCAAGTTCAAGAATATCTACCGAGTTCCACCCAGGCTGGATAATCTATCAGGCTCTGAGGGTGCAGGAGCTAACCCCCCTTTTACCAACTCTCTGGCCTTATTTCTCAGTTGTCCAGAGTCCAGGAAATGAACAAGACTTCTATTTCTCAGGCCCCATCGACCTCCCAGCGGAGTGCACAGTTAGGCCTGACTCCTCCTGGAAATAGTCCTGCACCTTGTGATATATTCCTCCTTTACAGAGGAAACTAGTTTGAGTGGGTTTCTGTTGGAGTCTGAGGCTAAGTCAGCTCTATGAGCACCTGGCTTCCCAGACCTGATGGTGGGGAAGTCATGGAACAAGATGCCAAGAATGGCTTTGCTGTCCCCGCCCACGCCTGCCCCAGCTCTGATCTTGCCTCTTCACGTCCCTAGCTATTCTTTCTGATGTCATCTTTGAGGACTTGGATGTCGCGTCCCCGGTCTGCCTCAGTTCCTGCTGCTGAAGTTCACCTGAACATCCCATCGACCCCTGATGCCCAACAGGTCCCAGAGAGAAAACATCACCTTCCTGCATCCCTCTCTGCTGCTCCTCCCCTTGACTACACCCTGAGAGGCAGCTGACAGCTCTCCACTTGTCACACCCGGGCAGGGAAACAGCTGCAGGGTTAGGTGTGGACCACAGTGCTACCACATTCAGGTGAACGAGAAGGAGAAGGATCACTCTCCACTGCTGGTGGTGTTACAGATCAGCATGGAGCTTCCTCCAAAGACTCCATGCAACCACCACAGGACCCAGCCAGACCACTCCTCAGTATTTATCCTAAAGAATTAAAGTCATCCTACTATAGAGACACATGCATGCCCACAATTCACTTTAGCCAAACTATGGAACTAGCCTAGGTGTCCATCAACGGACGAAGGAATAAAGAAATTGTGGTAGAGAGACACAGTGGAGTTTTACTTAGCCATACAGAAGAGTGAAATTACGGCATTTGCAGGAAAATGGATGGAGCTAGGACCATTACGTTAAGCGAAATAAGCCAAACTCAGAAGATCAAGGTTAGCATATTTTATATGTGGAAATTAGAGAAGAGAAAGGAAGAGAAAGTTGGGTATCTCATGAAAACCAAAGGGAGATCAGTAGAGTAGAGGAACAGGCACATATTGGAGGAAAGGGGGATATACTGGGGAATGATATTGGCCAAATTATATTTTTATATCAGGTGCATGTATGAATATGTAGCAACAAATCCACCATTATGTACAACCATCCTGCACCTATAAAAAAACATAGGGGACTAAAAGGACACCCCGGCGAATTTATACTCTGTCTTTCATGCAGCTCACTTTATGACTTTGAGGACAGGCCTTTCCTGTCCCTCCTAACTCTGACCTCAGTCTCTCCATCACTTAGTTCTCTGGTCCTTAGACCCAAGTTCCTGAACCTGATCTTTTTTTTTTTTTTTTTTTTAAATATTTTTAGTTGTAGATGGATACAATGTCTTTATTTATTTTTTTAAGTGGTGCTGAGGATTGAACCCAGTGCCTCACACGTGCGAGGCACGCGCTCTACCACTGAGCCACAACCCCAGCCCTTGAACCTGATCTTTACTTCTTGGGTCTATGTCATCCTGGCTTCCTGTTCAGGATGACTGTCCTTTGCCTGGTAAGACCACCCCACAGTGCATAGTTACTGAATACTCAGTGTTTTATGTGTGCTCTCTAGTGTATTCCTTAATGCAGTTCTTCAATTTGCTATTATAATTATTATTTTCCAGATGAGGAGGCTGGGACTGATACGTCTAATTAACTTGTCCAAAGTTGCATGGACCTGTATGTGTTTGGAGTCAGAATTCCAAGCAGGTGTGTTTGGCTTCCTGGCACAATTTCATCTTTCAGTGACTGGGAATTGACTTGGGTTCCTGCGTGTTTCACTTGTACCATCTTGGGTGTGCTCTTCTAACAGCTGACTTTGGCATCTGTGGCCAGCAATCAGTAAGGCCTTTTCTGTGAAGGGCCAGGTAGTAAATATCTTAGGACTTTCAGGACATACAGTCTCTGTCACAACTACTTGGCTGTCCCGTTGTGGCGTGAAAGTGATCATAAACAGTGCCTACGTGCTGGGCACACCAATGTTCCGACAGCATCTTATTTATGGACATAGACATTTGAATTTTATATAATGTTCACGTCACTAATTAGTCTTATTCTTTTTTTTCCAGCCGTGCAACAAATGTAAACCCATTCTTAACTCATGAGCCATATGAAAATATGCAGCAGGCCGAATTAGATTGGGCCATGGTGTGCCAACCCCTGTTCTAGACCACATTATTTGACTTCTGGTTTATAATTTTTCTGAAAGTCTCAGTTATTTGCTGCCATTTATGGCAAGTTTACTCTAAGTCCTTGTCCTGAACGTTATTATGCACATTAGCTGCTGTGATGATTTTCACAGATGCCCCATGAGGGAGGTGCGGGTGCCATATCCATTTTACAGATGAAAACGAGCCCTGCGGAGGGGAACCTCATGATGGTGGTTGTTCTGAGCTAGTCCATGGTGGTGTCCCGTTCAGAACCCAGACCGTCCGACCCCAGGGCTGGCGTCTCAAGATGAAGTTGTGCTTCCTCTCTGGCTCCTGGGAGATAACGTATATTAAAGTGTTTTGCCAACTATAAAGGGTTATGTAAATATAAGTTAATAACTATTGTAATTATTCGTGTTACATCTTCGTCCAGGTTTCTGAAGGGATTGGATTGCAATCAAATTGATGTTAATCAAAATGAAAACACTCAGGCATGCTGGGGGATGGTATCTATTTTTCTGTCCAACTTAGCAATAAACATGTGCAAGCTTCGAATTTCCATCTCAGAGGAGCCACGGAGGAGCCTTCTCCGTGTATGTGATGCTCTCTGCTCCCAGATCCCCTGAATTTGGCACGCTGCCTCTGTGCTGATTTTAAACCAAAATGAAGCTGCAGATAGAAGTTGCATATCAATAAGGCTTGTGATTAAGTTTTTGTGAATCTTTTTTTTTCACTTTCTTTTCTTTCGGGTTCTGAAATTAGATAGCAGGAGAGACGTGACTTAATTATGGAGACTGCTTTGGAGCCAAATGGAAAATTATACTACTACTTACTCAGATGCCAGAGTAATTAGAGCCCAATTATTTCTCTCATTTGGCACTAATGAATGAAGATCAATTAAAAAAATAATGTAACTGTGAATGGCTTTTATTGAGCAGAGAACTCTAAGCAGCTGAAATTGTCTACTCTTCCACTAATTGAAAATACTAAGTGACAGCTATCCAAAATGGGGTTGTCTCCCCATAAGAGTAGAGCAGTTAGACTCCCCCAAATCAAGCAGATGGCCAAAGCTTTACATTTGAGCCATTCCCTGGGTGCAGCACGCTGCTCTTTCTTCTGTGAGGAGGAAGAACATGACTCCGGACATTTTCACTTCCCTGGAGACAACGTCAGGTTTGCTGGCCGGACTCTATCCTGGCTTCTGGGCAGGTCTTACTTGGGGTAAGATAGACTGTCGGCTTCACTTGGCTATTTCGTTTTTCTTCTGATTAGTATATCCATGGCGTCCAATGCATTCTGAAAACAACATCTATTTTACTGTAACAATCTGATTGAAAGTGACATCTTCTTGATGAGAATTTTGGATTTGCTTTATAGGGGGGCCAGGACTTACCTGCTCCAAGATGCTTTGGAGTTCAGAGTTTGCCTTTCAAACACCTGGTTATACAGCCACTGCTGAGATGAGCCCACACTTCTTGATTCTATTATTTTATCTAGCATGAGCCTAAACTTTTTGATTCTATTATTTTATCTAGAATATATATATTTATTTTTTTAGGTGAGTGAGGTAAGGATGTCAATTCTCTGGGTTTGTCTGGAGTCTGAATAGGCATCCTCCTGCAGCAGAAAACGGATTAAGGAGGAAAGGCACTTGTAACAAACTCTGTGCTTGCCCTCCCCAATCACACACGCTCTGACTCATTTCACAACTCAGGAGAAATGTTCATCTCCATTATTCTATTACACCCTCAAACAACTTGGAAAGAAACAGAGGAGGTTTCCTTCTCTATATGCAAATTAAAAAAAAATGCCACCAGGGCTTAAAGGACATCAAAGCACCTTAACCAGAGTGGCTGAGCCCCCCTGTGGTCTGACAGGGACACTCCTAGGAGTGGTCATGAGTCATGATGAAGAAAAACCTTAAGACCTGTTCTCTTAGCTTTTCCCCAAGGGGAGGAGCATTGGGTGCGGCAGAGTCGGAACCAGCTGTGGTCACTGGGACTTGGCTACCTGGTTGGCAAGTATGAACTCAGAAGGAGGAACTCCTTTGTCCTGATGCCTGTCCCCAGATTTACACTGTGCAGGTACCCTGATGTCACAGGCTTAGGGATGGGGATTCTGAACTGGGTGGCCAGTTCTGGCTTGAGCCTTTCTGGTCCCCCTCAGGCACAATGGACATGTTTTATTGTGCTTTGATTGGTGCACAATAATGGCACATAACTATTGGGTTCATTTTGATACTTTTGTACATGCATGAAATAAAATTCACTGTTTCCGTCCCCAGTTCCCCTCCTCTCTCCTCCCTGCTCCCTCCTCACTTTCTACTTATTCTACACTATTAGCTTACCTTCCTTTCATTTCCATATTATTAATTGGCACCTTAGAGATAGACATGACGGCAGAATCCACTGTGGTGTCCTTACACAGGCACTCGAGTGATTTTTGTCAAATTCATTCTGCATTTCCTCCCCTTTCCCATCTCCCCTCCCTCCTCATCCCTTTCTTTCTTCTCTGCTGTTCTTCCCTCTGTCTTTATGACACCTGAGATTCCCCTGTTTCCCCCTTACTTTGCTCTAGCTCCTGCATGCAATAGAGAATGTCCAACCCCCGGTTTTCTGAGTCCGCCTTACTTCCCTTAGTATGGTGCCCTCTAGTTCCATCCATGAGAAAGCAGCACAGAGGTTCCTCAAACAACTAGGAATGGAACCACCATAGGACCCAGATTTCCGACTCCTTGATATTTAGCCAAGAGATCTAAAATCATCACACTATTGGTGATACAGGTACATCAATGTTTCTAGCAGTGCAATTCATAACAGCCAAGCTATGGAATCAGTCCACGTGCCCTTCAGTAGATGAGGGAATAAAGAAAGGGTGGTATACACACCCTGGAGATTTACTCAGCCACAAAGAAGAATGGGATGTGGCCACGGCCTTCCTATTGACTATCTGTTATTGTCAAGACCTATCACAAGCTGAGCTGTCCATGACCGGAGGACTGTGTAGCTGGACCTTCCAGTGGCCAGGCACCTCAAATCATTGCCACCGAATGAGGCCAACCAGGGTCCCAGAGCCATGTGATTAAAAGAGGTGACACTTGTTGTTCTCATAACTGATTCTCCCTCCCTCTAATTTGCTGAAGTGCCCACTTTCTTTTTAACAATCCTATTATCACCTTGTAAATAGGACTGTGCGGGCTGACTGTGGTTTCTCTGCATTTCATGTTGGAGGGGTAACTTGGAGCTAATATTGAAGGGAACTATTCCACGATCTTTTCACTCTCTTCTGGCATGCCTGCCTGCCTTAGAAAGCTAATAAAACATGTTAAGAGCTTTAAAGAAATGGGGAATGGGCTGTTTGGTTTGGTTGGTTGTCTGCAATTTTTTTTAAAACTCCTTTGAGAAGACTAGTAAGCATGTTAGGGTCAAGGGGCAGCAAAGAAAGACAGCCAGAAAGCCTGGTCAGGACCCTCCCAGTTCTGACTCTTCACCTCCTCGGCCTTGGACGAGGCACTCCTTGGGAATCTCAGTTTTTCACGACTAAAAGGGGACAATTAGGATCACCTCCTGCCTTGCCCGCTTCTGAGAATCCATGAGGTCCTACAGGCCAAGGGCTTGGCCTGACAACTCCTCAGTCATGCTGAGCACTAATTATTCTCTCTTTAATTAGGATGAATGTACCTATCCTTGGGGAGATGTCAGGGGATGACGTTTCTCCCTAAAATCATGGTGGGCACAGAAATGGCAGCCTGAGGCTACAGTAGCGGAAACAGAAGAGGGACTTGCCTGTTAATCGTTTCAACAAATGTCTGTGAAGTCCTGCTGTGAGGAGATCATGTGAGGCCCGGGAGATACTGTAGTGAATGAAGTTAGGGTCCTGGTCTCATGGATCTTGCATTCCAGCAAGGGGAGTAGATAATTAGATCTCAAAAAGAAATATGGAAGATAGTATCTGCCATGAAAAGTGGAGAGTCAAGGTAAGAGTGGGGATGGAGAATGGGCAGGTTTGTGTGTCACAGGTGGGGGCTCTGAGGCTGTCTTTATAGTGTGGACAGGGAGCTCCTCCCTGATGGGGTAACAGGCCAACCACATGAGGAAGTGGGGAATTGGTTTCTAGCAAGATAGAAGAACACATGCAAAGGCCCTGAGGCAGGAATGAACTTCCTGAGGCAGGACAAGGCCCCTGTGGGTCCACAGCACAGGCTGTTTGGTGGGTGCAGGTACGGGTGGAAGATGAGCTCAGGAGGCCAAGCAGGCAGGACATGTATGTCTACGTAGACCAAGTTAAGGACTTTGGATTTTATTCTGGGCATGTGATGGAAAGCGATTGAAAAGTTACAAGCCAGAGAGAAATAATCGGATTGGCGTTTTGCATGAGTAACTTGGCTTTCTGGGTGCAGGATGGATTTTAGGGCGCAGGAGACGGAAGGAGAGTGTTTAGGAGGCTGTGAGATGTGATGGTGTTTTGGACTAGAGTAGCTGTAAATAAGTGAGGCAGGGGACTTTGGAGGAGCCACGAAGGTCTTGGAGTAGGATTGCCTATGGGTGTGAGGGAAAGGGCCGAGCAAATTCCAAATTCGTTTGGCTTTAAGATTTTGGCCTGAGCACACAGGTGAACAATGGTGTTCTTTATGCCATTTGGGGAAAACAAAGGGGTGTGGATAAACTGTCAATGTTTCTGTTTGAGATGCTTATGTAAATGTCAATTAGGCAATTGGGTACAGGACAATTTTGACCTGTAGATGTAACTTTGGAGGTATTAGCATGAAGGACATGTTTCAGATTCCATGAGATTCTTTGTTGTTTGAAGCCAGGGGTATTCTACCACTGAGCAACATTCCCAGCCCTTCTAAGTTTTTCTTTGGACACAGAGTCTTGCTAAATTGCTTAAAGCCTCACTAAGTTGCAGAGATTGGCCTCAAACTTGTGATCCTCCTGTTTCAGCCTCCCAGTTTCCTGGGGTCACAGGTGTGCCCACCACATGGGTCTCCATAATATTCTTTTTTTCCTTCTTTAAATTCTTTTTTTCTTTAATTAATTACTTTACTTTATTTGTTCTAATTAGTTACACATGACAGCAGAATCCACTTCTATTCATTGTACATAAACAGAGCATGACTTTTCATTTCTCTGGTTGTTCACCATGTAGAGTCACACCATTGGTGCAGTCATACATGGACCTAGGGTAACAATGTCCATCTTATTCCACCATCTTTCCTGTCCTCATGCCCCCTCCCCTCCCTCACCTTTGACCAAAATTCCTCCATTCTTCCCATGCCCCACCCCCCATTATGGATCAGCATCTACTAATCAGAGAAAACACTTGGACTTTGGTTCTTTGGGATTGGCTTACTTCACTTAGCATGATGTTCTCCAACTCCATCCAGTTACTTACACATGCTATAATTTTATTCTCCTTTATTGCTGAGCAATATTCCATTGTGTATATATACCACAGTTTCCTTATCCATTCATCTGTTCATGGGCATCTAGGTTGCTCCCACAGGTCTGCTGATTCACTCAGGCATGAGGTTTCCTCAGGAGTCCTTCCCTCAGACATGCAATTCCTGGGTCTTATACATTGCAATGGTTTTCTATACTTCAAAATCACCTGGAGTTTATTAAAACTACAATTGCTGTATTTATTACACAGTTCTACCTGTTTTCTGACATCCCTCTATTAATCTTTGGTTTGCATAGTGAAGCTACTGTCCCATCCCCTTCCTTGAGGTCCTTCCCACATTTGAGCACAGCACCGATCATAATCATGGTTACCAGTCCTGACTATGCTCCGAACCTCAACTCTTAATCCTCAAAACAGCAGGAGGCTTAGGGGTGCCTCCAGGTGCAAGGGAGCTGGTTCCCACTGCAAGGAAGAGGAAAAGCGATGGAGGTGATTTGGTCTCCGTGTGGCTATCGTGGAGAGTGCTGTGCCTGTGGCCTTGCAGAGGGTC
Organism: Geosciurus inauris; assembly: GCA_004024805.1. Lineage (NCBI taxonomy): Eukaryota > Metazoa > Chordata > Mammalia > Rodentia > Sciuridae > Geosciurus > Geosciurus inauris. The sequence goes on from PVHX01001859.1 coordinate 120,803, forward strand.
TGCCAGACTTGATGAATGGCAGTCCCCGAAGGAACACGTGCACTCCTGTGCTTACTGCTTAGAAATGCTGCAGAGCACCTGTAGGACCGGCGTGGGTAGACAGAGTCTCAACTCCCAGTTGAAACCGTGACTTGGGAGGCCTCCACACGAAACTGCTTACCCGCAGCAAACCCCAAATCAAACTGGCCCGAGTACGAAGGGGGCTCCTATAGCAGAAAAGTTAAGCAATTTGTTCCCAGTGGGGCAGCACCCATGTTCTAGCTGTCAGACACCTTCAATGTCCTGAGACATGGGCTGAGATGCGGGCGGGGGTTCTTCTGCCAGTGTCACCAGAACTAGGGGGAAGAATGGCAGAGAGGCAGACGTGACAGATGTGTGCCCAGCAGGACAAGAGAGAAAGGGTGAGGGACACTTTTATCACAGGCTGTTTGGAAGATGAGATCTTAGATTCCGATCAGCATTTAAAGCAATAAACAGAAACAACCAACCAGGAAATGGACTGTCAGTAAAAAGGGCAGATGTGCCCAAGACTTGGACTTACATCCTCCTCCTGATGGTTTGAGGGGAGTGGGAATGGACCCCCAGGATGGCAAAGGTTTGCCCAGATCCCTGGGGCTCCCTGGTCCTACAGTGCCATGCACAGCATATTTAAGAGCTAAAGGAAGACTGGGGTTTAGAATTCAGTGGAGAAAAGTTTTAGCTTCTGATCCTGTGGTTGTGTAAAGCTGGCACTGCCAGCATGATGCTCACAGTCAGTCCGACGTGGATTCAAGTCACAGTCCTCCACTAACTGCTCATGTCATCCAGGAAACCGTCTCCAACCTAATGATGGGATTTCTCATCTACAAGATGCAGGGCTGACGGGATCTACCTCCGAGCTCTGGACAGGAAGCACACGGAATCTCCAGTGTACCTTAGCGCGGAGCCTGGCATACAGTACACACTCAATTAACAGACGGCACCACCTCCCGCTCCTTCTCATTATTACCGATCACTCTAATTTTGGTTGAACTGAATTCATAGCGAGAAAATACATAACGGTGATTTGAGACATTTCATTATATGCTTAGGTCTTAAGGGACTATGTTCTGTCTAGAAATGAAACTTTATAGAGTGGGTAATGGTTGGCTGTGGGTGCAGAAAAACAGAGCTATTTTATCGGGGACCAGGTAATTCTAGGAGCTAACCTCTCTGAGCCTCAGTTTCCCTGTGCAGTGACCCTCAAAGGGCTGTGTGAATAGGCGGATGATTTATCTTTAGTGCTAGGCATAGTTTCTGGACCTTAATGGTTTCAATAAAGAACAATAACAGCAGAAACAACATATTATTATTACTGCTCAGCCATTTCCACAAGGCAGCCTCAGGTCCTGGGGGAAGCGTTCTCGTGGAAAGGCAGAGTGCTCTCCCAGGAACAGTGCAGTTATTGTGTCACAAACCTCCCTGCCACGTGGGTCTCTGTGGTCGTCCGTGTTACTTGGTTGGAATGTGGCATTAGAGTCCACTCGCCTGCCGAATGCCTTCTGAGCAGCAGGGCCTCGACTTCATTCCACCGATGATTTATTTTAAAATGCCTGGAAGCGAAGAGAAACAAGCTGTTCTAGAAAGTTCATATGTGCATCTTGTCCCAAGCAATCCCGTGACTGTCCCTTTGCTGTTTACATGGCTTAACTCTCTAATTTATACACTGAAGGCATCGGTGAAAGGAACTAGCTTTTGGATCTCCTCATAGAGTTTATAATGCAACCATAAATTTGGAGCCATTTATAGAATATTCTGACTTGCAAACATCTCCCCCACTTTTATTAGGGGAAAAAATGTGCAGCACTCACAATGGCTCTAAAAATTGCAAAAGCATTAGGACAAACTCAAATGGCAGTCGCAGAGTACACAGCACAGAACGAGAGCTTTTATCTCGAGGACCATATTCAAAGCCCAATTTTGTACTAAAATGTGGGCTCATTTCAAAACACAAGAGATTACTTAGGCTTAGAGCCACTGCAGAGAACTTGCTTTTGCTCTCTTCTCTTCAAAAAATTGCTCTGTGCTTACGGAAGAATTTACCAATTAGATGATTGCTGTAAAAGAGCAATTGACCTCTGCCCTATGGATTTGTTTTTTCCTTAGCATCAAACATGCTTATTTTGAATAAAACTCTCTCCTCTGCAGTCTGCTATTGTCCCTGAATTTTCTGCTACCCTAAAATCATTATCTTCCACTTAGGTCTGAACTTAGAGGTAAAACAGCAACAAAGTCCAGAAACTGCAACCCAGGAATCTCACTTGGGCAGGGTTTTATATCTCCAGGGTGTTTAAAGGGAAAGGTCTGTTTGCCTGCCTGTCACTCCTCCCTCCGCTCCCTGCCTTATTACTCCTCCCTCTTGAACCCCTTGAGCAGTTCCAGGCCTGTGTGCGTCAGAACAAGACATTGCTAGCCTGAAAAGGCACACTGAGGTCACGCATTGATCTTTGTCTCTTTGTGTCCCCTGCAGGATCTGGAGAGAGACAAATTATAAATGAGGCGATTTTATCCAGTCAAAGTGAGGATGAAGCTAAGTGGTTTGGGGTGGGGGCACGTGGAGCTGCCGCTGCACTGGCGAGTCTTGGTGGAGAAGATCCATTGCGAGTCCTCTCACTGGCACCTTCGAAGGGACTCCACCAGAGCATGGCCACCGCGCTGAGTGGGATATTTGAGAATGTGCAAATTCCTTCCATGTTGTGCTGTGCAGAGCTTTGGGGCACACGGGGGCACAGGATGGGAATGCGGGCTCCGGGCTCCGTTTGGTGTGAATCTTGCTTGGGCTGCTTTCTGGTTGCAAATGGGCAAGAAATGTGACGACTCCCAGCCCTGGTGGCCCAGCTGTGAGATGGAAAGAACAGAGGTCTTTCGGTCCTGTGAGATGCAGGCTGTGTTCCCCAGAATATCAGAAGCTCTGAACACTGTTCTTGAAGCCTGTTCTTGAACACTGTTCTTCGAAGCCCTCCTGCCCTGCCCACCTTCCATCCCACCTGCCTTCACCCAACAGTTGACTGAATATTCACGATGGACTTCAATTGCTCTTGACTCCGTGGATGCAGCGATGAGACGGTCCAGGTTCCCGATCTCATGAATTTTACTGAAACGCTAACTGCATAATAATAAATATGGAGCACTGAGATGCTAAGAAGTTGTCATGACACCCATTAGCGAAGGTGCTCCACACAGAGCAATGTCTAGAGTTGCCACGCCGGGCCTCCTTACCTGTCCCCCGTATGGCCACTGTTTGCCACCCTCTATTTTCTTTCCTAAGAAATATATGCATTTTTTAAAGCAAAGTTCATTTTAAAGCAGTTTCAGATTTAATGAAAAAAATTTGCAAAGATAGCTTTTGTTGCCACTTTTAGGCTTCTAAAATACACCGATCCATGTTCCTTCCTGGGCAGGACCTGGCTGTACCTCCCCTTCGCCATGTTGGGAACAACTCCATGTCCACATGCTGGGGAAAGTCAGTGTGGTTGCCACGATCTCCAGCTGCCAATCAGGTCCTCTGGCTGCTTGAGTTCTCTTAGATGGCTGTTCTCAGGTGAAGTGTTAAAAACACACACACATGCACACACGCACGCACACACACACGCACACACACACGCATGTACCGCACATAGAACAAGATGAGTTTCTTGTTTGAAACTAGCAGGTGTGTCTGAGTATTCTTACAGTTCATCTTCTAAATTCTGCACAAGGATACTGTTTATTTATTACACTTATTTCTTATATTTCCTCTGCAAATTAAGCCTGACAAAATGGCAGTTTTCTGAAAGGATTTGTTAGCTGAAATGTGTCCAAGGAATTCAATCGCCTACCTGAGGGCGGGTTGCTTGAGATTTCTCATGATCATAGACCAACAGGCTAAGCAAGAACGTGTGTCATTGTTGCTCACTGGCTCTTACCACCCAGAGAAGCGGGGGTCCCTGCTATGTGACGGGGCAGCAAGGACCATGCCTGAGAGCCAGGGCAGTCTTTGGGGTGTCCCTTCATCTTTCCAGGCCCGTGGAAAAGTACAACCACCACGTTCCTACCAGGGCAAGGAGACCATGGCTCAGATGCCCTGAGGGTAAGGCAGGCAGCCCAGCTCAAGGCTGGGGGTGGTCTTAGAGCCAACAGGAGAGGCAGGAGAAGGTAGGGAAAGAGTGAGAAGGACAGGAATGAGAGGAGAGGTACTAGGGGGCTGGTCCAGCGGCTGTGGAGGCTGAGAAGTCACAGAATCGGCTGTCAGTCCTTAAACCAGGCAACAGCAGAAATCATGGCTTGGTGCCCTCAGGGGGCCCAGGCCTGACAGCTTTGCAAGAAGTTCTGGAAGAGAAACAGACAGACAATAGGCAGAGAGACAGACAAACAACAGGCAGGCAAGCTTAAGCTCCACTGTCTTGTCCAGCAGCCTCCTAAGTCCTGGAGCGTCCCTGCCATCTCAGTCGGTTTCTCAGAAGCGAGTCATCAAGTCTGGGCCCCATTCAGGAGCAGGGGACTGGATTCCACCTTCTCCTGGGAGATCCGTCGATGGCAGCCGTGGGCAGAGGAACAGCAGCCACCCTCTCTGTCCTGGGAATTATTTGCTCCATGAGTCTTGAACTTCTCAAGGGCACTGCTTCCCAGAGGACCTTGTGTGACGACGGACATGCCATCTGCTTGCTCCGTCCGACACGCACGAGGCAGTTGAGCCTCTACAGCACAGCCAACGAGAAGGAAAGATCGAATACACGTTTAGTTTTCATCAATCTAAATTTAAATAGGCACCCTGCCTTCTCTGCCCGGCAGCTCCGTTCCAGAATGAGAGGCAAAGAGCGAGAGGTGGCATTCCAGCCTGAGCTCAGTGCCAGGCAGGCTTTCTAGTACAACCAAGCTGAAGCCTTCTGATGGCAAGCTAACTGCTTCCAGGCCTGGCTACATTCAAAGGAACAAATAGGATGATTTGGCCTCGGATGCTGTGGACAGGGAAAATTTCCCAGTGCGTGGGTGTGGAAATGCAGAATGATCACTGCTGGAAGTGTCGGGACAGCTTCTCTGGTGGGCAAGACGCTGGAATGGTTGAGACATGCACATCCTTGCCCAACAGCCTCTCTCCACGAAGACTCCAGCCAACTGCTCCTGGTCCGCTGTGTGCGGCATCTTCCAGGCTGCATCCCGGGGCGGGGGAGACGGCCTCTGAAACTCCTGTGTGAGCCTCTTTCCTGTGCCTGCTTTTGCAACCTCCTCAGCCTCTGTTGCTTATCCTCCCTGCCCCTGGGCTCCAAACTTGTATTTTGGAGGGTGTAGTCACTACGTTGAAAATATATTGTCTTTTCCAACGAAATACTGGGCCATCAGTATCCTGAAAGATTTCTTGATCTGCAAGGCTCCGTGATGGACATAACAATAAGAATGAACCTGTGCCCTTGGAATGCTGAGCTATAATGGAAGAGCCAACGTTTTTGAGATGTCATTCTCTGCCGGAGACCATGGTATTTTTTTGACCAATATGATCTCACTTCATCCTTCGAAATCCTGATGGAACTCTTTTTAACACATGCTTTACAAAGGTGTGAGGGATCATTTTTATCTCCATCTTGTGAAGAAACTGAGGCTCAGTGCGGGAAATAGCTCGCTCAAAGGGAAATGTCCAAGACGTGGTGTGGTGGGGAGCCGAGGCAAGGCCAGGAGAATCTTGAGTCTATACTGGCAGAGTCTACACTGGCAGCCACTTACCAGGGCTTATGCCCCATTACGTCAACTGGCTTTCCCACTTCTTGGGGGCTTGTATTGGAGGAGGCCAAGTTGTACTCAGTCAGGAATGCTTTTCAGAGTTTCTGAAGGACACCAACACGTGGCTCTTTGGGACACAGCAGAGTGAGGGGGATCAAATTGGATTGTCAGTCCACAGACATGAAAATATGATGAGGGAGGGGGTTTCGAAACTACCTGTGGGGGATACGGCAGGAACAGGGTGGTGCCTGGGAAGCAGGGAGAGGCAGCGAGAGGTTCCTGGGCAGCGCTGGTCCTGCCGACTCACACTCCTGGGAAGGAATGCAGCGCGAGGGGTACATGTTGCAACTGTCTGAGCTCATCCGGAGGACTCCAGGGACTGCAGGCACACGCCAGCACCCACCTCCCGGAGACAGGAGCCGATCCAGGTCATCATGCGATGTAACCGGAAGACTTTGATTAGCTACAGGGAGGGGGCAATATCTCCACTGAAGCTGCACAGCAAGATGAAGCATGTAATGTGGGTGGTTATTGGTCTTGGACTCAGCAGGGGATAGAGATGAATTACGTAAGGCCTGAGTTCTGAGACCTGGATTCGAATCCCAGCTCTGCCCTTACATGCTAAGTAACCCTGGACAATATGTGTCACTTCTTTCTGACTTCCTGATTAGGGAGGTAGAGACAATAAGAAGAAATGTCTTGCAGGTGAGCCGTCATCAAAATGATTCATGTAATGAATGATAGATTTACCAGCTAGTCTTCTGGCAGGAGATTAATATCCAGAACATTTAAAGAACTCAAAAAAACTGAACATCACAAAAACAAATAACATAATCCATACAGGGGCAAATGAAGTCAAAGAAGTAAAAGTGATCAATAAATATATGAAAAAAATGTTCGAGATTCTTAGCCATCAGGAAATGCAGATCCAAACTACACTGAGATTTCATCTCACTCCAGTCAGAATGGCAGTCATCAATAAAGACAGCAACACTGTCTACTGAGAATGTGGGGGAAACATATGCTTAAACATCGCTGGTGGGACTGCAAATTAATAAAGTCCCTTTGGAAAGCAGTATGGAGATTTCCTCCAAAGACTTGGAATGGAACCACCATCTGACCCAGCTATCCCACTCCTTGGTATTTATCCCAGAGAACTCAAATCAGCATGTCACAGTGACACAGCCACATCCATGTTTGTGGCCGAGCAACTCACAATAGCCAAAACTGGGAACCAGCCCAGGGGCCTGTCAACAAATAAATGCATAAAGAAAACATGGTATATATACACAGTGGGGTTTTACTAGGTCATAAAGAAAAACAAAGCCATGTCATGTGCATGAAAATGAATGGAAAGGGAGAAGATGATGCTAAATGAAATAAGACAGACTCCAAATATTTTCTGTCATATGCGAAAGCTATAGAGAGAGGACAAAGAGGAATTAAAAAAGGATCTCAGGAAAATAGAAGGGAGATCAGTAAAGTAGAGGAACGGGGTCAAGAGGGAGGGAGAAAGGGAAGGCCTGGGGAGGAACTAGGGGATGAATCTACCAAATCATGTCCAAGTACAAATACACCACAATGAATACGGCTCTTATAAATAATTAGAATACACTAATTAAAATAATAATATAATAAGAGGGAGAACATTAGAGTAGAGGAAAGGGATCAGGGTAGAGGGGAGGAGAGGGAAAGGGAAGGTACGGGGAATGAGATGGATCAAATTATGTTACGTGTCTGTATGAATATGGTGTAATGCATTCCACTGTTATGCATAACTATAATGCACCACTTAAAATAAGTAATCCATCATAACTTATATCTATTAGGACAGCCATCACCAAAACCAACAGAAAGTGAGATGTATTGGAAAGGATGTGGAGACACGGGACCCCTGAGCACTGTGGATGGGAATGTAAAGTGGTGTTGCCATGGTGGAAAACAATATGGCGGAGCCTCCCGTCTACACACAGAATCCCGTACCACTCTGCGATTCTGCTCGATGTAATTGAAATCAAGGACTAGAGACACATTGACAGCTGTGTTCGAAGCAACGTGATTCACAACATGGCCCATGGATGAAAGCACCCCAGTCCCCTCCAGGGGTAGACTAGACAAGGCAAATGTACTTCATGCACATGTGTGGAATAGGACACAGGCTTGAAAAACAAGAGCATTTTGACATGTACCCCAACATGGATGAACCCTGAGGATGCTACACTAAGTGGAATAAGTCATCACAAAGAGACAAAGGTATTTTAAATATATTTTCCTTCCATATGAGGCACCAGGAGCAAGTGTCTTCATGGAGACAGAACATAGAATGGCGGCCACCCTGGGCCAGGGGCAGGAGGCACACAGATTCCGTTTTGCAAGATGGAAGCCTCCCAGCGTGGGTGGTGGTGTCACCTGCATATGATGGGAATGCTGTTAATGCCATTGATGTTGACACTTAAACATGGAGAAGAGGGTAAGTTTCATGTTACTGCTATTTGGTCACAATAAGAAAGAGCTAATTTGTGTCCCAGGTCTCACGAGTGGCCTGGTTCGGGATGCTAGACTACTGCAACAGTCACAGCAGGGTGCTGGCGATGCTCCTCCTGATCATTGTGTAGCAGCACCAGCCCTGGGGAACACTGTGCAAAGTCATCTTCCCTGCCTGTCTCCCTGTGACAAGGATAATAAAAGCCAAGAGTTAAACAGAAGGTTAGGCGCTCAGCCCAACCCACCTGCCAGACTCTTCACGAGGCCGATTCTTTTAATGTCAAAAAGAAATGAATATTAATGACATTCTATTTCTTTCTGTCTCCAACCTTGCAGCCTTCCAATCAAGGGGATAAAATTGGGAAGATAAAATTGGAGTTTTATTCTTTTTTTTTTTCCATAGTAATTTCAAAAAACAATCAAGTGTCTCACCACTGATCGGCCCAGCAAGGACTTTGAAAAATGATGATGTTCTCCCATCCTATCATTCATGGAAAGGTTAAGAAAAAGCTCAGCAATCATTAGGCTGTAAGAAACTGCTCACGTTAAACATAATCATGGTAATTTCTTTTTCTTCCTTTTTTTTCTTTTTCTTTTGGTACCGGGGATTGAACTCAGGGGCACTCGACCACTGAGCCACATCCCCAGCCCTATTGTGTGTTTTATGTAGAGACAGGGTCTCACTGAGTTGCTTAGTGCCTCACCATTGCTGAGGCTGGCTTTGAACTCGCAATCCTCCTGCCTCAGCCTCCCAAAGTGCTGGGATGACAGGTGTGTGCCTCTGCACCCAGCATAATCATGGTAATTTAAATACAAGAAGCTAAGCTTGTGGGACTGTCCACTTTGGGAATGTGTGCATTCCTGTCCACAGGGATTCTAATGCCAAGGGGAAAAAGGAAACCAAGGGAAGGGTTTGTTTGATTTTGCTCAACTCAAAGGATGTGCTTATCCCTGGGATGTGTCTGAGAATCAAGGTCACTGGGGCCAAAGGTGCCCTACGTAGGCGGCAGATTGCAGAATTTAAGCTGAACACTTTTGGTTTGTGTCAACCACCGTGTGACGTGGGAGGGGTGGGTTCAGGGTCAAGGTCAAAGCCTCTGGGAGGGAGTCAGAGCATCTGGGTCCAAATCCTCCTCCTTACTGGCTCTTCACGGGATCTTGGAGGAGCCACCACCCAGACTCACGCCTCTCTCACAGTCAGGGTACAGGCAGAGGCTGCTCAGCACAACAGAACCATTGTGATACAGGAGAACAGATGGTTGATAATTAGAAAATAATTGGACCATCATTTAGATCATTAGATAATAATTACATAATAAGTTAGGTAATATTGATAATTAGATAGAAAATCAGATAATGCTTATAAATATTCAGTAAACATTAGGGATGATGGTATCGATGATAATATTAATGATGCTGCTGCTAAGAAAGATCTGGGGACTGGAAAAGCTCTTACGTCCCTCCAGAATCTCTGTAGGCTCCTAAGTACATCACTAAACTTTACCAAAACTGCCTTTAGCCAGCAGTAACAGAAGACACTATTAAATTGACCTACTAAGTAAGTAATGGTTTACAGAGAAGGTTCTGTGGGAAATAGCTCAGAAACTCAATGGTCTAAGAGCTGGTGCATCTGTGAATACCCCGGATGGTTTTTTATTTATTTATTTATTTATTTTTAAATTTTTACGTGGTGCTGAGTATTGAACCCAGTGCCTCACAAGTGCTAAGCAAGTGCTTTACCACGGAGCCACACCCTCAGGCCTTTCTTCTTGTATCATCACAAGAAGGCTGCTACAGCACCAGACATCATGCCTGATGTCCAACACCTTTACAAATACCAAATGGTACCACATGTATGTCTTACCACAGGTTAAAATGCACTGTGTTAACTCCATGCCTAAATTCACACCCACACACAGAATGCAAACCAATCACAGTCATTTAGAAAGCAATTGCTACTGCCATTTGGAGTGTTTGCAAGGTAAGAGAGCTTACCCTACCTTTCCAGGCGGGATCAGCTCACCAATTGTGTTCGTCAGCTATTCCTTAATGTGACAAAATACCCAAGACAATCACCTTGTAAGAAGGAAAGCTGGAAAAGAAAAAAGAAAGAAAGAATTTATTTTGGCTCACAGATTCTGAAGCTTCAGCCCATGGTGACTCAGCTCTATTGCCTTTGGGCCTGTAGTGAGTCAGTTCCTCCTAGTAGAGAGTGTAGTGTTGAAAACCGCTCATCACATGGTGATCCGGAAGCAAAAAGAGAGACAAGAAGAGACTGGGGCCTCAATAGGGCTTTCAAGGGAACACCCCCATGACCTAACTTCCTCCCATTAGGCTCCATCTCCTAATTTTTCTGCCTCCTTCCAATAATGCCCAGGACTGGGGACCAAGCCTTCAACACATGATCCAAGCTCTAGCACAGGTATCAAATAGCTGAGGTGGGGCTGAGGTGTGGCTGCACGGTGGAGCACTTGTCTAGCATGCCTGAGGCCCAGGTTCTACCCTCAGCATTGCAAAACTCAATGAAGTCACTGAGTGAGAAGACCTGACGTGGAAGAGTCCCTGTCCTTCTAATGTGGGAAGGCTCCAACGTGTGTATTCTTTTACTGACCTAATCTGGTTGGAGTTCCTGGGATTCAGTTTAATGAATAAGACTGAAAGGCTTCCCTCGGAGCCTGGAGCACAGCAGAGGGGACAGGAAGTTCATCATGATTCCTGGGGAATGCCCTTCCCAGGCCAGGCCAGGCACAGCAGCAGCTGGAGAGAGCCCTCTTGAGGAGCTCAGGCCTAGCCGGGCTGTTCTGAGTGTCTGGTAGAATCTCAAGGAAGCTCTGTACAAATCTAGAACACTTTTTAGAAAGCACAGTGGGTGCCCGACTTATGATTGTTCAACCTAGGATTTTCCAAATCACTGGTGTGGCCAAGGTGATATTCCTGGTCCCTATGAACCAGACTTCAGATTCTGAATTTGCATTCTTTCCTGGACCAGCCATATATGGTCCTATCCTCTTTGCCAAGTCGGGCAGGGGCAGCGAGCAGTGGCTTCTGGTCGACCATGTGCTCACAAGGCCAACAACCAATATTCCGCAGTGTGCTGAGCTGCTGAGTGGGACGCTTGGTAGGTGAGAAGGTTTAGGGGCGTTTTCAATGATGATATTTCTAATTCATGATATCGGGATGTCTCCCCATCGTAAGTTGAGGAGCATCTATCTGTGTTAGTGTGCAATGTAGCCACTCCCAACAATGATTCCACTTCATTCATTTATCATACCTTCCGGGACACCTAGTGTGTGCCAGACACGTATTTAGAGAGAAATAAAAGGGGGAGGCAGGCGCTACTCTCAGAGACAAGGTTGGTCCTGGCCAATATGCTGTAAGCAAAACTCTGATAGAGGTTCCTGGGTTAGAAGACAAACCCACCCGGGACCATCCATCGGCCCATTCCTTCTCGCACTCAGGAGTCTGTAATGCGTCCTAGGCTGGATCTATTCAAAGTTTCTCAATGTTTCTCAAGAATAGAGAGCAACTGAGCATCGATAGCAGGAGAGAGTTTGAGTGTTGGAGTTAAGTGAAGTGCTCAACCTGAACCTCCTGCTTCCTAGAGGTATAGCCAGGAATCCAATTAAGTAAACTTTCTGGGCCTCAGTTTACCACTTTGCAAAATGAGAAAAATAATAACTGCCTCCTATGGTTATTGGGAAAATATTGAAGCATATAAGACAGTGTCTAGAAGGTAGCACTTTATAAATGGTAATTGTGATGACTATTGCTGTTGGACTATGGGATGTTAAACAGTCTTCCAGGAAAAATGTTTGGGAAGTAGTGGATTTCAAGCCATTAGAAAAGGTTCTTTAGAGTAGTACTTCTCATGGCAGTCTATACTTGAAACCTCTAACTGGAGGGTAAACTGTGTGGGATTTCAGAACTTCCTTGATCCAGAGGGCCATTTTTTCCATAAGCTACCTGGATTAGAGTCCCACTATGACCAATCGCACCAGTGAGCCCTTACACACAGGGGATTCATTCTGAGACCCCCGGTGGATGCCTGAACCCCTGGATAGTCCTGGGCCCTGTACATGCTGCTTTCTCCTCCACCTACCCATCTGTAACAAGGGTAAACTTATGAATTAGACACAGTAAGGGATTAATCACAATAATAATCAAACAGAGCAATTAAAGCAATCTACCGTAATGAGAGTTATTTACAACTGGTGATTTTTTTACTTCTGGAATTTTTCATTTCATGCTTGGACTGCAGTTGATTACAGGTCATGGAAACTCTGGGTGTGGGGGACTCTCCTACCGCACACTTAACAGCTCAGGGAAGCTCAAAGGTGTTCCCTGGGGCCAGGAGTCTGTCATGAGTCCTAGGCTGAAATCAAGGACTTGGCAATGTCGTGCTCCTCGGGAGGCCCTCTGGGAAACCCCTTGCCTTGCTCTTCCTGCAGCTCTTGGCGTGGGGTCCCCTTTTCAATCAGAGCCAGACTGTAGCATCTTCCTCCCCGACTCCTGCCCTCTTTAGCACATCACCTGCGCTGACTCTGACCCTCTGTGTCTCTTTTAAAAGGTCCTTGTAATTAGATGGGAGCCCTCAAACTCCAACGAATCTCCCATGTCCCCACTGTTGACTTAACCCCCAGCAGTGACCCCCTTCCATGTAAGGCCGGTGTATTCGCAGTCCTGGGGAATTGAACCTGGACACCTTTGGTGCAGGGTGTAGCAGGACTCTAACCCCCCGCCTAAGACACCTAGGTTTTTGAGAAGCCCGCGGAAGACATCCCTGCACTCAGGCGCTCTGGAGAGGATAGGGGGAGAAGCACTAAGGTAACCAGGTCGCACCATTCAAGTCCATAATAAGTACGGCTGGCTTACGGGCCAGGTCCACCAGGAGATGGATGGCCAAGGGATTGATAAAGTAGCCTTCAAAGGTGTGCGCCAGGGACAGGACCTAGGTTTTCCCTTCTCCATGTGGCTTTTGAGGGCTTCCCGGAGGCTGACCCCAGCCAAGCAGAAGCAGGGAGGGTCCTTGCAGGGCCACCAGAGGTTCTCCAACCGGAATGTGCATCAGGAACGCCTGGGGGTTTTGGGGGCAGTCTGTGTGGGGGACAACACCATCTTGTGTTTTCACTAGTTTCTGGGTCATTTGGGGCTGTATCTGGGGTTCTACTGCAGCAACCACGAATGTCCACCAAGGGGCTCCTCCCCAGGGGCGCAGGACAGGGCGAGGGAGGATGAAGGATGAATTCAGAGGGGGAACTGAAGATGCCCAGCACAGCAGACAATAGCACCCAGAGGTCTGGCCTAGGGAGCATGTCACCGTGTGCAGGGAGCAGGGCACCGTGGAGAGCTGGGAGGTCGGGGAGCTGAGGGAGGTCACGTGGAGGAGCTGCTGCTTCATCAGAGGGATCGCAGCGATGTCAGAAGGGAGGAGGTGGCCTGGGGTGCCCTGGCAGGTCCCTTGTGGACTTGACGGCTTACACGTAGCTGTAGCCATCGTGTGCAGCCAGAGAGTGCGTCCTGAGGTGCATTTGGGAACACAGTTTCAACCTTCCCGCTTTATCCACAGTTTACTTCTCCGTGGCTCCAGTTACCCATAGCCTTAGCTCCCCGAGGTTTCAGTTGCCTGCAATCGACTGTGGGCCCCCCAAAATAGTAAATGGAAACTTCTAGAAGGAAACAACTCTCAAGTTTTAAATGGGGCACCACTCTGCATCATGGGCTGAGATCTCAGGTCATCCTGCTGCATCTCCCGGGACAGATATCGTCCCATTATCCAGTACATCTAGGCCCAGGGCAGCCCCTGACCCCCGCCTCTGCCTAGCCTGGGTTGGCACAGTGTCGTGGAACCGCAGGACTCATGGTCACCTGCACTAGCTCCAGGCCTGTCTCATGCTGCTTGCCCCCTGTCACCAGGCACCACTGGAAAGCAGGGGGAGAGAGCGATCACATTCACTAGCTTGTACCTGGTGACCCATCATGACTGCTTCCCTGCACGGCTGCTCCTCTTTTACTTATCTAATTTAAAAATTCAGCTTTATTCACAGGTCTGTAGGTACAAGGAGAAGACACAGTGTGTTTAGGGACTGGCACTATCTTCAGTTTTAGGAAGCCACTGGGGGTCTTGGAACATGTCCATAGTGGGCGGTGGGGACTCCTGTCACCGTGGAAGACGGGGGCAGAAAGGAGATACCAGTGTTCTGCGTTCGTGAGGGTGGCCAAAGGGAGCCAGTGCCGGTTCTTGAGGAAGAGACTGACGTCATGGAAAATCAGGATGAATAGAAGGGAGAGGAAAGGAAGTCTGATGTGGTGCTACCAGTTAAGAGACTGATAAAAGAACTGACTGTAGTGAAAAACGAAAGAAAATAATCAGTTTTAGGAAAAGAGAGCAGGGTTGCGGCTCGCTTGTTTATGAACCAGCTTGGTGAGGTCAACCCGATCTTCGCACTGCTCCAAGGGGAGTGGGTTTTCCATTTTATTTTAGGAACCAGCTGCTCACCTGGAGAGGAAACAGCAGGCAGGAGAGACGCTCCAAGTGCTGCCCACGTCCACGCCTGGAGAACACTCGTCTGACAGCCAGGGTGCCAGCCTTGGTGGAGTTGGGTAAAAGCCATCTAATCCTTGCAGGTGCTGGCTTGTTGCTGATCCCAAGGATCGTGGCCTGCATACTGGGCACGTGACATGCACCAAGAATTTGGGAAAAAAAAAGAAAAAAGGTATTATCCCACTGAAGTTAGTACTTTACTTCCAATATATTTGTTGTCCTTATTTATTTATTGTTTTTGGTACTGGAGATTGAACTCAGGGCACTTAATCACTGAGCCGCATCCTCAGTGCTTTTTTAAAAATTTCGAGACTGGGTCTTGCTAAGTTACTTAGGGCCTTGCTAAGTTGTTGAGGCTGGCCTCAAATTTGCAGTCCTCCTGCCTCAGCCTCCTGAGCTGCTGGGTTTCCAGGCATGAGACACCATGCCTGACTTGCATATTTATTTTTGTTTTTAAATGAATTTCTGCTCTAAATGAGAACACCAAGCCTTGGAGACTTTGTGCCTTCATGGATAGAGGCTGCTGTTGAAGTTGACTTTCTTTGGGGAAATAGAAAGCACACAGGAGCACACAGGGGCCACCTGACCCTAGGACATGGGAGGGTCTGTGCATGCAGTAGCTCTGTGTCTGCAGTGCAAAAGGAGAAAAGGAGGGTCATTTTCCTGAAGAAACTTTTATTTCTACTCAAATACATTTTCCCTTATTTATTGGCTTCATTTCTCAATTCTCTGCTTTTTTCTTCCTTGAAATGTTTTAAATACACAGAATTTAAGTTTATGATGAACTCAGTGTAAAAAGGTAAAAGTGAATCATTCTTCATCCTCCTCTAAGTTGTCGATAAAAAATTAAAACTGGAAAAAGGAGAGTAAATTGAGTTTCTGGCATATTTCAGCATCACAAGAAGAAAGAAAAAATAACATCCGAATTTTGAAATTTCATTCTTTTTTAAAAAATTTGTTTTTGAATTTTTCTTCTTCATGACCACATTTTGGGGGGGGGCGGTTTAACAATCTCTTATTTTCTTCTAATTCTTGTTGTGGGTTTTCACTCAGATCCAGTCTTGGCCCTATCTTGGGCACACACAAAGGCCACCTTAACAAGCTGGCCATTTCTTGATGTTATTGTTCGGGGCTGGAATGTCCCTGGAAGGCTCCGGCGGTGAAGGCTCGGGTGGTGCACTTGGAAGGTGCAGCGGAGCTGGAAGAGCTGGTCGTGGCGGGGTGTCTTTGAAGGCTGCAGCTTGTCCCAGGCTTTTCCTCCCTTGCCCTTCCCAGTCCCCCTGAGGTGAGCAGCTCTGCCCTGCCACACCCTCTGCAAAATGATGTTCCGCCTCACCACAAACCCACAGCCATGCAGCCAAACAACTCTGGCCTGGAACTTCGGAAACATGAGCCAAAATAAATCTCTCCTCATTTAAGTTGTTTACCTCGGGCACTTTGTCACAGCAACGGAAAGCCGACACTGACTGTGCTTACAATATTAGTTTTCTTCAAGTACAGAAAGCTCCCTACCACCCATGTCTTTACTGCAGTGGGAAAAGCCAGGTGATTTTTCTGAGTCTTGCCAGCTGATGTGGGCAGCAGAGTCAGTGACTCGTGTCCTGTGCTCCCAAGCTCAAGGTGATGAACTTGTGCTGTAGTTTGCCCAGCAGGTCTCCTGGACCCTTAGGCTTGATTTACCTTTCTAATCCAGGTTTGAACTGGGGAGTGAAGTTGGTGCTTAACTACAGGAGGGATTTTTCTGTGATTGTGTAGAGGATGAAACCCGCTATGGAAAGCCTGGTCCTGTGATAAAAGTACACCTCACGATCCACACTCTTTAATCATTCTGTTCTGTTCTAGAAATCCATTCCATCAAGACTGGGTTCCACAGCTGGAAACTGTTCCCCGATTTCCTCTCAGCTCCCCACTTCAGACACCCTGGAATGTCCAGGGTCTGGACTGACTGTTCATGTGTGTACATAGGAGCCTATGGTAGAAAGGTTGGAGGTCGCTCATCTCCCTGAGGCCCAGCGAGCCCAGGTGGATGAGCAAGAGACAAACCAGGTACAGCTGTTGGGTGTGTGGTGGCCGGTCAACACGAGGGGAGTGGGAATTCAGATCTCTAGGCTGACTTCCTTGACTGTTAGTTGGGAATTGCTTTTCTCTTTTAATAACAGACCCAACTGGGGTGGCTCAAACCAATCAGGGATTGCCTCTCTGTCTCTCATTTAAAAGAACACTGGAGATCGTGCACCAAGGCTGGTGTGGGGGGTCCACAGGGAGCTGTGCGTCCAGCTTCCCACGGTCTCTGGTTCCACCAGCCTCGGGTGTGTGGCCTCCTCCTTTAGCTGGCTGCTGGAGTTCCCGCCTTCTGCTTGATGCGCAGGAGGGAGGAGAGCAAGGGCCTGGGACCTCCTGGATGCTCCTGCCCCAAATTTCTGTGTCCACCTTACTGGCCACTGTGTAAAAGCAGGTAGAAACATCGTTTTTTTTTTTCTGCTGGACGCATTGCTTAGGGTTCAGGTATCAAGGACCAGCAGGTGACCAAATATAAAAAGCTTGGCCAGATCTATTTAAGGAAAAATAAGGAATTGTTACTTACGGCCCAGTGACTGTGAGCTATCGCTGTGCTATGAATCATTCCATAGAACAGGCAAGATAAGCGTATGAAATAAACAGCGTGTGATTTCTGTGTTGTCCAAAGGAAACCGAGGCTCAGAGAGGTTCAGTGACTCCGCGGAGGCCCCATAATGAGTGAGTAGGCCAGCGTTTCCAGACGCTGCTGGCTTGTCTGTGAATTTACAAAAGACAAGCGATCCCTGCTTGATAACCTCTCTGAGTTTCTTGTCATTCACACCAAGTTCGAATTCCTGCAGACCAACTTGAACTTGAACTTCTCCCGCTCTTTATTTAACCTTTAAAGTGGGCAAAGCAGCACTTAGAAATGGCAGAGCAAGGGAGGCAGGTGACAGACCATCTCCAGGTCTCCACATGCCCAGATGTTCAGCTTTCCATTTACTGAGGCCCTACCATGGACTGGATGTGTTCCCAGGAGCTGTGATTTGCTTGTGTTAATCAAGATGCCCCTCACAACTGGTGTCCCTGGCTCTTATTTATGTGTTTTACCATCTCAGCCTGAGAAGTTACAGCTATTCTAGTTAAACCAGGTATAATTTTTGTCCTACAGATATTTTTGAGTTGACTCTTAGAAAAGGAAAATGCAGTTTCATGGTCTTAAGATGTTAGGTTTTTTTTTTTTTTCCCCCTACACAGTGAAGCTCAGCAGTTCGTGAAGGCGGTTTCCAAGAAAGCACATTACTCATGAAGTTCCTGATGGGAAATGTGGTGGTCCAGCCAGCTAAGCACAGTGTCACGGGCCTTATGCTTCATGGGGAACAAAAGGGGGATTTCCTCAAACCCAGGAACCAAACAAGTTGCACCTAGGAGATTACAGAGTGGATCAGATGCTCAAAGCTGGGATCACACAATACAAGCCACCGTCATCTCAACCACATTCCTGATAGTGAGTTAAAAAGATGTATGACTGCTAACTCATCCACATCTTTCTTGGTCTCTTCCCCAAAGAAAGAAAATTCACATCTTGCTGTGTTATTACATCTTTGAGAGTCTGAATGGCAGTGTGCAGAACATTCTAGCAATGAGGTTTCCCAAAGGAAGCGACCATTGTATGTCACTAGGCCAATACTTATTCAGTGAGTGAATTAGCTTTTCGTTGCTATGATGAAATACCTGAGGCCCATGAAGAATAAGGTTTAGATAGTTTACTGTTCTGTAGGTTTCAGGCTTTGGCTCGGTACTGGTGAGGGCCTTCAGAGCTGCATGGGAGCGCTCAAGGAAATGGCAGGAACGCTTATGGAGTGAACAGTCACATTTCCATACAGGAAGCAGTGATAGCTGGGGGTCACTTTCAGACTTTGGTGACAGTCCCTCCATAAGAACTACCAAAGGGTCACATGAGAAATACTGGGTTCCTACCTGAGCACAGCACCCTCCGGCAACCTCAGGATCTCCCACTTGACCCCACTGCCCAAATACTGCCACACTGGAGACCAAGCCACCAACACACGAACCTCTGGAGGAAACATCCAACTCCCAAACCAAAGCAGGGAGTGAGAGAACAGATTCCCTAGCTCCTCTGAGCTCGGGGTATCTGATAAGGACCAAGCCGGGGGCTTGTGGCAGCCACCTGCCTCCACCTGGTGCTGCTCCCTGCCCTGTTGGTAGCCAGCCTCCGTCTACTTTGGTCTGGGGAGATGTTCTTCGTGAAAATAACTCCTTCCTTGTTGCTCATCACCTCCTCTGCGTCCTCCTGCAGCTGGTTTGACCTCTGACCCCTTTCTTGCTGCTCGGTCTCTTTTCCTTTCTCGCTCTCTGACTTCTTCTCTGTCATTCTGAGCCTTCTCACCCATCCCCGGGGAAGTCATCACCGCTCGGGTGCCCACTGGGCCTACCCTGCCCATTCCTGCTTTGAGGACCTCCTCCATCTGCATCTCAGATCTCATTCTCTGCCATTGACCCCTAATCTGATCCCTCTGCCCGACGTCTTTTCTGAGCTCACCTCACCCACCACGGTGCAGCAGCCAGGAGGCTCGCGCCGCGCGTCTGTGTTGGGAGTGGCACCTGGCCACTAACGCAGGACACACGCGTGCCACTCAGCCCCTGCACTCGCCCCTGCACACACGGTCACCCTGGCACATGGAGCGCCACCCTCACGGCTTCCTGCTTCTGGGTCCTGCACCCAAATCTCCCGAGGAACAAGACCGACCCGCCCACTCCACTCCTCAGAGCCAACCGCTCCTGAAGTACTGAGGCCTCCTTTGGCAATGAGTTCTGAAGATACTTTATTCCAGTACATTTTTTAAATGCCCTTGAAAAAAAAAAACGTTTAAGCCTTTCAGGAAAGTCAAAGAGCGCAGACGAGCCCCGCATGCCCAGGGCCCAGCTCTCCCACTATTGGCCCACACGACGGAGAACAGTTGTCAAGGCCAAGAGTTTAACATCGGCGCCGTGTTACCGGAACAGTCTTTATTCAGATTCTGTTTTTCCTCCCAAGGCCCTGTTTCCTTTCTGGGACCCCCCAGTGAATTTCATTATCACATCTCCCGTCCATGACAATGGTGGCCTTCATCTCAACCACTTGGCTAAGATGACATCTCCCAGGTTTCTCCACTCAGAAGGTTAATGACTCCTCTGGGTCATTAATAAGAACCCTGGGGGAGATATTTGGGTCTACAGGAATGGAGAGGCACATATACTGCATGCTATATAACATATGTCGATATAATATATAGAATATATACTGGATCTAGATAGTATGTATATGTTATAGTCTATGTATTATATATGATGCATATATCACACTCTATATTATTATATATATGCCATTTTTCTTCGACTTTGTGCTAATGTCAGCATTCATCAGCGGATGTCACTGCCTGCCGCAATCATCACGGCGACAGACCATGGTGATTTCCTGGAACCTCCGTTCCCAGTGGACACACCCACACTAGTCACAAGCAGCCCTCTGAGCATCCAGGCTGGGCCAGGCCTGGGCCTGAGCACGGAAGTGCTCCTGGCATCCCTGGTTGCCACGGCAACTCTTGGGCTTAGGTAAGCCATCCCATCCTACAGATCAGCAAAGGGAGGTCCCGAGAGGCCAGGTATGTCCTGTGGCCAGCGGGAAGGAGTCAGAATCCCATACATGTGTCTGACTCTAAAATCTGTCCTCTGGATCCCTATGTCATGCAGGGTCACCTTCAAACTCCATTCTGTGAGCGCCTCCTGAGGCCACCAGAGTCCCCACCAGGCCTCCCAGCCCCACTGCACTTCTCTAGCCCTAACATCCCCCTCTGGATGTTTCCAGGACCCTGGTTGAGGGCAGGAGAGGTCTGACCCGCTTCTCCCACACTGAAAGCATCTAACCTCTGACCCCAAACCCACTTCCGGTCCTTCCCCGATCAGTCCTCTGCTCCGATCGGGTCCCCCTCACGCGGGCGGGTGGGTCCGTGGTGTTTTCTGTCTGGGTACTTTGCCCATTTCATTCCATCTGCAATGTTCTCCGTCTTTCTCTCCGTGTCAGTTCTGCCCCTTCCTAGAGCTCTCGTGCCCTGGTCCCCTGTGACCTGGACATCCCACCCGCTTCACCTTCCACACGCACTCACAGTCCAGCTCCATCCTCTTCCTGGCTGACCCCACGTCCCCTCCGGGATCACTAGCTAGTGTTTCACCTGCTCCTCCTCCATCCCTGGTCCTTCACAGGGCAGCCATCCCCCACGGTGACCCTTCAGAAGTGACCCCCAGAACAGGCCACTCCCCACCAGACCCCACAGTGGCGCCATAAGACAGAGGTGGGCTGGAGCTGCTGCCCGTCCAGTCCTCCACCCTGCCACCCCCTCCTCTCACCTGTGTTGGCTCCACTCCAGCTACCCTGGCCTGAGTGCAATGCTCTTCCCTCTCATTCGCACCTGGCTCCTTGGCTTGCCTCCTGCCAATGGCACCTTGGACATCAGCCTCTCAGCGACTGCCACTCAGCTTTGCCGCCCCTCCAGCCTCCTCGACGTGGTCCATGTTCCTGTTTCCAGTGTCCGTCACCTCTCAACAAACTCTCTGTTTATTTTCTGTCTGGAATGTGTTATGGTTCAGATATGGTTTGAGCTTGTCCCCAAAGGGTTCAAGAGTTGGGAGCTTGGTCCTTAGTGTAACAATGCTAACAGGCGGGACTTGGCGGGAGGTTGACCCTGCTGTCCGATCCTTCCATGTGATCTTTTCTTCTCACACACATTCTTACTGTGGTGCCATCTATCATGAGGTTCTTGCCAATGCTGAGCCAATGCAGGGACCACGCCCTTGAACCTCTGGAACTGTGAACTAAATAAACCTCTTTGAACTACAAAGTACCTTGCCTCTGCTATTTTGTTATAGCAATGGAAAACACACCAGGAGAGCAAGAACCCTTGTCTGTTTTATTCACTGATATATCCCAAGCATCTGGGACAGAGCTTGGTACACAGAGGTCCTCAGGAAATCATTGGTGAGTGACTGCAGTATTTCATTAAAAATGTGTCATGCCATCATTCAGATCACGTGTTAAGCATTCTTTTGCCACCTGTCCTCTATGCACCACCTTTGTTCATCTCTTGTGCCCAGGACCCATCTCTCTCACTAGCCAGCAGATTTGGAGAGGTGACATCTGTCGATGATACGGTCCTCATTCTGATGTTCCTATGTGAATGCTATTCCTCTCCCAGCTCTCAGTCAACATGGTTCAGATCAGGCTAACGTTCCTCTGTACCCCAGGGCCAGCCTTAGGGCATGGCGTGACCTTGACCACAGGGTTGATCTGTGATGCCTAGACCAAAGCAAGTTTCCAATGGGAAAAAGGAGTGCTTCTCCTGGTTGTGAGATTGCGAGAAGTTTCTGCTATTTCTCTCTGTCACAGTGACTCTTGTGTGTCCTGGATCTTGACTGTTCCCCAGAGGCCCACGTATCAAAGGCTTGGTTCTATCGGGAGGTAATGGGACCTTGAGTCGGTGGCTCTAGTGGAAGGAAGTGTTACGGGGCTGTGCTCTTGAAGGGGACGTTGGGAGCCTAGCCCTTTCCTCTCTCTTTGCTTCTCTGGCATCGTGAGGTGAACAGGTCTATTTGGCCATAGGCCCCCCGTGACGTCCTGTGTCACCACAGGCCTAGAGAGAAAGGGCCAAGTGACCATGGACCAAAACTTCTAAAGCCATGAGCCCACGCAATCCTCCCCTCTTAGAAGCTGTGTGCCTCAGGTATTTCATCACAGCAACATAGAGCTGACAAAGACATACCATCTGTTAAATTCACGTCTAGAATTAAAGCTCTCATGCTGGAGAGGAGAGCCCAGAGATGGAGAGTGGAGACCTGTGAAACCAGTGCCTAAGCGCCTAGATCCAGTTATACCTGAAACGGAGCCCTAGAATTTCCAGGAGCCCGGGCCAAAGTGTTGTTTTGTTTTTACAAACACCAGTTTCACTTGAGTCAATTGTACAGTGCCTGATGCTATTTATTTAGTCTCAACCTTGTTTCATAAAGGACTTAAAGAAGCTCAAAAAGGTACACACATTTGTAAGTCAAAATGGTTAAAAAATAGTTGAGGAAAAGAAGAAGAAAGAATCAAAGAAGAAGAAGGTTAGTCCACAAAGCTTCTGCCAAGAGGTCCTGCCCATTCTTAGTGGTAGGTCACACGATTAGCTCTGATCTCTCAAGAGCCAAGATCAAAGCAATAAAGTTGGTTCCAGGAGTTGCAGTCGACCTAGAAGATGAAAGACTCGATTGTGACGTGGAGGAGCAGAGGGACTGGTCCTACTTTTTTGCCTGTTTCTGGAACTTTATAGGTTCATGGGATGAACTGAAGAGACAAATGCAAACAAAATGTGTAGAGAGAACCCACTGCCCCAGCTGCTGCTGCCACAGGGAGGGGGCAGCAACAAGTTCTCCAGAGCCTGGTGTTGTAGGATCATTCAGAAGCGCAGCCATCCCTCATCCAGGCCCCCGAACATGTGCACAGTATCAACATACAAATATCTGTGGAAGTGTTTTTTGATTTGAAGTCAAATTACAAAAAAAAAAAAGGACCTCCAACTGTTCAGTTTCCGGGTCTGTTTTGTTTGGTACAAAAAGTGTGCTGTTTATCAAGCAGATTGTATCACGTGCTGTTGGGTTTTTTTTTTTTTTTTTTTAATGTTTCATGTTTGTAAGTTCCCAGAGGCTCAAAGCTCAACTGTATCTGTGTTTCCGTCGTGTACAAGACTTCGATGGTGGGTGATTCACGGTGGTACGTGGAATGGTACCTTCTGGTGACTTTGAGAGTGTCGCTCTCTTTGGCCAGCCTCCCTCCCACTCTGGGTGGCCTCCTGCCTCGACCTCCTCACCCTCCGCATTCTCTTCCACCTCATCTCCATCAGCATTAGGATCTGTCTCATGATCAAGAACAGCACTGCCTCCTGTCCCTCCCGTGCGCTTCAGGTGCTCGCAGGAACGCCATCCATCCCTTCAAGACAACCACGGATCTCGCCACTTTGTCTTCCTCTGGGAAACCGCCCCTCCCCTCCTGCCCCCGGCTGCCCAGGTGAAGGCCCATAGTTTATCATGCCCACTGCTCCTGGTATGGTTGGGATCTGAATGTCCTCCAAAGGCTCACGGGCTGAAAGCACGGTCCCCAGAACAGCAAGGCGCAGAGGTGGGGCCTCTAGGAAATGCCTGGATTGAGAAGGCTCTGAACTCAAGGGCGGCTCCCTCCTTTGGGTGGATCCGTAGTGTGAATGGACAGCTCAGTGATAACCACAGGCGGGAGGGAGGGACGTGGTTGGAGGAGGGGGGTCACTGTGGGTGAGGCCTTGGTGAACACATCGCTCTCTGGCCCCTTCACCCCTGTCTCTCCCTCTTTTTCTCCCTGCTCCCTGGCTGCTGCGTGAGAGCAGCTCTCCTCCTCCCTGCCCTTCTGCCATGATGTTCCGCCTCACTCTGGGCTCAGAGGAGGGGAGTTGGCCCACCATGGACTTAGCCCCAAACCACCTTCCCACCTCTAAGTTGTTCTCAGGTATTTTGTTTATAGCCACAAAAGTTCCCTCACACATACCCCAAGCCCCTGCCCCTAACTTGGCACATCTCACCCCCAGTTACATATTCCACCCCACCTTCTGTCTGCACCACGCTGGATCCCCAGCAGGGAGATGTGATCCCCAGCACGCACAGGAAACCCCTTAACAGGCTGATGGGCTCCGCAGGGCGTCGAAAGCCAGAAATACCACGCGGGAGGCAGTGTGAGCTGGCGATGGGATCACATTCCCTTAGCTGGCTTTTTCTCTTAACCCATTTAGGCTACTCGCCTGTGTTTCTTCAAAATTCTTCCTTTTTTCTTTTTATTCTTTTCTTTTTCAGTGCTGGGGATGGAACCAGGGTTTCGGGCATGCCAGGCAAGCACCCTACCACTAAGACGCACCCCAGCCCCATTTGAACGCGTGGACTCGAGGGGTTGCAGGGGAGAGAACGCACCCCCTCCCCGCCCACTGCAAACATGGATCATGTCCATGCTGTCCCTCCTCCCAGCTTCCCCTTGTGCCGATCCCACCCCTTGGTGGCCGGCTCCCTGCCTTTCCTGTCCCCTCCAACGCCCCAGGGCACTCCTCCAGACTCCATCCCCGCTGCTCCCCTGGATCACCTCTGCCCACTGAACAGGGTCCCCAGTCCCCTTTCTTTGACAACCTTGCTCAACCTGCACCTCCATTTCTGATCCACCTCATTTCTCGGGACTCTTTAGTTAGAATCACTTAGGCTCAACTCAATGCCTTCCCTTCTTCGTGGGCTGGGCTTTCTGAACACATTCCCCTGGGGAAGGAGTCCATCCCCACCACGTCCCTGAGCTTGCCCTTGTTAAGGTGGCCAAGAGTGTCAGGGTGGCTGAGGGCTTCCATCTTGCCAGGCCCTGTGGTCAGCTCTTGGTCTTCGTCTCACACAGTCACTGAACAGTCTACGATCCAGCAGGACACCTTTGCCTTCTGGAAGCACCTGGAGTCGGCTCCTCCTTCCCTTCCCAACAAAATGTAGACACTCCAGGGCTCAGCCCTTGATCCACTCCTCACCCCCTGGGCTGGGAATGGAACCCAGGGGTGCTTAGCCACTGAGCCACATTGCCAGTTCTTTTCATTTTTTTAAAATTTATTTTGACACAGTTGCTTAGGGCCTCAATAAGTTGCTGAGGCTAGGTTTGAACTTGCGATCCTCCTGACTCAGCCTCCAGAGTCATGGGATCACAGGCGTGTGCCACGGCACACAGCCTTGATATTCCTTCCCTTTCTGTCTGCATGCGTGCCTGTGAATGACCTCACGAATATCATGACTTTGGGACTGTCTTGCTGCTGCTGATCCCAAATGGATGTTCCAATGTGGGCCTCGCCCCTGAGCTCCAGACTCAAATGCCACTCAGCCACCGCTCGGGTGTTAACGGCAGCAGCTTGCAACTCATCCCAAACAGAAATGATCATGTTTGGCTCCTCTCCTACTTTGGCAAGTGTCCCCCCATTCAATTAAAGAATAACACAGTCTGAGTCATCCCCGATTCCTTCCTTCTTATACACCCCATGCGCAATCCCCCGGAAACTGCCCTGGGATCCTCCTTTCCCAATGTATCTTCAATATCTCCACTTACTGTCTCTTTCACCACCAGTGCTGGAGGCTGAATTATTATCGAGTGTCCGGATACGGCAGACACTGCTTATATTATGTCCTCCAACGTGAGCTTCAAGACATCATTCCATCACCTTGCTCACTCAAGCAAAACCTCCATTATCCTATCTTTACTTTCAGGATACAATCCCAATTCCATTGCTCTCTAGGAGGCTCCCTGCCATCTCTGATCACCTTTTCACCTTGCTCTGGCTGCCCTGGCCTTCTTGAGGAATCTTGACAATGCCAAGCCTGTTCCTGCCACAGGGCCTTTGCACCTGCTGTTGCCGCCCCTGGAGTCTTTCTCTACTGGACCTTTACGTGACTTGCTCACTTCAGTTGTTGACTTTTCTCCAGTGGTGTCCTCCTTAGGCAGGCTTCTCCCATGCTGTATGGAACATGAGCCCCACTCCTCAGTGCTATCTTCTTGTCCTGCTCTGTTTTCTTTAGCACTTATTTGCCAAATGTATCACCATTCACGTTACCCTCTGTTTCTGCCCTGGCTGCCCTCCTGGAATAGCAGCTCTCTGAGCCCGTGGAGCTTCTCTACCTTGTTCATTGTGGAATGTCTAGAGTTGAGAGTGATTTCTGGCACACTGTAGGTTACGAAATAAATACTAATGGCATGAGCAGCAAAGGTTAGTCATTTACTGGAGGATGTATTTGCAGCAGACTCAGGACAAGGTGCTGTGGATCTGGGCATGAGAGTCCCTTCCTGCCCCTGAGGACCTCATGGTCTTGTGGAATCACGCTTGGAGACCTGCCTGGACCAGCAGCACCAGCATCACACAGGAGCCTCTGCCCCACCCAGCCCCAGTGAATGGGCTGCAGCCGGGGTGGGCAGCTGCCGTGCTTTAACAGGCCCGCAGGACAGTTCTGACTCTGGGGGAGTTTGGGAACCATCTCTCTGGAGGGGCAGATGGATCCCCACAAGCAGCTACAGCCTGGTGCCACCAATGCTGGGTGTTAAACAGAGTCTTCATTAAATGCAAGACGGCTGGGCCAGTACTATCCAGTCCCCTGACCCATGTGTCCCTATCCATTTTCTGATGGTTTTCACTGGTCTAAAGAGAGTGAAGTTATATTTTCAACAAAAGTTAAAGACAAACACAAACAAAAACCAAAACGGCAGGTCTGAGACCGAGGAAGCTGCAGCCTGGTTTAACCAGTTTTCTAAATCCAGTTGAACAAGGTGGTGGTTCCTAGGACTGGCCCACGCTCTGTGGCCCCAGGAGGACAGACTCTCAAGGCAGATTGGAACAGAGGGCCCAGTGGTACCCAGAGAGAGCCAGAGGAGTCCCTCACATGGGGACTTCGCACAGCACTAAGACAGAAACTTCCGTGGAAACCCACCGTCCAGGAGAGTAGGCCACGAGAAGCTACCCGGCCATCTGCAGTGACTGTGTAGGAGCCGCTCGGCCTGCTAACCAGACCTGCTGCCCCACCATCCTGACTCACACCAGCCGGCCTGGCCAGCTCCCTCTGATTCCAGCCACAGATAAAAGCCCACCTCTGGCTCTCTCCAGCTCATAGTTCTCTGATGAGCAAGACTTGTGAACCAGTTTAATTGGCCCGAATACCTTGCTATCAGCTGATAAATCAGCAGGAGACTCTTTGGAAATTGGACTGACCTTAATCTTATTTTAAAACTTGGAGTCATAGCACCAAAAAAAAAAGGCGTGGGGTGGGGAGGTTGATCAGGCCTTCTTAGTGCAGGCAAATAGAGGCTATTGCAAATCTTTCAGGGTGTCTGTTGAAGCCCATATGAAAACAGTTAAATGCTGTTCGAAGAGAATCCAATATGTTCGGAATGTGATAGGGGAGTTTGAATGGAAAATTCTGTAATTACTATGTTCATATTTCATGGTAAAATATATTCAAGATTAACTGTGTTCTAATAGAATGGTAAATGTATCCAAAACCGTTGAGGGTGGCTGGGCTGGGCGGGAAGGAAAAATCCTGCCATCAGGCCAAAGAGAGTGTTCAAAGAATCGCTTGTCCCCAGGAGCCAGCTCTGAATTGCTTCTTGCAGAGCTCAGAGCCTGGGGGTCATGAAATTGGTGTCACTAGGAAGATTGGTCAGCAGTAGCCCCCTAAGGCATCAGCCACGTATTGAAGCTCGTGGCTTTTACCGTCAACCACCGAATTGGGAAACCAGTCTGTTTTTCCGAAAATATACACAACCTTAAGCCACAGGCCGGGTTTTCAGTGTGTTGTGAACATTCTCACAGCGAGAGCAAAAATAGCCCACTTTGATTCATGGCCTGCGGGGGCTCCTCACTCTTGAGGGTGGCCAGGAGGAGCAGGGAGCTTGGGGGTGAGGGGAAGCAGAAGAGAAGAGAGACAGGGGGAAGGTGCGAGGGGGTGGGAGAAGGAGAGAGGAGGTTCTAAAGCATGCAAGCAGCTGGAGCCTTCTGGAATGTTCAACCTGCTAAAAACATCAGGGGACTCCAGGACAAACTGCACTTGGAGGATCCTCGGGCTGGGGACAGCTAGAGCAGCAAGAGCTGCCCTCCTGCGCCGTCTTACAACCCAGAGAGACCTTCCCTGGAATTTGGGGTGCATGCAAAGAGGAGCGTCAGGAGGAGACAGACCAAGAACCAGGAGGAAATTCCCATCAGGGTTCTGCTCTCTGATTAGGATGGAGAGACCAGGGAATTTCCTGGGTTTCCCAATTGTCCCTGTGTCAAGCAGGGGTCCCTCAGACATGGCAGAGAGAAGGAACGGATTCAAGAAGAAATGGGGTTCACAGCATTCAGAGTCTACCCCCCCAGGAGAGAAAGACATTCAAGAGAAAAACACTGAACATGTTAATATTTTAATTTTAAAGCTTGCTTTTGATAACTAATATTTTTATTGTTCTTCATTTTCACTCCAAATTAATAGCTTTAAATTGTTTTCACATTTTTTTTTTTTTTGTTCTTTTAGATAAATGGGACAGGAGAGTGTATTTTGATGTCTTAGACATGCATGGAGCATGAGTAATTCTAATTAGGATCCATTCTTTTTTTTTTAATTGAAGATGGACACAATATCTTTGTTTATTTTTTTTATGTGCTGCTGAGGATCGAACCCAGTGCCTCACACATGTGAGGCAAGCGCTCTACCACTGAGCTACAATCCCAGCCCTTAGGATCCATTCTTGTGGTTGTACATGGTGTGGAGTTTCACTGGTCGTGCATTCATATATCAACACAGGAAAGTCACAAAAACTACAGAACTCGCAGAAAGTAAATCAAAGAAGATCTTAGAAGATGGAAAGATCCCCCATGATCCTGGGCAGGCAGAATTAATATTGTCAAAATAGCCACAACACCAAAAGCCTGCTACAGATTTAATGCAATTTCTATTAAAATTCCAATGACGTTCTTCATAGAAACAGAAAAAGCGGTCATGAAATTCATATGGGGAAACAAGAGGCCCCAAATTGCCAAAGCGATCCTTACAATGGTATTTTTAACTGAGTTTTTAAAATGTAAATACTTGTTTAATTTTATTACAGTTCCTTACACTCCATATCCTCTGAGTAGTTGATGTCCGGATCTCACAGACTCAAGTTTAGCACTGTGCTCACTTTTTTAGCCCCTCTTTCACGATGTCCACTATTCCTGGGATTTCACACATCACCTGGTTTTCTATTGCAGTTCAGCTTCTCGGGGCTACATCCTACTTTCACAGTTGGTCAATCGCTCAGCTTTGGGTAAGTTGTGTATTTTCTCTATAAATTGATTTCCTTATTTGGTAAATGGAAATAATACCCACCACATAGGGTAGGTGTGGTTAATCGAGTTGATAAAAATTAAGCACGTAAGCTATTCCCGGAATCAGGCCATAGAGACGTTAGTTGTTACTCTGAGTCACTCAATCATTCACTCATAAATTCAGTTTTTATTGATTGAGTATTCTGTGCCCCAGTTCCTTGGCTCTGTGACTAGAGTTTGCTTTGCTGGAATGTTCTTCTCTTTACTTGATTAAACCATCCCTGCAGATCCAAACTCAAACATCATTCCCTACTGCAGTGTTCCCTGAGCCCCTGGAATGGGTCGGATTCTCCATGTCCCAAGTTCCTATCCTTAGACACTTTTTTTTTTTTTTTTTGGTACCGGGGATTGAACTCAGGGGCACTCGACCACTGAGCCCCATCCCCAGCCCTATTTTGTGTTTTATGTACAGACAGGGTCTCACTGAGTTGCTTAGCGCCTCGCCATTGCTGAGGCTGGCTTTGAACTTGCAATTCTCCTGTCTCAGTTCCCAAAGCACTGGGATTACAGGCGTGCGCCACTGTGCCCGGCTTCCTTATACACTTTTATCAGCATTTCTAACTATGCACTTGGCTCTTATTATTTGGTACCTGTATGCACCTCACTGTTCTGCTATGTGGAGAATGAATGAGTAAAAGATCAAAACTCTCTGTCCTGAAGAAGCTTAGTCAACAAGAGGTGGGAGTCCAGGCTGGACTCAACTTTGTGCAGGTGAGTGAGGACTGACCCAGGTAAGGCAGTGTGACATACATAGTCTCACCTGGTGTGTAGCCCAGTTACCTCCCCTGATGGGCCTCAGTGAGTGGGCATGGTGCCAGCACCCTAGGAATCTGGCTGGTAGTCCTCAGCAACTTTGGGAGGTTGCATTTGGGGACCTTCTATTCACAATGACTCCTGGACTTAACATTAGCAAGAAACATCAGGAAGTTTCTCTGTAACGGTTTTTGATCCCAGATAACTGAGTCTATTACTGATAGTACCTCTGCAGAACTCAATTAAAGGCCTATATCCCAAAACCTAAGCCCAGCTGAATTGTGCTTTGATTTCAATTTCCTTTTTGTCTCACGAGAACAAAACCTTCACAGCAATGCACATCATGAACACGCATTTTTGAAGTACTTAACATATCAGCAACCAGCCCCTTGCACATAGGTCTTTGCCTCATACAACTTTAGTATCTCTACCAATAGCTGGCTATCTTACTTTGGCTTAATTAATTCCTTAATGAATTGTACCCTGTCTTTCCTCTTTACCATGGGGATGACAGTAATACTTGCCTCATAGAGTTTCTGTGGTGTCTACGTGTGACAATGCATGTAAAATTCTTAGAATCACATAGTATACAGCAAGCACCCAAAGCAGCAGGAATAAGGATGAAGCTAAAAATATGCTCCTCAAGTTGTGAAATCCTTCTTGATCTCTACTTAACAATTTACATGGAAGTTATCCTGGACTGACTAAGCATCTAGGCCTGTGCCAGAGACAAACTCAAGCTATACCCAGGCACCTTCAACTTAAGTCACATGGAACCCCCACAGATGCTTTTTAAGGACAATGACCAACATACAGTCAAAAATGATCAAACACAGGAGGAAAAAAGGCACATGGAATGAGAATGAGCAGAAGCACCAAAAAGCAAAAACAAAATCATAAACACTTCAGATATAGTGTTTATCAAGGAAAGGTGATTTAAAAAATGAATGTGGAATTTTTACCTAAATAAAAGGCAAACTTGAGAATAGCCATGGAAGAGGAAACTAAAAATGGCAGCCACGGAGGGCGGGTTTCTTGGTAGCTGAGACTTGTCTTTGTTCTGGGCTCCCTTCTCCTGTGCCCTCTAACCAGCCCCATCTGCCTATTTCCCACTTAGGTCTGAGCCTTGGCTTGAGCCCTAATCCTACATCTGGAGCCCTAACAAACGCTCTTTGGCACTTACCTTCCCCTGATGGCAATTGAGTCAACCTCTTGCATTTCTTTGGCAGAACTGGCTATCTGTCCAGGAATAGACAGATGTTCTGAGGCCTTGGCTTAACTTAGGCTAGTAGTAAATTTCACTCCCAGTCCTCTGCCCACTTCGTTTCCTCATTTACAGAAAACAGGCCTCCAAGTTGCTAAAACAATGACAAAATGTACAACTTCACATACTAGGGTCGGCTGGGCTTTAGGGTTGGTTACTTCAGCTGTTTAGCAGTGGACCCAGATTCTTTCTGCCTTCCCATCCACACACCACTGGCTCCATTTGTCACTGCCAAATGGCTGTCAGGGGCGATTAGAAACACGTGTGTTACTGGTTAAGCCAAGGCAGAGAGAGAAAAAAGAGACTTCCCTCAAAGCACCAGAGGGGATAGCTTTCCTTTCACTCCAGTTGGGCCAACACAAGTCATGTGACCTCTCTGGTCTAAAAATGTATGCTGATTGGTCTAAATCTGAATTCCTGAACCAATCACTGTCAAGGAAGTACTGATTTATGTAAATGGCTTAGCCAGTGTGGTTCATGGTTCTCTATGAAACTAGCACTGGGAATAAATTTAGGGGGCTGTTATTACTGCCATTACCATCTGGGAAACAAGTGAAAGAGAAGCTACGTCTCTTGCCAAGCATGAAGAAGACTGCAATACAGTCTCACATAGGAAATTCCTCTGATCTTCATGGCTTTTTTTAAAATAACAACTTTACTGAGCTATATAATGTACATGCCACCTATCTAAAGGGCACCGTTCCATGATTGTTTTGATGTTGTGTGAATCAGTACAATTTTAGATCATTCTTATCAACCCTTCTCCGCCACCCAGAACCCCATATGTACAGCAATGACATACCTTCCCACCCTCAGCCCTAGGAAACCACTAATCTATCTTCTGTCTTGATGGATTTTCTTATTTTGCACATTGGCTGTAAATGGAATGAAACAACACGTGCATTTGGCAGCTGGCTTCTTTCACTTAGCACATTGTAAAGGCTCTTGTATGTTGAAGTGTGCATCCGTATGTCATTCCTTGACATTCCTTGACACTGGGAATAACATCTCATTGTACAGATGTCATATTTTATTATTCTTTCATCAGTGAGGGGACATTTGGACTGCCCTCACTTTTTAGCTATCAAGATGGCTGCTTTGGGTTTTCACATACACGTTTTGCGGGAATCTAGGCTTCCCTTGCTCTTGGGTATCTCTATCTAGGAGTGGGATTTCTAGATCACATGGTCACTCTGTTTAAACTTTGGAGGAACTGCTAGACAATTTTTCAAAGCAGCCCCCTCCATCTTCAATCCTTACCTGATCTGCAGGTGAGACTATCTCTGTGTAGAATTATTTCAGTGCATTATGTCACCCGACTTATATGAACACACAGAGCACTGTTTTGCAAGGTAGAACTGCACAATTTTCCAAGAATGCAGTCAACCCAAGGGAAGATAGCAGAATGCTTTGTTTGCAACTTTGCCAAGAATTCCTTTCCATTTCAGAAAAATCCCATCAGAGACCATCACACTGTTGGTTATATCTGAGTTAGCAACAAAACATACCTTGTGTCAGTCTTTATCTGCAGTTTTCAACCAGGGGTGATTCTGCCCCCCAGGGTTCATCTGCACCATCTGTAGACATTTTCAGTTTCCTGGGGAGGTGCTGGGGACATGTGATAAGCAGAGACCAGGAAAGTTGCTTGACATCCTCCAATGCACAGGACAACCCCCCTAGCCCGCCCCTGCAGAACACTGAGACACACAGCCCCTGCTGTTTACAGAGTTGAGCAAACTTGGTGTCCATTCCTGGTTCTCAAATCCACAGTGCTTCTTCTAACATCTTCCTACTATTTATTAGATGCTTCAGTGGAGTTGTGCCTGGGTATTTTGTAGTAGAAATGCATGCAATTTTGTTATATGAAACTTTATATTGTAGTTAGGGATTTTATACCATATATAGAATAAGTTTCCTAAGTTTCTGAGTCTTATTTCAGGATAAAAAGGGGATGCTACAAATTAATTTAAGTATGCTATAGTGGAGCCAATGTTTTGGACCTCTTGAGTGCCACCCGGAAAGGTGGGCGAGGCTCACTTCCTCTGAGGCCCCTGGGTCCTCTAGGGGAGGAGCAGTCACTATGGGGGGACGGGGTTCTGAGCAAGAGGAGGAAGAGGGATGCTGTCTACCAGAATTTTTAGTGTTTGTCAAGATCATGATTTTTAATTGCCAGGAAGCTTGGCAGCATATCCGACCCTGCCAACTTATTTCAGTAGATTCCATATTTTGCCACCAAAAGTATCCAGAAGTAATACCCAGGCAGGTGGGAGAATAGCTGTAAGTGAGGAAAAAATAGCCCGGCACTCTCAGAAGTATAAAAAGACACGATTTCAGTCTATTTTGTTCACTGCCTTTATCAGCAGAGGTTGCTGTTGAATTTATCCATCTAAGAATATAACAATAGATGGAGAAACTTCAACTTCACATTGACAGGGTGCCAAGCTTCCATGTGGGCAGTCAAGACAGCAACGAGAGAAGAAGTCTGGGATCAATAAGAGCTGAGAACACTCCCTGCCTCTGGGACGCTGGCCCAGTTCAGCTGCCCCTGGCTCAGCCATCGAGCAGCATGCTTCCTCCCTGGTCTCTGAAGAAGGCACTTTGTAATTGACCAACTTTTTTTTTTTGCAGAGGTTCTAACTTCTGTATGCCTGGGAGTCTCGGCCTGCGTGGGCACATGAGCATGCATGTGTGGGTTCAAATATGACGTCTAGCATGTTAGCTTTTCATAGCTGTGACCAGAATGACGTAGAGGAGGAAAGATTTCTTTTGGTTCATGCTTTCAGAAGTCTCTGGCCATGGTCAGCCCATGCCATTTCTCTGAGCCCAAGGTGAGGTAGAGCATCATGGCAGAAAGGTGTGGTGGGGGAGAGGTGCTGAGTTCAAGGCAGCCAGGAAGCAGAGAGAGAGGGAGGGAGAGAGAGAGAAAGGGGAAAGAGCCAGGGACAAGGTAGAGTCTCCAAGGCAGGACTCCAGTGGGCTACTTCCTTTAGCCATGCCCTTCATGCCTACAGCTACCAAAAAGCAGTCCATTTAGCTATCAATGGATTAATCCAGCAAACAGATTAATTTACAGTTGAGGTCAGATCCCTAATCACTGCCTAAAAGCCTGAGCTTTGAACCTTGCTGCCCTAACACCTAGGTTCTGCCCTAGGGAGGGTCCTCTTAGTCCTCCTGGGAGAAGCTGGGAACCTGCATTTTAAACAGGAGGCTTCCTCCTCTCCATCCCCTCCCCCTCTACCATTTTGATTTTGGTGACCTGGTGATTTTGACTCAAGCTTCAGGAATCCTGCTGTGGATGCAGTGATTCTGGTCTTTTCTCCTGAGTGGGGCCAGAGCTGGGGAAGTCTTTCCTGCTGTGGGGCGCTTACACGGGTCTGTTTGTCAGCTGGGCTTTGTGGCTGCCCATCGAGGGCTGGGGAATGAATGGGTCTTCTGGGCAGGCGGACACTCCCTGCTCCCTCCACAGTGGAATCTCCTGAGCTGCAGAACCTGCAGACAGCTTGGTGTTGTGCAGGGATCTCCTTGCTGCTCAGTAGGGTCTTCCTGAGCGTAACCGGGAGGAGAGACAGTAAGGGACAGGGCCTGGGCCCTGAGGGCACACCAGCTACAACATGGATGTCAGGAAGGGGTTCGCACAGCAGGAGGAAATGCCTGCTGTCACCCCTAGGGGGACTGGGCCATCAGTCAACTCAGGTGCCCCATGCAATGAGCTTCTTTGGCCCTGGCAGAGGTGTCTTGGGTACAAACCACGGGTAGAGGCTGAGGGATGTATTATATGTGCACATAACCCC
The DNA here is from genome assembly GCA_004024805.1 of Geosciurus inauris. NCBI lineage: Eukaryota > Metazoa > Chordata > Mammalia > Rodentia > Sciuridae > Geosciurus > Geosciurus inauris. Next base: position 156,299 of record PVHX01001859.1, read on the forward strand.
GGCTGGGCTGAGGTTTCTGCTTCCAAGGGACTTTGATGTGGAGGAGAAAATATGTTTGAGAAGTCCTTGTAGGAAAGCAAGGGGGCTGCCCTCCCTGACCTCCAAAGGTGTTCTGAACCTGACAGAAAGCAGGCACCGAGGACAGAAGCTGAAGAGCTGTGGCAACCACAGTGGGGGCCGAGGTTGCTGGGGACATGGTGGGAGGGCATGGAAGCCGGGACTGAGTCAGGAGAGGCTGGAGAAGGGAAACGTGTCGAGAGCTTGGGGGGTCCAAGAGGAAGGGTTACAGCTCACATGATGGTATTTGGGAGGACTAGAGAGACAGGAGCCCCTGCCAAAGCCAGAGGTGTCTTCAAGAAGAACAGCGGGCCCTCTTGGTGACAGAAATGGGGACAGCTCTACTGGCAGAGCAGATGCCAGGCACAGGTACCATCGCCCTCCTCACCATGCCTGTGGCAGACATGGCCAGCGGGTCACAGCACTCTTCCACTCTAGGCAGCCGTCAGCAATGGATTGGCGTTGACGCTAAAGAAGAGACAGAAGAAGGTCCCTAACCATCCCACCAGCCCGAGTCAGGGTCTCAAAGCAGATGAGATGTGGGAGAAAGAGCAACAGCACATGCCGGCCACCAAACTGTCCAGCGCTCAGGGGAGTCTCTGACTCCTTCCTAAGCACTGTAAGAAACCTAGGGCGATTTATGTCATTGATAATCAGAAGGCCTGTCATTTATCAATCACTTTCAAGGTACACATACGGAGCTATTTTGATGTCCCGTAGTATCACAACATTCCATTACACGCGTGGCTGGCGTTTCCATTTGGTAGACAAGGAAAATGAGTCTCAGAAAGGTGAAGTGACTTGCTAAAGGTCACATAGCTGTGACACAGAAGCCTGATGTCATTACAACATTTTACTCCTTCCCTGTAACTACATTTTCTCTCATTCCTCAGGTGTTCCCTGGGCAGTTTACTGATCTCACATTTAGAGTCTATCTGCTAGCTATATCCAGATGCTGCCCTCTATACTCTGAAAGGTGCAATATCACATGTGCACACACACACACACACAATTTTCCAAGGGTGGCCTGGGTGTCCCTCCTCAGTGCCCTGACAGTATCCAGTGACTCTTCCTACCAGACTCCTCATCCTGTTTTTAATCTCCTTATGACTCATTTATTTCTTCAGTGAGACTGTAAAATCACCTGACACAGGGACATTATTCTGCATTTTTTGGTAGCTCTTCATTAGCTAAATTTTTGAGATTCCAGTTTATTCTGTAACGCGGCAGAATACTTTCTTACCATGTACCTGTCACATCTAATATTGCGACTTCCCCTTGCAATAAACTTCTGCCTGGTGACTATGGGAACCGTATTTGAAGCTGGAGATTTGCGGCCCTCTCAGTCAGTGGATTTGACGGGGAGGTGGGTAAAAGCTCTAGGCTAGGATTCCTTCTCTTCTTAAAGAATATGAGGCCTGGGCTAGGGATGCAGCTCAATGGTAGAGTGCTTGACTAGCCTGTGCAAGGCCCTGGGTTCAATCCCCCAGTGCCACCAAAACAAAACAACAAACCAAGAGCCTGAGACCCTTGGACAAGGCATCTTGTACCTGAATACTTCCATGTGTGCATTTGAAGGATAACCACGGCTGTCATTTATTGACAACATCATATTCCAGGCCCGTGCTAAGACCTGAGTAACATTATCTTGTTGAGTTTTTATACGAAGCTGTGTCTTTAGTGTGATTTTCTGCAAGAGACCATTGAGGCTCAGAGAAGTTGGGGAACTTGTCTGAGGTCAGCAGAGCTAGGAACTGGCTCAGTTCTGGACAGACTTCTGGCCATCTGTCTCCCTGAGATGGTTATATCCCACGTTACCTGTGTGGAGATTCCTGACACCGGCCTCCTCGCCTCCCTCTGCCTGCAGAAGGAGGGCTCCAGGGAGGGGAGGCAGAAGCTGTCAGTAGACACCCGCCCTGGTCACATCCATGACTTATGAGCACACATCAGACACACAGTTGCCATGATCTTCATTCTCCTCGGGTCCCAGCTGCCTGAGAGCTCCAGGGTCAGCCGAGCAAACAGATGGAGATGAGCAGAGGTGACATCCGATCAGCCCCTGGCATCTGCTGGGCCCGCAGTGCTGACTGACCGATGCCTTGACCCAGTTAATCCTGCTGGCCGCCCTCACACCGGCTGTGCCATGTCACTCACCCCACACTCGGGGTGACTGCGGCTTCCAGAGGCTCTTCCTCAGAGAGCCAACAGGCAGTGCCCTAATGGCTGGCTTCCACTTGGCCTGGGGGCCACCTCTGCCAAATAAGTTTTGCAGGACCAAAGGGGACCAAAGTCCAGGTGGGCTGCACATCACCCTGGGTCTACCCTTGCTCTGTGTCTGACTAACCAGGCTCATAGGCCCGCTGTGGGGTCCTAGGGCTAGTAGAAACTCAGGAGGCTGAGGCAGGAGGATCGCAAGTTCAAAGCCAGCCTCAGCAACTTAGCGAGACTCTAAGCAACTTAGCAAGACTCTATCTCTAAGGTTCAAAGGCGGAAGGACACAGACTGTCTGGGCGTGGACCTGTGGGTTCTCGGCCACAGACTGGTCTGTCCCTAGTCAGAGATCTCCCCAGATTCTTCTTTCTGCTCCTGTAGGAACCAATTGACAATAGGTTCAAGACTCTAGTGATCCGACTTCTCCATGATCAGTTTAAAAATTCCAAACAAGAATCCAGTTAGAAATCTCACCTCCAGAAATGGAGTATGTGGAAGTAGCAAATGAATACAGACTTCCTGCGAGAAGATTCACCGCTTGCCACCGCAAAACACCTGGACCTTGAATGCCCCTGGTATCTATCCTTGAGCTTCTTGACTTTATCATAATTCAGTGCATAATGGAATGCCATAAGACAGTTATCAAAGATGTAAACCAGGAGCTGAAATTGTAGCTCAGTGGTAGAGGGTTTGCCTCGCATGCGTGAGGCACTGGGTTCGATCCTCAGCACCACATTAAAATAAATCAATAAAATAAAGATATTGTGTCCATCTACAACTAAAAAAATCTTACAAAAAGATGTAAGCCAATTATTGTTATGAGAAGATATTCACAATTATAAAGTTAACAGGTAAAAGATGTTTGAGATGGATATAGATAAGATGCCATTTGTTGATGACATTTGCAATGAAAAATATCTCTCAAATGACATCTGACAACATATTAATAATGGTGAACACAAGGTGCTGGAAATCATGGGCAGGTATGAATCACTTTTTCATCATCTGAATTTTTATTTTAGCATATACAAAGGTACAACTTTGTGTAATTGTAAGAAGGCAATTTAGAAATCACTTCCCTATAGGTAGGTAGCAATTAACAATAAGAAACTTCAAATATAAACTATAGCTGGACATTGTGGTGCCCGCCTGTAATCCCAGAAACTCGGGAGGCTGAGGCAGGAGGATCGCAAGTTCAAAGCCAGCCTCGGCAATTTAGCGCGGGCCCTAAGAAACTTAGCAAGACTCTATCTCTAAATAAAAACAAAAAGGGATGGGGATATGGTTATGTGCTGAAGTGTCTCAGGTTCAACCCACAGTACCAACACCATATTTTTTATATGTATGTATATATATATATATACACACACACACACACACACACATACATGAGCACATATATATATCACACACACATATATACTATATACATTTTTCTGTGTTATTGCTAAACATGTTGGTTTAGTCACTGAGTCTTGATATATATATATGTCCTTCATATTTTCTTTCCTCTTTGCTCTTTTTAACATCTTCTGGAATGAATATATTTCCCCCATTCTGCATTCCTTGTATTTACATTCCCTTTTCCGTAGGTAGTATGGCCACATAGTTTTTCATGCAAACTGGAGCACTTTTGAGAATGGAAGGGACCGACAGCACATGGAGACAGCCCATGCACGTCACCACCGGCTGATCAGCCCATGTGCTCCACCAGTCAGGGTCCCTCGCTCAGCATGCCCTTCCTCTGCCATTCAGAATTCAATTTATTCCCACATCTTGCTCTTTGGCAATGGTTTGCAAACATAACTTCTGTTCCCTATTCTTTTCCAGGTACTAATTGACATCTTTTGCTGTTTGGTTCCATTCTGACTCCTTGGGTCCTCAATGCTTGGCTTGAGGCTGAAGATCCCATGCTACCTCCTGACCCTCCCTCAAGTCCACACGAGAGCAGTGTCGCAGACCTAGTAAGTGCTCCATAAATGTTTTCTTCACTTAGTAGTAAATTAGTACATCATTCCAGGACAATGGAAGAAACACAATTTACTCGGGTCAGGAAAAGGCAAACCTCTGGGGAGGTACCGCTGGCAGAAACGTGGCCAGACCAACCAGGTTTCTAGTTTACCAAGAGTCATTAGCCCCACAGATGTGCTCAAGCCCTGAGTGGGGAAATCTGGAACAAATGCTCTTGGAACGTCACGTGTTCAGGGCAGGTTGGCCTGCCTTCACGGCTCGGAGGCCACATGCAGTCTCGAGGTTTTTTGTACACAAGTCTTGGAAGTGAAAGTCAGATGTGATTAAAAATACACATCTTACAGATGTCTGGATCCTGTTCAAGTCCCTCAAAGTGTGACAGAAAATGCAGTTGCTTTGCAGATTTTTAGGGCAGGAAAACAAAACAAAACAAAAAAAAAACTGGGGCCACCCTGGACCCTTTGTCTCCTTACTGAATGGGTATGTTCAAGTGACATTTGAAATTTGTAGTGTTATCTCAGCTGTTTATTTACCTTTTTAGCAGCTCTGCTCGCTGCCCTGAAACTGAAAACAGGGTAATTGGAGGAACATGTAACATCTCCCAGGAGATGAGAAGTCCTCATTATTTTTAGCAAATGGTAAGTCAGTGTAAGTCTGTGAAACCAGCTCATAAGCCCAATTTATGGAACTGGAGAAACAGCCTTGGTACTGCCTCCCTGATGTCTAAATAGAACAAAAATATTTTCTTTTAACATTGCCCTACATTATCATTTTTGAAAGGAGACCTTTATTTATCTTACTTTTTTTTTTTTTTTTTTCATAAGAATGCTATAGCTGTCTGGCTTTGTTGGTTAAAAACCTATTTGCTTATCATCAGTTTAAACACATGACCTGAACATCTGTTTCCATCTTCCCCAACTTAGTTTAGCTTCACGTTAGCTTGGATTTGAAAGTCGACAGTTTTTCTCTCTGGGAGTCAAAGGAGATGCAGAGACCCAAGGGTGTTTCCTTGCAATGGACTTACGCGGCATGTTGGATTTAAAAATTTAGCTCTTCCACCCTTCCAAAAAAAATTTTTTTTTTCTTTTTTCGGTCTCTATTACAACAGCAGAAAACAAAATAGGAAAGAAAAGCACTTTGTTTTGCCAGACAAGTCAGGCTATCGGTTTTCATAAATCTGCATTCCCAGGACAACTGCTCATGTCTGGTTGGAGGTTTCTCTTTCAACTTACATACCACAAAGCATTTTTCCTTGTCCCAGAAAGCTGAAGAATACAGTTAATAATAGTACATGGATACTTGAAGTCAGGTCAGACAGATAATTCTATCAGTTTCAACAATTGTATTCTACAAGGATGGGGGTGGTGGGGGTGGGAAAGGGGTGCAGAGCTCAACAGGGGAGTCCTAAGGACAATTTAGGAAAATGCACCCTTTGCTTGTCCACTCTTTGGGAAAAAAAAATATATATGTGTATATATATTCATGTTTGTATTCATATATCTGCATCAGTTTGCTAATTATCTAATGAACTCTGACATGCATTAATTAAACCATGAGAATCTGGCACATCTCGAACACTCCTGTCAACCAGTGATTAAAAATACTTTGCTGAATATTGCCACATTTATTCATCTTCTGGTCTCATAACATTTCCTTTTGTTCTTTTCCTTCTCTCCCTCCACCTTCAACCACGGACCAATTAACACTCTTGTACAAACAAACCCCCAGCCGTCCATACATACCAACACCCAAATACATATGTATGGTGTTTGTCAACCTTAATCTGTTTCTCGGTGAAGTTTTATGGCTGGGTCTTTGAGACAGACAGGGCTTGTGTTACTAAGACTGCCTGATAGACATAGTTGGCTGGTAACTAGTTCCCATACGTTGCTAAGCACAGATCAGTTAACACACTAAAGGAGAACGTAAGGATTTGCGCAGTCAATAGTTGTGCGTGTATTTCTAATGTCAGTGCAGGGAAGGATGGACTTGCAGGGTTTTTTTGGACCAAAGTGATCCAAGCCACTTAACACACCTGATGGACATTCAGCTTTCCTGGCCCCTCCCTTAAGGATTTGGATTCTGTGCAGGATGTGGTTGTTTCTTGGGGACGCTCACTATTTCAGGTACCTCAGATGGTTCTCAGGGTGGGGCAATCTGGGAATACAACCCCATAGACCTGTGCTGCTCAGAGCGAGGTCCACAGAGCAGGAGCCTCAGCTGTGCCTGGAAGCCAGTCACAAACCCACCCCAGGATGCACCGGAACCTGCTCCTCAGGGTTCGCACACAGGATGACTGAGAAGGGCTGCCCCAGGCCACCGCTGACTTTGTTACAAACCAGAGTGTTCCTCCCACCCAGTTAATAACTCTGGTGCTTTTTGTTGTATTTCATTGAAATTTGGCAGTGAATATATATCCTTTCTTTTATGTTTTGATCTCATTTCAGCAACTGTGACTTCATGATGTCCAACCCAGAACCTATGAGTTGAGACAATTATTCTAGTCATATTGGGGGCCAATCCGGTGGGGTGGAGTAGGCTCTCATGAAATGCCCATGCCACCATCCAGGACGATGGCTCACAACAGGTGCAGCGAGACGCCTCCTGGTGTGACCTTGCTCTGTGAGAAGCTATGAGCATTCCTGACCTGTGTGTCCTCCCTGAAGTCACCGTGTGCTGGCAAATGCCTAGGTTTGGGGAAGGAGGAGAGCTGATTGGAGTCCTGGTTTCTTTGACTAAGGACGTACCTGTTCCTGGGTATTTTAAAAAACCCTTGGAGCCTCAGCTTCCCGCTGCATTAAATGGGAAGACTAAGCAGCCCTGGATGGCTAGCCTTCTCTGCTTCAGGCTGCAAACGTTCCTTCTTCTTTTAATCACTGGGATGGCCTGGGGGAGTAGTGGGGGTTTGCTTTGTTTAGTTTTTAATTGAGATATAATTCATATACCGTAGAATTCACCCTTTTTTAAAGTTTGTAGGCAATCCTTTGGGCTTGGGGTCTCATTTTGGTGGATCCTTGGGATTGTGTTAAAATTTTAAGGGTCCCCAGGCGCTGTTCATGAGCACAGCATGCATACATAGACGCTGAGTCAAGGAGGACTGTGAGGTCTCGCTACATTACATACAGGTCCTGGCGAGGTTCAGGCCCATGTCTATTTCTTAGAATGAATTCCCTCTGCGTGAACACTGAGGGTACTTCTAATAGGCCTGAGATTGCGTTTAATACCTACGATCGGCATATAAGACCCACAGGACTTCTGAATGACAATGCTATTCTCTGAAAACCAGCATTATGGAACAAGTCCTGCAGGAGGGACTGAGGTTTCATTCAGGCTGCAGTGAATGTTTAGAACCGGGAACATGGAAGCTCTCAAAACAGAACTGCTAGGTTGAGAAAGGGAAAAAGGACCTCTTGGTGATTGGTTCCCCAGCCTACTCCTGGCTGAGGTCTACCCCCAGGCTCCACCCACTGCTGCTGATGTCATCCCCTTCCCTGGGCTCCACCCATTGCTGCTGACATCATCTCTCATCCCAGGCTCCACTCACTGCTGCTGACATCATCTCCACCACCCAGGCTCCACACACTGCTGCTGATGTCATCTCTCCTCCCAGGCTCCACCCACTGGGTACAGTCTTAGCACCTTAGTTCAAGAGCTGAGATGGTAATTATACACACAAAAGATACCGGAGCTCGGAATTTTTTTTCTTCCAATAGTAACTTGCATTTGTGATCAAAGAGAGAGAGATGGTAATAGTCATAATTTCTTATTAACCAAATTAGCAAAAAATTTTTGAGTGCCATAGTCAATGGAGGGTAGTTGCCATCAAACATTTTTAAAAAATATTTAACCACTGCTGACAATTGTGTAAATGAATTCAATGATACATGTTGAGATATTTCAGAAATGTCTATTTTTTTAAGCACCATATTTGGACTATGACCCTTCAAGTAGAGTACAAAGATAGTATCAACACCTATTTAACTCTGGCTTTCTTTTCTGCACAGAGTTATGAGTTAGTGGTGTTGAAACTATGCAGAAAGCAAGAGAGAGCAAATAAGTACAGACTGTGGACAGTAGTAGGTGTGTTCCAGAGTGTTGGGTGAGGAGCCACAAATATGGATGGGGAAGAAGCTGGGTCAAATCCTGTGCTGCTGAGCTGGGTCTGGAGGTACCCGTGGTCTCCAACACACACAGATACGATGCAAACAGAGATGGATACAAATGCATTATCACACATGGATGTGTGATTGTATGCATATGTATGAATACATGTGAATATACATATGTATATGTTTATATGTGTCTATATACATGTGTACATATATAAATATATATGACTGTGTATGTGTATGTATATATATATTCATATTTACATAGAAATACTTTATATGTATAAGCTATGCAGATTACATATACACACATGCATATACATACATGTATATATATGTAGGTATGTGTGTATACATGTAGATACGCATATATATTTATTTATTTGTGTTTTCTAGCTTTCTTGCCTAGTAATATCTGGAAGCAGTAACACCCTAGCCGCCACAAGCTCATGCATCTTAGGTTTCAAGTCCCATTTCTTCCCCGCAGCAACTAGGATTCCTTGAGGACATGGCTGACTCCAGGGAGAAAAACAAAATGTAAACAAAAACAGGGAACCTAGAACTTCACTCTGCGCCAGAGAGTAGGAAGTGCTCAAGAAGGATGAAGACACGTCAGAAGTGGCCACCCACAACGAGAAGGGCTGCCCCCTGCCCAAATCTGGGTCCCTGGAGCTTCAAAATAGTGATAAGAAAGCGACTGTAAGAGATGATGATTTGAATGATGCAGGAAACACTGTCCACATGGATGCTGACAACTGGCTTAACTAAGGAAAAGAGAAGTTTCTCCCTACGGAACACCGTCTCATAGATGCGAAAGGAATCGTGGATAGGAAGTCACTACTCAGCGCCCCTCATCCTGATGGAGGCTGTCTATTAAAAGAAGAACTGAACATTAAGTCTGTAAATATGTACAGGTTTTCAAATTTGTCTGCAAGTCAAATACTTCTGATGAGAAACGTTTTTAAAATTTTTATACCTTCTAATTTGAACAAGGGCTAGGTTTTCAAAGGAAGGATTTGTGAAGTCAAAAAATAGAAAAACTGCTTCAAGTAGAAAATGACTTGGAGCATCAGGCACTTGAGAGACCTCAGCCTATGACCAATTAGACTGCTAATTATAAACTGCAACTTGTCAACACATTAGTTGTTTAATTACTTTTGGCCTGCAAGTATTTCAAAGGAATATGATGCTGCTAAAACTTCCTGGAAGGCACATTTTCTCTATTTCAGACTGGCCTTCCCTGTAATCCACACAAATCCTACACGCTAACCATCCTTCAGAACGTGAGTCCCTTGGGCGAGAGGTGGCATCTGGTCACATGGCAGGTATTTTCTGCATGAATGGAAGACCTTGCCCTATGGCTGGTAGCAATGATTTTTTTGTTCATTATAAGGAGCTTATAAAACATTGACAAAGGGGGGCTGGGATTGTAGCTCAGTGGTAGAGCGTTTGCCTTGCATGCGTGAGGCCCTGGGTTCCATCCTCAGCACCACATACAAAGCAATAAAATAAAGACATTGTGTCCATCTACAATTAAAAAAAAATATTAAAAAAAAAATTGACAAAGGGGAGAACTTAGCAGAAGATCACATTGGAGTATTTTAAAGAGTTTTTAGTCTGGTAGCTATTCCTATATTTCATAAATATCTCCATGGTTGTAGAAGGGACTTGAGAAGATTCATCTGTAATTTGAAACCTTAAAAATGGCAGTGGCAGGGGCTGGGGCTGTAGCTCAGTGGTAGAGCACTTGCCTAGCATGCATGAGGCACTGGGTTCGAGCCTCAGCACCACATATAAATATTAAATGAATAAAATAAACAACCAAAAATATTTTTTAAAAATGGCAGTGGCAAAGGACCTTGGATTTGGAATCAGATCCAAGGGGCCTTGTCTTTGGAATCAGACACAGCAGGTAGTCACTGAGCATTTCTCGAGATGTGATTGATGGAGGGACCTTGAAGATTTTGATGGAAATAAAAAAGCAGACTGTAAACATTTCATCTTAGAGAAGATAATGGAAGAGGAATTCACAGAGGGTATTGTTCAGCAAAGCCACAGACCCCAGCTGGGGTTTCCCCAAAGCCAACTTGGTAATGCAGGACAAAAGTAGGAACAACAATAGCAGACATTTATTGAGCACCAGCTGTTTGCTCAGTACTGTGCCTGCCTCACCTGTAATGCAAGGTGTCTTTCAAGGATTTAGCATCAGACTACGTGCTCAGCACCACAGGGGTGGAGGAAGCCAGCCTGGCTGATTTGGATAGGAAAGACAAGATTGATTTTGAGCAAGAAATCCCAGAAGCAGGGATCCAGGTAAGCCGGAGGGTCTGGCAAGGTAAAGCATGGGTCATGTTTCCAACCGGCAAGATGGGAAAGGAGGCTAGAAAGAAAATACCCCAGCTCTTGGATGGCCACAGAGAACATGACTCACCAAGCAGAGCTGTGTAATCTGACTCTCAAAGTCCCTTCTGGAAAAGTGATATTTTCCCCAAGCTCACTCAGACTCAGCATGAAGGGGATGTGGGAACCTGGAGAGGTTCACTCGAGGGCACATGACCCCATCCTACACCCTGCCACGGGTACCACACAGGTGAGGCACTGAGCTTTCTCTGGACTGCGCTACAGGTGGGCCGAGCTCATGAGCAATGGCGGATGCAGGAACCAGCCACCAGCCATGAGCGGACCCCTCCACTGAGCTTGCTGGAGTCCATGCCCCCTTCTCTTCCTCCTCGACCTCCATCTACATCATGTCGACATCCTGCCGTACTCTCAAGATCAAGCCACAGATGCTGCCATCAGATCTGACGGGGAGACCTGGTTGGAGATGTGGCCTCTCAGGCCCCAGCCCAGACCTACTTGACCAGAACCTGCATTGGAGCAAGCTCCTCAGGCGTTGGGCGTGCTCTTGGAACATCACGTTCCTGGCCTGGGGGCCACCTCTGCCAAATAAGGTGGAAGAGCTAGGAACTGGCCAAGAGCCAAGTTCTGAAGTTCGACTCTCAAGGGCCACATAATAAAAGGTGCACATGTTGTTAAGCTCCACATGTTTTGGGGGAAATGAAAAAGACTCAGTCCAAAGGATTTGGAGTGAAAAGGAGGGCCACTGGTGAAGGGAAGGGCTCCCAGTGCCTGAAGAGGCAGGAAGCAAGGTCCTCTTCGGCCACCTGCAGGATGACAGGCATGTGGCCCCTGCAGGTGTGTGCTCATTCGATGTTACTACTGTGCTTAGCCTTTCCCCATCTCTTCCCTCCTCAGAATCCATCTGACCTGTTTCTTTCTGGAGAAGCTTTGTACACGACAACTGGGTAGGATACAACACTGGCCCAGTCGCAAGGTGCCCTAGGTCTCCCTCGTGTAGCACTTTCATCCCAGAGTTTAGGAGGTGGGGAGATTGGGAGTATCAGAGAGGACCCCAAGGGCTCATTAACCACCACCACGCAGGGGGTCGTAGCTGTTAAGAACATACCCTGGTGTGTGCCACTGGACTTGAACATCCCATTCTCTTGGAGAAGAGGCCGGGGAGGCTGGGATTGTCAAGAGAACCACTACAAACCGAGCGTTCCCTCAGAGCTGGGCTCTGCACCGGGCTTTTTACTTGCACAGCTATTATCCCATTTGAGCCACGCTTTATAAATATCCCTATTTCATAAGCTCAGGAACTGAGGTTATGCAACTTGCCCAAGGTCACTGAGCCACAGTACAGCATAGCTGAGCCTGAAGTTCAGGTTGGCTTGATGGCAGAACTTTCTACTGATAAGAACGCAAGAAAGAGGGCTCCCTAACCAAGTACCCTGGGCATCTGATTTGGGGCACCATGAAAACAGATACAATAAAGTTAAGAGAGACTAGTTCAGATAAAACATTTAAAAAAGACTCTTTTTCTTTACAATTAATTTCTCCACGTAATGTTACATAGCAAATGTCAAGATTTAGGGACAGTAAACAGAATACGTTTTCAATTCTATCCTTGATTTTGTGCTTGAAAAATAAAACCCAAAAGCTGAGCACTTTCTTCGTGCTTTCATTTTGTTTTGGTTGAATTACAAACTGTTCTAGTCTGAAGGCAACAGAAAGGTTAATTGGATCTGATCCCACAGAAAATTCTCCATGTGTTTGCCTGGAAAGATGAGAATTTTTGTGTCTATAAAAACTTACCTTGAAAAACACATTTTTTTTTTCTTTTTTTAAAAACAAGTAATTCTAAAGGACAGATACATTTTAATATATCTTTGACCTGATACAGCTAAGAAAAGACAAAATACAGGGCCAGGATTGTGGCTCAGTGGTAGAGCGCTTGCCTTGCATGCCTGAGGCACTGGGTTCGATCCTCAGCACTACAAAAAAATAAATAAAATAAAGATATTGTGTCCATCTACAACTAAAAAAAATTTTAAAAATACAAAATACAAATAATATTTTGTGATAATGTTTTAGGAAAATTGCTATTTGGGGTTCCTGTCTACATACATGTCAATTTCTCCAGAACTGTGGAGTGATATGATATTAATATGGACCAGAGTAGCAGTCCTAGAATTCTCTTCTAATCCACTTCCTTTACGGCAGTTACCATGTCGAGGGTGAGACACACCAGGCGGTGAATCCTCAACCATTTGGGAACTCAGAAGTTTAACTGCTGCTAGGAGTGATTTTTAAAATTCATTAGGTCCAAGCAACAGAAAATCTGTTTTGAAAATATATACTGTTATTGTATCTGTTCTAAAGCTGTCACATAATTCTCCCCAGCTGTGTGCTAACAGGAAGGCAGAGGATAGTTACATGTACAGATCATTGATGTGCTGTCAGTCATAGCTTCCTGTGTACCCCCAAGGAGTCAGAAACCTCGGTGGTACCTACAGAGATGGGCAAGAGATATTTACTTTTTCCTAAGTCACAAAGACAACATGTGAGGTCACCATGCCAAGCGCTGGCCACAGGAGTACCATTTTCTTATGCATACCACAGTCTAAGCATAAGCTGGTGGCAACCCCCGGGGCAAATCAGAGTGATTACCCCATATTACATTTGATTAGCAAGTGATATTTTCCTTAGAAGCCTCACTGGTATAGTAAACAAATAACCATGTCAAAAAGTAATGGGAGTCTTCATAAAAAACATGTTATAATTCTATATATCATTGGAGAATATCATGAAGTTCTATCAACAGAGCCACAGCATACTTGATTTTAGTCTGCATTGTTCCAATCTGTAGAGACTGGGTTTTTTGTTTTTTGTTTTTTTTGGTACCAGGAATTGAACCCAGGGGCACTTAACCACTGAGCCAGATCCCCAGCCCTTTTAATATTTTATTTAGAGACAGTGTCTAAGTTGCTGGGGCTGGCTTTGAACTTGCAATCCTCCTGCCTCAGCCTCCTGAGCCACTGGGATTACAGGTGTGAGCCACTACACCCGGTGAGACTGTCTTTTTTGCTTGCTGAGAAAAGACAAGCCCCAGGCTTAGTGACTGGCAACAGAGCCCTTTGATGGAGATAACCGAATAAGACAGCATCGAGCTGCTCTGCTGAGGTGCTCAGCCAGGGCTGTAGGGGTCTCCTTTAAACGCAACCCAGATGAGCTCTTAGGTATGGACTATCAAAACGAGTCAAGAACACAAAGTGGTACTTATGTACTTTTGCAGATTCATTCAGGTTCACTGAGCCTTCTGCACACCTCATCCACTATCTAGTACTTAAGTTTGCTCTTTAGAACGGTGTCATACTGAACACGGTTTTTAAAACATCATATAATTAAATGTGAATCATTGCTGTTGTGTGTGTAGTATTGGGGAATTGAACCCAGGCGACCTCTACCCATGAGCCACATCCACAGTCCTTTTAATTTCTTATTTTGAGACAGGGTCTTGGTAAGGTGACCAGGCTGGGCTTGAACGAGCGATCCTCCTGCCCCAGCCTCCTGAGCCTCTGGGATTACAGGCCTGTGACACCAGGCCTGGCCATCATGTAATGGTTCTCAAAGGCAATTTTACTTAACACAAGAGCTGGAAATACTCTGTGCTTTGCACCAGCATTCCTAGCAACCTCAGCTCCATCTGCTCCCCAAGACCAACCTTTATTTGGTCCTTTGCTCTTACATGCTCCCTGCCCTCAGCCTCTGTACCTACCACTGTTCTGTCTCCCCGAGAACCTCTTCTTTGGCTTCTTCACCTGATTACTTCCTATTGATCCTCTCATCCCAGCTCAAGTAGCACTTCCTCAGTGAAGTCTTCCCTAATTTCTCTAAACTAACTAATCCCCTACTCCAGGTCCTGATGGGACCATGTGTCTTCTCCGTGCTGTAGTCTAGACGTGGTTTGTTGTAAGGATCTGTGTGTGGACAGCTCAACTCAGGTGTGGCAATGTGTAAGCTGAATGGCCCTTTGGGAAGGTGTGGCTGGGTTATGGAGGACGCAGCCCTTGGAAAGGATGGAGGTGGTTCCTGTGGGACCTGGGTGAGTTCTCACGAGAGAAATTTGGTGTGAGAACAAGCCTGACGTGCAGCTTGTTCTTCCTGTCTTACAATTGATCAACAGACATATGAAAAAATGTTCAACATCTCTAGCCATTAGAGAAATGAAAATCAAAACTACTCTAAGATTCCATCTCACTCCAGTCAGAATGGCAGTTATAGTCAAGAATACAAACAACAATAAGTGCTGGCGAGGATGTGGGGGGAAAGGCGCACTCATACATTGCTGGTGGGACTGCAAATTGGTGCAACCACTCTGGAAAGCAGTGTGGAGATTCCTTAGAAAACTTGGAATAGAACCACCATCTGACCCAGCTATCCCACTCCTCAGTCTACACCCAAAGGTCTTAAAAACTGCATATACAGTGACACAGCCACTTCAATGTTTATAGCAGCTCAATTCACAATAGCTAAACTGTGGAACCAACCTAGATGCCCTTCGATAGATGAATGGATAAAGAAACTGTGGTATATACATACAACGGAATATTACTCAGCATTCAAAGAGAATAAAATCATGGCATTTGCAGGTAAATGGATGGAGTTGGAGAACATCATGCTGAGTGAAGTAAGCCAATCCCCAAAAACCAAAGGCTGAAAGTTCTCTCTGATAAGTGGATGCTAATCCATAATGGGGGAGGGGACAGGAGAAGAATGGAGGAACTTTGGTCAAAGGAGAGGGAGGGGGCGGGGGCATGGGGGCAGGAAATATAGTGGAATGAGATGGACATCATTGCCCTAGGTACATGTATGACTGCACATATGATATGATTCTACATCATGTACAACCAGAGAAATGAAAAGTTGTGCTCCATCTGTGTACAATGAATCAAAATGCATTCTGCTGTCATGTAGACCTGAGTAAATAGAAATAAATAAATAAATAATAAGGTGCCCTCTTCCTCCCTCAAGAGGTCCTCTCCCAACTGAGCAGAGGCCAGCACCATGGCTTACACCTCCAGAACTGTGAGCCAAATAAACCTCTTTTTAGAATAAAATTAGCTGGCTTCAGATATTTCTCAATAGGAACAAAGATGCACTCAGATACTTGGTGTGGTTTGTGTAGTAACAGTGACCTTCACATTCTTTCTGTGTGGCTGTCTGATTCACGTCTGTCTTTTCCACATTAAGAGGAACAGATCTGTATCCCCAGAACCTCACCCAGGGCCCGACAGCAAGGAAACATTCGGCAACCAATCTGGACTACACGTGGGGGCCCTTCTGAAAAGATGCCACAAAGCCCGGCACCCAGATATGAGGGCATGTGGAAGCGGAGCCCTGGAGAGGTACTTAGGAGGGATGGTCCCTCACCAAAAAACTTGTGATTTCTTCCTTTTATATGAAGAAGAGAGGACTCAGGAGCCAGGAAGAGTGGCCTCACCAGAGGCACCTTGACCATGGACTTCCCAGCCTCCAGAACTGAGAGAAGTCGATCTGTGTTGTTTCATACACTCAGTTTGTGGTATTTTATGACGGTATCCCAAGCCTACTAAGACAGCTACTGTTTATTGATAGACAGGTAGATGAGTGTGCAGGAGGGAAGAAGAAAGAGGGAGAGTTCATTAGAAGGAAACCAGCAGGTAAGTGTGTAAGCTCCAGCTATCGTGATATTTATCAGACCAGTCACTATAATAACAAAAACATGGGAGTCAAGGTCTCTGGTACCACTATTCTACTTGGCCTCTGCCAGTGGCACCCACGGTGGGGACGCTGCTGCAGCAAGCACACTGTTGAACAAATAAACAGGAATGTGGAAAGGAGGGCACCACACAGCTCCCATTTTATTTGGAGGAAAGTCTAACAGGCTGACACACACTCACCAATAATCTAGAACAGAGACCCAGGACATCGACACATTAGCAACGGCCATCCTGGGACGCTAGAAATCTGGAAGGTTTCTCTGCTTCCCTTTACTCGCTTCTATTTTTCTCATTTTTCCACAATTAGCACATGTGGCCTGTGCAGGTCATGTGTTCACTCCCTCCCACTCAGGCTGTTTCCCCTGCTCCCCAACCCATCTGCACACCCGAGAGAGTCTCCCTGAAGCATAAGCTTTTTGGTAGGCAGTGGAAACTCTGTGGACATTTTCATGAAAGATAGAGATGATGCTTTCATCTCAGAGACCATGTTGTTTATCTCAGAAAAAAAAAACAAATCCCACATGTCAGACTCCATCAGGGATCTCTTTCCAAGTGCCTCATGGGTTTCCCTCTCTCATCTTCTCCAAGGAGACTCTCAGACTCCCTGGGACCCTGGTCTTCATTCCAATTCTTAATGTTCATCCCTTCGTGTTTTTGCATGAAACTTGTCTCAGCCCTGCCCTTCTCCTGCCCGACAGCTGACTTAATGTCACTTCTCAGCAAAAAAGCCTCCATTTAAAAAATTCTCAAACCAGCTGCTGAGTAGATACAATGTCATCAATATTCTTGCATGCAAGCAGTAAAAATTAAACCTTAGTTATCTAAAGATGAAAAAGTTCATGTGCAACTTATCATTTTCCCACATGATACTCCCTGGGTCCTGTGCGAGGACTCCACCAGCTTTGAAAGCAGAAGCTTTTTGATTGAGAACACAAGCGTCAACCACAGCCTGCCCTGAGAGTTCCCTGATCTTTGGGGAACGTCCTCCCCTGCACACAGGTCTGGTTATCAGATTCCCTGTCAGGCTGTGGACACTGGTTTTCAAATTCTTGAAATGGGTAGGATGCTGAAAAATCCCAATTTTTTAAAAAATTGTTCTAATTAGATGGTTTTAACGACCATCCCTTTCCCTTATTAAGTCACCGAGACATGCCAGGTCCTGTTATAAAGGCTAAGCTCATGAAAAGGTTAGCTCATTGCCTGAAATCCCAGCACTTAGGGAGGCTGAGACAGGAGGATCGCGAGTTCAAAGCCAGCCTCAGCAATGGCGAGGTGCTAAGCAACTCAGTGAGACCCTGTCTCTACATAAAACACAAAATAGGGCTGGGGAGGTGGCTCAGTGGTCGAGTGGCCCTGAGTTCAATCCCCAGTACCAAAAAAAAAAAAGGTTAGCTCATGCTTTCTCCCATACAGAAGCTGTTCATATGCCCATTTTACTGGATGACGGAACCAGAAACTAAAGACCTCGCTCCAATTCCCACAGTGGCAGTTCAGGTGACACCCGACCTTGGCCTGGCCCTGGTCGGGGCCCTCTGAGCCATGCCAGATCTATCGCTGTGCTTGGATTCAACTGGATCTAAGACATGACTATTAAATTGTTTGCTTTCTCTTTTACTTGATGTTTTTTTTCCCCCACTAGAAAAGTGATAATAATAATAATAATTTTTAAAAAGGCAAGGCTTGAAAACCCCCTCCTTTTTTATTCACTTTCTCGCATATTTTCCCCAAATGTCACTTGCTCTTATGTCTCATGCTGAGGACAGTTCGGTCCAGGTGCACAGCTCCTGTCTCATTTCCACAGGGAAGCTGGATCCTGACGGGTCGTGACTGAGGACATGGTTTGCTTCTCAGTCTCTGTTCTCGCCTGGTGTCCAGCTACACTGTGCTAGAACAGCAGCCAGCTGTCAAAATCCACAAGAACCTGGGGACTCTCAAATCTGTGGATTCTCAAGTCCTCATAGAAAGCACGTGCTGTTTGTGCATAACCTAAGCGCGTCTTCCTACGTGGTTCAAATCATCTCTAGATGATGTAGAGCATCTAACGCAGAGCACTTGACATGGACATAGTTGCCCTCATGTATTGTTGATGGAGTAATGGAAAGAAAAAAGCCTGCACATGTTCAGTACAGATGCACCACATTTTCTATTTTTTTTTTTTTAAATCTGGGGTTGATTGAATCTGTGGGTGCAGAATCAAAGGGTGATGAACGCCGACTGCATACTGGTCATCTGCAAACACTTTTCTGGCTTTTCTGTCTCTGTATTCCTGGTTTAGAAGAACCTAAATGTGTGGTTCTTTAGGTTTTCAGAAAGGCCAAGCTCCCAGCAGTCTGAAAGGCACAGGCTTAGTTATCAAAATCGTTGAAACTTTTTTTTTTTCTTTGAATGTGGTTTTAAATGCTCAAGAGCTTAGGGGCAAATAAACAAAATGGTCTTTCAGGCAGGGACTCCTCTCTAACCGCTGAGCCAGGAGAAATGATCAACAGTGATGGAGGGAAATACTGTACTCAATTGAATCAATTTTCTTTTGTTCCTGAATTGTCTTTCCAAAGTATATATTCAGGATGCCAAATACTGGTCCTATTTCCTCCGACCATTAAGTAGGCCAGGGACCACATTTTTAGCAATTGTTGAGGATAACTAAGTTTGTGCTTCTCACTGGGAACGTGTGGATCTGATCTCAAAAAATTCCAGACATTCACAATTCCATGGAAACGAATGTCGCCCAGGGGTTTTTGTGCACCCTGAGATGCCACTTGGATCATTCTTTGCTCTTTCCGTTTACACTGCTGCTGTTTCTGAGAGTCTGGCTTTCCCGCTTAGAGGAAACACGATCTTTTCCCCCCAAATCCGCTTTCGAGATAAACATAACGAGATTTCTCTCTCAAAGTGCCAAGCTTTGTTGGGAATAAAACAAAGAGAACAGAAGAAAAATAAACAAAGCGAGGATTTTTCAAAGCAGGATGAGGAACGACTAGGCAATGAAATGAACGGGAGGCAGAGACGGAGAGGGTGGCTCCCCAGGGTAGGGTGGACAGTCACGCAAGAATTAGGGTGCGTAGATCCTTGCGCCCCACAAAGTCCTAGCTTTCTTTCATGTCATGGAAAGGGTGATGATGCTCCAGAACAACGCTCCTGGAATTTTTATGGCATACAACACTGAATATTTATTCCTTGCTCACCTGGCTGTCGGTTGGTGGGCTCGACTATGCTTATGGTGGTCAGCTGGGCTGGCTCTGCCTCAGGCTGTCGGTCAAGGGCAGTTGAGTGCAGGGTCCATCATGCTGGGTCCAGACTGCAGGGGCAGAGGCTACGGGCAGTGTGTTCTTCTCACACAGGAGGTCAGAACGCCTGGGGGGTACAAATGGAAACAGGGACTCCTCTTAAGGCCTTGAGCGCTGTCACTTGGCCCTCTTTGGCTTTCCTGCCTTAGTTGACCAAACTGAACTACCTGGGCCACATCTGAGATCACATGGTGGGAGGGAGGGACAGACAGTTCTCCTGGGAGGAGGGGGTGAAGAGGGAAAATAAAGAGAATCGTGGAAACTTGCAACAACTGTATCTCTGTTTTTTATATTTGTAAAATAAGGCTCTGGATCACACAGAGAGAAATCCAGCTTGAAACAAGAGACAATAGTAACTATCCTGTTTGTCTATTGTTTGACAAATGGAAAAGTGCATGTATTTATGGTGCACAGCACCATGTTTTGATATGTGTACCCATTGTGGAGTGGCTAAATCAGGATAGAAATATATCCATGAGCCCACATACTTTTCGGGGTTTTTTGGTGCATGTGTAATGAGAACATTTAAAATCTACTCTAATTTTCTTTATCCATTCATCTGTTGAAGGGCACCTACGCTGGTTCCATAGTTTAGCCATGTGGTATATATACACAATGGAATATTACTCAGCCTTCAAGAAGAATGAAATGATGGCATTTGCTGGTAAATGGATGGAGCTGGAGAATATTATGCTAAGCGAAATAAACCAATTCCAAAAAAAAACAAAGGCCGAATGTTTTCTCTGAAATGCAGATGCTGATCCATAAAGGCGGGGTGGGTGGGTGCTAGAGAAGAATGCAGGAACTTGGGATAGGGCAGAGGGGAGTGAGGGGAGGCAGGGGAGGGGCATGAGGGGATGGGAAGGACAGTGGGTGGAATGAGTCGGACATTATTACCCTGTGCGCATGTATGATTGCGCTACTGGTGTGACCCTGCATTGTGTATGGCGAAAGCAATGAGAAGTTGTACTCCATTTGTGTACAACATGTCAAAGTGCATTCTGGTGGCATGTATAAGTAATTAGAACAAATTTAAAAAACCTACTCTCAGCAAAATCCAAGGCTGCGATACATTGCTATTGACTGCAGTCACAATGCTGTACAAAAGATCTGAACTTCTGTATGACGGAAATTTTATACTCTTTGATGAACACCTCTCCAAATTCCTCCTTCTCTCAGCCCCTGGGGATCACCATTCTCCTCTCAGCTACTAGGTGTTTTAGTGAGCTTTTCCATGACCAAAAGACTTGACAAGAACAACACAGAGGAGGAAGTTTATGTAGCACTCATAATTTCAGAGGTCTCTGTCCATAGATGACTGACTCCATTGCTCTGGGCCTGAGGTGAGGTAGAACATCATGGCGGAAGGGCCCAGTGGAGGAGGAAGGGAGCTTGGGACATGGCAATCAGGAGGCAGAGAGAGCTCCACTTGCCAGGTACAAGATATAAATCCCAGAGGCACACCCCCAGTGACCACACTCCACCTTGCGTATAGTTGCCACCCAGTTAATTTATATCAGTAGATGAATGCACTGATCCTGTTAAGGCTCTCATAACCCAATCATTTCACCTCTAAGATTTCTTCCATTGTCTCACACATGAGCTTTTGGGGGATACTTCATATCCAACCCATAACATGAAGAGGTCAACCTTTTCAGATTCTACCTCTGAGTGAGAACATATGATATCTTCCTTTCTGTGCCTGGATTATTTCACTTAACACAATGACCTGCAATACCCCCATGTTGTCAGAGAAGACAGGATTTCCTTGTTTTTTTTTTTTTTTTTGGTACCAGGGATTGAACTCAGAGGCACTCGACCACTGAGCCACATCCCCAGCCCTATTTTGTGTTTTATGTAGAGACAGGGTCTCACTGAGTTGCTTAGTGCCTCGCCATTGCTGAGGCTGGCTTTGAACTTGCAATTCTCCTGTCTCAGCCTCCCAAAGTGCTGGGATTACAGGTGTGCACCACTGCGCCTGGCTCTTGTTTGTTTTTTGCTTTTTTTTAAGGCTCAGTAGTATTCCAACTTGTCTTTGTGCCACATTTTCATTATCCACCCATCTGCTGATGGACATTGAGGTGGTCTCCATTTCTTGGTTACTGCGACCAGCACTGTAGCCAACAGGGGATGTACATACGTCCATGGCCTTTGGAGATCTACACTGTGGTGGGATTGCTGTATTACATGGTAGTTATATTAACTACTCTTTGTAAAAGTCCAAATCAAATAAACTTAATTTCCATTAAAAACCATAATACAGATTGAGTATATTAATGAACATCTGAGTGTCGATCAGAAACAGTCCTTACTTGCTAGCCTCTGGAATCTTCTATTCCAACCTGCTTGAGAAACAGCTCCACTGAGCCAAATGAGCAGCACTAGGCAGGCTACCCATGGCCACCTTTCACCTTACCTTGGGGTCTTTGTTTAGGGGCTAAATCACAACTTAGCAAACTGTGTCATGGAGCATGTCTGACCCTCTGGCTGTTTCTGTACTATCTGTGAGCAAAGGACAGTTTTTAGATTTTTGATGATTGCAAAAGCTAAAAGAAAATATTCTACGGCACGTGAAACAACATGAAATTCAAATTTCAGCGACACAAAGATTTTTCCTGGGGCAGGAAAGGGTCATCTCTTTTGTTGTCTGTGTGCTTTTTTACTCCAGCTATAGGACTGAGTAACTGTGACAGTGACTGTCTGACCCACAAAGCTGAAAATATCCACTGTCTCTTTACTCTGCCAATTCGAGGCTTGCCTGACCCCCCTGGATATCAAACGCCCTAATTCCGTATGTTCTTGAAAGGTCTGGACGCTCACCCCTTTGCACTGTGAGACAGAGACGTGAGCAGGGTATGTGATGTGTCCATTTGCCTCCGGTGTCTGCTTCATTCTGAGAAAGCAGGTCCCCGGATGAAGTGGCCCCTGACGCTCCTAGAGCACTCTGCAGACTGCAACCTGGAGCTGCCATTTTCTGTAAGAGGATACAAATATACCCAGTGGCCCCAGTAAAATGCCACCCTGGCTCCCGAGGTGAGCCTTAACACACACTAGAACTAAACACCCAGCGACTCTGTGGTTTCTCGAGGGGGTCTTCACTCCACCTCTCTGGTCTCCTCTTGAATTTTGAGTAATGCCAGAAATAGCTCTCCAAGCCCTGGGTGGACGCTGATTTACATTCCACAGTGATCTATGCCAACTATTTTCTGCCTATTGTTTTTCCACACACTTAAAAAAAATTTTTTCATAAGCTTAGATTGTGATTTCATTTTTGCTTTATAAAAACAAAAGTCATCCCAGAAGGGGAGACAGCTCTTGCTATAAACACATGCGTGGAGGACTGTAAAACTTAATGAAATTCACAACCAAACTGTCATAAAACGGCCTAGGACAGAAACAGTGTAATCAGCCTCCAGTGAGTCACAGATGATGGGCTGCAATCGTACCCAGGTGGCAGAGGGCACAAGGTCGCTGGCGTCCTGCCCCACAACACACGGGGGACCGGAGTTTTACGACTCTGGTGCCAACTCTGTGTGCCCTGCCCTGCTTTATCGCTGGTATATTTCTGTCCAAACCTGCCCTGGCAATGAAGCCGCATAGAAATGATAGTCTCCAAATCCCACTCATTAGGAGAAGTTAGCCAGTGGTTTACTGCCCGCAGAACTGGGGCCCAGTTCCTTTGCAAAGCAGCGTCCAGATGAGCTAAGACGCGACCGTCAGGGTCCTGAGCTGAGTTTTGTAGCTTTGAAAAGCAGCGCAGAGGAACACCTCCCCCTACCCTCTTGTCCTGAGATCTTCTTTGGCTAATTCTGTGCAAAAACAAAGTATTTTCTACAAATTGTATGTCATAGGTTAGATACGAGGTGTCCCCGTTTAAAAACTCACGTGGGAGACAATGTCACACAGTTTAGAGGTGGAATACTTGGGTTCTGAGCGCCTCAGCCTCCTCAGTGCATTAATCCACTGACAGGGATTAACCAGGTGGCAATCCCAGGCAGGTAGGGTGTGGCTGGAGGAGGCGGGTCCTTGGGGTATGCCTTTGGGGTATATGTTTTGTCCCTGGTGAGCAGAGCTCTCTGTTTTCTGACTGCCATGTCCTGAGCCGCTTTCCTCCTTCACTGGATGTTCCGCTGTGATGTTCGCCTCACCCGGAACCCAGAGCAATGCAGCCGGCCAGCTATGCACCGAGACCTCTGAAACCACGAGCCCCCACATGAACTTTCCCTCCTCTATGGGGTTCTTGTTGGGTCTTTTGCTCGCAGCGAGATGACTGAAACATTCTCCTATCTAGGCTTTATTAAATTTACCAGACTCCGTGAGAAAGTTGGGCATGACTTTTAAATAATGACATATAAATATGTGACGAGCTTGAAGGTGCAGCCACAGGGAGATGGCTTTCCAGCCTCTCAGCCCCGCATCACATCCTGAGCGCTTCCACAAATCACGGCGGCCACTGCAAGCTGCTGCAGTCAGCCAGGAGGCCCTTCTCCATGCTGGACTCGGCAGCGACCCGAGCAGGGCAGGTAAGAGGCAAGGGTGTCCCCTAGAAAGATAACGCTCCGCGTAGCGTGACAGGGACTGACGTCAATGCGGAATGAAACTCTCAGGGTGGCGCAGAAAAACACACCTCATCTGGAAATTTAAATGCATTAATATTTTATTATTTTGAGAATGAACAAAGTACTTTTAATCTCTTATTGTTTGGATCACACCAACAACATGAAATTCAGGATGAAATTCACAACCAAACACTGTAATAACGGATCCCTGAAGTCTTGTCTTTTCTTTCTTCTTTTTCTTCTTTTTTTGGGAGGGCTTGTTTTTTTGATGGCAGTTAGATAGTAGAGTGCTCAGGAGCAGACTCTGGAACCACAGCTCCAGGGGACTCCTGGCCTGCCGTGTAGGACACTGTGACCTTGGGGCAATGTAGTTCACATCTCTGCCTGTGTTCCCCTTGCAGAGGTCGGGGATAAGAACAGCCTACCCACGAGTTATGTGCTAGTGTAACAAGTGATTCATGGAAAGAGCCCAGCGCGGGGCCTGGCACACACTAAGTGCTCAGCTGATGTTAGCCATTAGCTCAGTCCTCCTCCAGAACTCCATAAAGTCATCGAAAGAGGAGAAGCAGCGCAGAAGTCATGTTCATTGAGTACTG
This sequence comes from Geosciurus inauris, assembly GCA_004024805.1. Classification (NCBI taxonomy): domain Eukaryota; kingdom Metazoa; phylum Chordata; class Mammalia; order Rodentia; family Sciuridae; genus Geosciurus; species Geosciurus inauris. The sequence goes on from PVHX01001859.1 coordinate 181,188, forward strand.
CTGCCCGTCCTGGCAGTGGCTCCTCTCTGCTTATGATTTTGTTTCATTCTTCTTGTGATCATGTGGTATATTTGGTAGCCTGGTAGACACTATCATCACAGATGCAAAACAAATCTCAGGAGGGCCAGCAGCCTGGAGAGCTCCCAGGAGCGCCACGTTAGTTCAGCTGCTATCAGCCACTCATCCCTACTTGGGTGAAGAGCTGGGTGGGTCCTTCATTCTGCTGTCAGCGCTCGCTCACCCTGTGGTCTGGGGAAATGGAACTTCTTCCAATTTCATTTTATCCCTGCAAAAAAGCAGATAAGGATAGAAGGTCCCTCACCAACGTGGCCAAGGTCCCAAGTGACAGGTTTAAATACAGGCGCGTTTAGCATGGTGCAGGTGCTGGAGGGTCTTCCTCAGGCAGGTCTGCAGGCCGCCGTGGCCCTGCCTCCCCATCTCGGCTGTTGGCGCATCCTGAGCCCATGGCATGCACGGCTGGGTGGGCTGTGGGACCGTGGTGACCTCCACCCCATTGACCTCCTATGTCCTCTGCTCCTGACACAGAGTCTCTAGCATATGTTGAGCACACAGGAGACACAGTAATTGTCCCTCGAATGGCTATATAAACTCACTTTTATACTGAAGCCATCCATTCTTGAAGACATGAAAATAAGTCACGATGATTGAAATTTTTACATATTTTCTATCTTTAAGGGGAATCTGCCTTCCCCCAAATCCCTTCTTTAATTTGTTTCAAAGAAATGATACCTGACGGACGACTGATAGACCTCTTGTGCTCTGTAAAGAGAGGGGGGGGGGACCAGGGAGACCAGAAGTTGTCCTGGTCAACCTGTTACTGTGAGTACTCCACTGAATGTCACGGCATTAATCGCCACCACTTGGTCTCCCTCCATTAACTCTTTCTCTGTGCAGCAAACTTTACCAAGAACTTATAAACAACATCTCATTTAATCTTCTCCAAAATTTGCAAATGCTTCTCATTTCTATTTTCTCAGTGGAAAAGGATAAAGGTGCTCAGAGAGGTTAAGTGTCTTGTCCAACATCACACAGCAAAGATGCAAAAAGTGAGGGCTGGAAAACTCAGTCTGACCTCAGAGCCCTTCCATCTATTGCTTTGTTTTTTAACCGGTTTACTCTTTTTCTAACGAGCTCTACTTGTTGAACTCATTGTGCACATTATTTACTGAATGCCTACTGTTGACTGAGTCAGGACGTTTAAAGAGGCTTGAGCAACGTCAGGTGCAGAAGCACGCTGCATGTGTTTGATGAATGAATAAATCTGTAAGTCCTCGGCTTGGCTGGAACACGGCAGTGAACAGGCACACCACAGTCCTTGCTCTTATCACGCTTACAAAGAACGGAAGGAACAGATAATAAAGAACATAATGATTAAATAGGAGAGCAGGGCAGAGGTGATCAACTGGATGGAGAAACAGCAGGGCGAGGGAGCTGGACCCCGGTGGTGAGCGGCAGTGCTCAGCATGGTGGTCAGGCTGGGGCTCACTGAGAGGGTGAACTCCATCCCAGGGAAGGGAGTTCCAGGCAGGGAACAGCTGAAGCAAAGGCCCAGGGGGACAGAGGAGCAGCAAGCAGACCAGCGTGTCTGGGCCAAAGCCAGCACAGGCTGGAGGAGCAGGAAATGAAACCAGAGGGGAGGTGGGAGGACCGTCCAGCTGCTGCACCCAGACCCAGACCCCAGCTGGCGACCCCTGCAAGACCCATCATCTGCAAGACCTTCTAGGGAACCTTCACAAAGTCTCGGTTCCCCTTCCAACATTTGCCACCTTAAGGGGCAGTAGAGTTCCCTGGGGGCTTGGGCCTCAACTGCCGGCAGGGCCTGCAGGAGCTTGAACACCAGATCCCACAAGGGGCCAAGGTTGCCTGGGTGGCTGCCAACCCATAATGTCTGCCAGCCATGCACAGATACAGGAGCCAAAAAATGAACTGAAAAAAATACATATGAGACAAGGGAAGGGCTCTTTGGGGACAGTAAAAGACTGGACACCAGCAACAACCGGTCTAATTCATATTAAATATAATACTTGATTCAATTCAATTTCATTTAATGCAATTAAACCTCTCTGTAGTAAATGCCCGCTATGCACAAGTCACAGCGGGGAACGAGAGAGAATTTTATTTCATGGAGGGAAACTGCAGGCATCCTAAAGTGTTCAAGAGCAGGGGGGCTGTGCTTCCTGGGAGGGGCCAAGCAGTGGGACCGGGACTGTGGGCCATGCTGCAGACACGCCTTGCAGCCTGAAAGCTGTCAGTGTTGGTATGGAATCGGATGGGTGTGGCTGTGGGCCAATAAAACTTTATTTACCAGGTGGCAGCCTGGATTGGACCCACTGGAAGTAATGTGCTGACATCTGAGCTAGAGACTTGTAATACTACTGGTCCTGTAGAAGCTTCTATCCACTGAGCATCCGTACTCACTGCCAAGACCATGCTGGCTGCTCCTATTTAACAATTCTTACAGCATAAGCAGCATTCTCCCCGTTTAGAAATGAAGAGAGAGTAGCCCTGCTCAGAGGTGGTAAGAACATTGCCAAGGTCACACAGCGAGGAAGCTGCAGCGTTGAGAAGCAGATCGGGGAATGTGTTCCGTACAGACAGGTATGCTCTGTCACAACACACTTGGTCTCACAGAAGGGTCAACAGATAATCAGCAAACGCTTAACTCTTTGTCCACAGCATGAAAAAAACAAATGCAACTAAATCGAGATTATTAGTCACTATGCCTTCTTATAGTTACCACAGCGGAACAGCATTCTGTACCTGTCCATCGTCCGTTTCTGCTCTGGGAATGGAGAAAAAGAGGTTCTACTTGGTCTGCCCGGGTGTGTGTGTGTAGGTCCCTGCAGAGGTGTCTAACAGGTGGCTCACAGGTTCTGCTTTTTTCTTGAAAACTATCTCTGCCTTTATAAATGAAAGAAGGGGCTTTTAGGCTACGGGAGAATAAACGAACAGTCCCCGATTTGTGCCGTGGATGGCACATTTGAGAACAGGTGAACACAGCAAGATGCAGACACTCCTTTAGTGGGTGCTACCTGGCTCTTGCCTGGAGTGGAGTGGAGCTGTGGCCCCTGGGTCCCTCTCTGCCTGTCCTTCCACCCCTCCTCACAGTGCCCAATCCGGGGCCCTTCTTTCTGTCTGCAAACAGAAATGCCAATCGCGGTCCTGACTTGGCCTTCGCACTGGGTGCTCCCGTCGTCTGGAACATTCTGCCTTGACATTTCCCCAAGCCTGGTGTCCCCGTCATTCACATCCTAGCACAGTCTTCCCACCTTAAGGGAGTGTTCTGGAGCCCCTCATGGTGAGTCCTCGACCCCAGTCCTTCTCTTGTGATGGTAACCGCTGTCCATCCCTTCGTCACATGGGCCTTCTCTATTTGTTAATTTATTCATTTATCACTAATTTTCTGCTTCCTCTCATTTATCACTAATTTTCTGCTTTCCTCCCCCTGCCACTCTAGGGGGAGGAAAGATCTTGTCATTTTTGGTCACTATGGTGACCAAGACTGAGCCCAGCACAGAAGGGGCACACAAACAACAGGGAGGGGCTCGTGTCACCTGCAAAGGGGCCAAGCGCACCCACAGGCTGCTGACCAACTGGCTAGCCCTGCACGGGGCCTTCGTGAGTGGGTCCCTCAGGTCCTCCTTCAACAGCACCAGTGCCCAGCTTCACAGATGACAGCTGGGAGGCTTAGAAAGACCAGCCACACATGGTACCACTGACGCTCTTGGGCACCCAAGCCCAGGTGCCCCCGACACTGCAGGACACGGTGAAGGTGGAGGGCAGAAGTTCACGTGTGTGACCCTGAAGGATCGTGCAAAACTGTTCTAACGGAGGGGCAAAGAGCCAGGCCCAGAGAGACACCAGGTCTAGGGCAGCCTCCCTTTCCTGGAGGGACTGGTGGACGGTGGAGGACCTGCCCTCTGTGGCCAAGTCTCAGCAGAGTCCAAGAAGGGACAGCGAGGCGCATTTTCATGAAGTCCCGGAGGCAGGGCAAGGGTGTGGCTTCTCCCACATCCTCTAGTGGGTGCTGGTGTGGCTTATCTTTGCGCATGTGCAAGGGGATCCAGGCTCTAGGTCTCAGGCAGCCTCTGCCTCTGCCCCAGACTGAGTGAGTGGGTCCCTAGGGTCCCTAGTGAGTGCACCTAGGGTCAGCTTCAGGTACCTGCTCACCACCTCTGTCCCGTTTCCTATTTGGAAGTGACACTTCATCAAACTTTCTGCAATCAGGCCATGTCTATTTAGACCTGGGCACATTTGCTCTGAGCCTGTGGCTTTAATGCTGGACTTTGCACAGTGGTCCCTGGAGTTGGCCGATGAGTGTGTTGGCAAGGCAGGAGGCTTCGAGTGGGAATGGCCCGGCTCGGGGGCTGAGGAATCCTCCCACAGCAGACCCAGTGACAAATCGCTAACCCAGCAATGCAGCCTCTGGGTGGTTACAGGATGCAGGTTCTCCTTCGTGAGATGCTGACTTGGGGTCCAAAGACCCTCTACCGGGCTGAACTTGACCTGTGGCCATGTTAACACACGGGCCTGGCTGGCTGGAAGGCCACTTGCAAATCTGGAAACAGTTCATTCTGAGTGCATTTTCATCTCAAGATGGTCGTGGTCCCCACGTGGCAAACAAACCCACCCAGACAAAAAGCACAAAAATAAACTCTACAAGAAGGATTGTTTGCAGCTTATTTTAGTCTTGACTTTCATCCCAGGCCTTATAAACGCCACTGCCAATTCTTAAACCTTGAACGCGACTGGTTAGAAAGAAAGAAGAAAGGAAAAAAAAACACCTACAAAACTCATTTTAAATAACTGATCTTCTAAAAAGTTCATGAAATAGGACTGTGGCACCATTCATGAGTAATGTTTTCATTTCTGCAACGTCACTGATGTTCTGAGGCAGCAGATACTGGCTGTTCCTTCCCATTTGTTACATTATTCCAAACACACTTGCTCTGCAGGAAGCCAAAGCCCGCCAGCTCTGTTCTCTGGCTTAAGTGAAAAAGAAGGGACGTCGACCAATATGTTTTTCATCAGCTCCTTCTCTGATTTTGTTTTTTTGCCATGTACCCAACATGCGAGCACTTTCAAAAAGGAGAAAGAGGTCGTGAGACTGGCGTCGGTCCACTCTGTGCCTCCAGCCGGCCCAGTATTCACTGAATCCACTGTGGCTGTTTGTGAGAGCAGGGAGACGTGGGCATCTGCCATCAGGACCCCGATGTGAGATGTCAGGACTGTGTGTGGGCCGGGGGCCTTACCTTCACGCCACTTCAGAAACCAAACCAAGGAGAACAAATACACCCTGCTGCACTCTCCAGGGTGTGTGGACCCCGATGCACAGAACGGTTCTGTGGGTACCAGTGGTTAACGTCGACTCAGGCTGTGGCAGGCTCAGACGCGGCTACCAGGTGTGAGCTTTGCCCAGCGTCTCGCTTTCCTCTGATGAACGCCACAGGGGAAGCTCTTGTGCGTGTCGGGCTGGGCAGAGGGCTCCGGCGCTGTGGGCTCACAGTGCCACTCCTGCGTCACGTTTTGCTGCTGACACTCCTCCCCATGACACTTTCCCAGTGAGTCCGGGAGGCCTGAGGAGCTTGTGAAAACCAGGCTCCAGCAGTTAGCCTGTTGCTGTTGGACTTGTTACTGCTTTGAAAATACACCAGGCGCTGTCTCCGGGGGACCCAGAACGTCCCCGTCCTTGGTAGGTTCCTTCCATCCTGTGAGCGCCTCCTGCCGTCTGCATCTCTGTATCATTTTTTCCCCAACTGGTCCCTTCCATTGGACAATGACCTTCCTTCTCCCTACTTCCCTCTCTCCTGCCTTTTTAAAAAACCTTAGACCTGTTCGAGTCGGGATTATGGAACGTCCAACAGAAATCAGCCAGAACCACACAACACAAATGATGTGAAGATGCAGAGGTTTTAAAGAGCTCTTGTCTTGTAAACTGACCTGAGGTAGGCCTGGATGAGCACAGAAGAGCGGGTCAGGTGTACACTTCTGTTGAGACTTTTGGAGACAACTCAGATATAAACAGGGGCATCATGGCTGAGATGCATTCTGTGTCCACCTGGCGCAGGTAGGAAAACGAGCAGGGGGTTGACGGTATTGATCTATTCAGCACACACGCGTTAAGTGGCCCCTAGGTTCCAGGCCCTGTTTCAGGGTGCTGTGGATATAATGATAAATATAAGCAAGTCGCCACGCTTACAGGATGCAGAGCTCTAGCTGGAGGTGAAGAGGAGGATGCTAACTGAACCTTGGTGTTGCTAAGGCCGGTAGGGGTGACCGCCTGGAGAGACTGGGCAGGCAAGCCAGCGAGCATCGTAGGTGAGGAATGTGGGTACTGCAGGAGGCACCGTGGCCAGCAGAGGCCTCCACCATGGAGAGTAGGTGCCCGCAGAGACGGAATGACATGTGGGTCAACTATGAGGCGGGAAATGTTCCCGGCAGGGGGAAGGGCAGGTGTGACAGCCTCTCCTTACAGTGGAAGGCTTGCTTGCTTGGGGACAGCCAGAGTGTCACAGGAACAT
>PVHX01001860.1:0-187760 GCA_004024805.1 Geosciurus inauris
AAATGCTGAGGCAAGAGGATCACATATTCAAGGCCATCTTGGCCAACTCAGGAAGACTCAGTCTTAAAATGAAATTGAAAAAGTAAAGGATCTAGGGTGCAGTTGAGTCATAGAGCACTTGCCTAGCATGCACAAAGCCCTGGGTTCAATCCCCAGTACCATGACGGTGAGGGCGGGGGTGGGGGGTAGCAAAAACTTTTAAATGACCTGCAATTAAAACAAATCTATTTAACTGGAAACTTTTGTTCTGGTTTCTAATTTTTCTCAAAGTTATTAAGAACACAAATAAAAATTATGAAGTTTTTTTAAAACTTAGTAAACTTTTGAAATTAATTGAATATATCTGCAAAACAGATTCTGCATTAGTTGCTAGAGTTGATATATTTTTAATTTATTCACAATTAAGCATGGTTCATTCAATTTGAAATGAATTGTATTTTTAATTGGCAAAATTAGATATCAGTTTATGCCTTAGTTAGATAATTACAATTCAATGTACAAAGAACTTCCTGAACACCTACTATCTAACTCTTAATGCAATTTACTGAACTTCTGTTGTCTCTCAGTATCAAATATTTAAAAAGTAAAAAGAAAATTATGAATAATGAACAAATAAACTTACAGATATAGTGTTATAATGATATCTCTTTTTATGTCTCTCCTTAAAGTCAATGTATCTAAAACTCAAATTATATCTTTATTTTTTTTAAACCCTAACTCCTCTCAGGTATCCTTTCTGTATTACAGATTCATCATTCCAGTAATTAGGGTTTATGATTTTAAAATTCCCATTCAATTAATTCTAAATTTTGACCCTATATCTAGTTATAGTAAGACTTTTTGAGTCTTACTATTTGCATTTTTCTTTTCCTTCTCATTCTACTGTGACTTGATATCTCATGCCATATTATTATGTAATTTAAGTAAACATTTGGACTAAGTTCAGCAACTATGGAGAAAGTTGGGATGTGGAAAAGATTATTGTGATAAGAAACAAAAGTATACACTAGTGAATTGTAGTGAGAAGTGATACATGATTATTTCAACAGGCAGAGCATTAGAACCATCACATAATAGGTAAGACTCAGCAGTTAGGAGGAAGCAGGTAGGGTTACCTGGCAGTATGTGAGGTTTACTCAGATATTGACACAAGAAGATTTTTAGCCGTTAAGAGGGTGCAGGAGCAAGGCAGGGTATTGGTCTTAATAAATTTTGGCAGGGTATTGAGAGGTAAAAATGTTATACTGAATATATAATCTCAGCAGACTACCTGGTCCAAATCCTATCTCTGCTAAAAGCCAGCTGACTTTAAGCAAATTATTTAATAATTCTATATTCCCAGTTCCATTATATGTAAAATAAGGATAAAACAATATCTACGTTATAGGATTAAATGAGATCATTCATATATAAGGCTCAATAAATGCCAACTATTATTAGCAGAAGTAATTCTAGACTTGAGAAACCAGGCAAAACCTAGTATTTACAGCTGAGATAAAAATTAGAGGTATGGTAAAGATAATTTTGATAAGCATATAAAAGTCAGGATAATTTTTTGTGGGGGGGTGTGTTTTTGTGTGCGGGTTTTTTGTTTTTTGGGGTTTTTTGGTACCAAGGATTGAACTCAGGGGCACTTAGCCACTAAAGCATATCCCCAGCCCTTTTTTATATTTTTTTTAGAGACAAGATCTCACTGAGTTTCTTAGGGCCTCGCTAATTTGCTGAGGCTGGCTTTGAACTTTTGATCCTCCTGCCTCAGCCTCCAGAGCCGCTGGTATTACAGGTGTGTGCCATGCCTGGCAGGGATAGTTTTGATAGAAAAATATACCTTGTTTTATCCTCTCAGTCCTGAAGTTTCATCCAGAAAATGCATAACTAAATTAGGTAGAAGTTACTTTAACATTTAACCTGCCAACTTATCATGTAGTTTATTAATGAACTTATGAAGTGCTTTCTAGTGCAGTTATTTCTTCCCTTTTTATAAGAATATATGTATATATTTTACATATGTATATAATGCCCATGGCTAGGGTAAATTGCTATAAGAATGCTTTCTGTATTCACTTTTGGGGAAAGTACATTAGATTTACTCATTTTGAACCTCTGGTTGGATTCTTAAATCATGTGGTTTGATACTAAATAACTCTGAGAAGGAAATACTAACCGAAACCATTTCCTCAGGTAAAAGTAATTTGCTCACAAAGCTATATGAAAAGCTCCCTCCAAACACTGAAAACACAAGGCAAAAATATTATTAATATAGCTATTTTGGACTTATCTCTATTTTAGATCTATGAAAAGTATCCTATTTAAAACAATAAATCATTAATCCATTCAATAAATATTTATGGCTTCAGACATAGCCAATTTAACAGTGACTGTGGTGTATTCTCTTTAAGAATTTATAATAATTGTCTAATTCATATGAGCAATTTCACAAAACAAGCAATACTGAATTAAACTCTTCTAAGATGCTGTTTTTATTTTAAAAGATAAGAAGTTTTATATACTGAATTATTTGAACAGCATTCAAATAATTCAATAGTATGTCTGACAAACCAGACTTACTCAAGGAAAGAGAAATTCAATGAACTATTTTTGCCATCAGATATGCAAAGATAAATTGTTCACTTGAATAACTTTCATCATTGTTTCTTCTATATCAGGATAATTTTTGTTTATCCCTTCTACCTCACCAGGTTTTCATTGATTTGAGAGTGTATTGTAATCCTCTCAGTCCAGCTTCCAATTTCATCAAGGATAGCAGTTATGAGAAAATATTTTTGTTTGCAATATTGGGATTCTGAATTTCCCTAGAAGAACCATTTTCAGAATCTTAACTAAAAAAATGATTATCTCACAAGATACTATTTATATGGTACAACTTCCACATGGAAGGCATATTACAGGGCAGGTAAGGCTAAGATGATTTTAATATTTGGGTTTATACGAAAAGTTGTGTTAGGACTAAAAGTAGGAGTTTCTTTTTCTAAACTGGAAAATGTAGTTTATCAATTTTCTCACAAAAATAAATTCACTTCTTCTGTCAGTGTTTAAGTATATCATGCTATCCTATAATGTTTCTATTTTAAGAATTTAAGTGTGATTTATGCTTTAACTCATTTTTAGAAAAGGCATGATGTTATACTTATATCAAGTGGTCTAATTTTAATGAATAAATTGTAATATTCAATATGAATGTATACATATAAATTCGAACTCTGCAAAAAGTAATGTGCATTTTTAATTAGGTAAATAATGGAAGATAAGACTAATAAAATGGGCACTGTTATAACCGTGCAAAATCAACATGTAGCTAAAGAATGATTGCTTCATTGATAAATTACCTTCTCGATAAAATGTTTTAAGCCACTTCACTCCATACTTAATTTCTGTTTTAATACATCTTCTGTTCATCTTTCTATCTCTACTCTTTTATTAGAATAAGAGCTGTTATTTCCTAAAGTTACATTTGTTTGGGGTATATGCATGTAAATCTTGCTGATATTATCTTATAAACTCATAGTTCTTGCAAATTTCCCAGGTGATGTTTGCACTTACTTATTTTCTTGTCTTTTGCTGGAATATGGTACCTGTTGTGAGAACCACAGGCTATACCTCTTTCTGGAGGTCCATCAAGGGACTCAATTGCTTCTCTGTCACCAGGAAACACATTTAAGTATTCAAGGAAAACTATTTAAAGCTCCAGGGTTGTAATGATGCTATCTACCTGGGAACCTTTAGTAAAACCTGTACTTAGTGAATAAAAAGCATTTTAGAAAGGACTAACCATAGTGGCCAATCTAGCTAAGATTACCAAAACACCACAGCTTAATAGACTGCGAATGTGTATGGGTCAGGAATCACGTGGATATCAGCAAGAGCCATCCAATGTAACCTTTCTTAGTTACTCACCTACCAAAGGACAAAGAACTCCAAAGACGGTGATAATTTAGCTTATTTTCACTTACAATTATTATTTTGTAATAATTAGAGAGTGGGTATTACACGAAGTAATTTGTCCTTTAGAAATTAGTCAAGATGTTGAAGTTAACTTTCAGATGGTAACCTTTGCTCCTTGTCAACTTGGCTATTTATAGTCCTTGTTTTCAAGGTTAATGATATTGTTTCCACTATGCTGTCAATTTTCTAAGATAAATCAATTCTTAAGTGATAGAACTCTAGTACAAATTTTTCACATCAGGAACCATTCCAACCATGCACTTCACAATTTAATTATTGTGAAAAAACCACAGTAAAATGTTGTCATTAAATGACACCTATGAATGAGTGTTTTCTCTACATATTCACATTTATATCTTCAAAAGTAAAGAGTAAAGAGACTTAAAAAACTTTGACTTAAAAATAAAAAAACACAGAATAACAATAATAATTTGCTTATCTTTGTATCCAAGATTGAAAATAAAATTGTTGTACATATACTTATTTATATTGTGTGTGTGTGTGCACATGTGCATACACATGTATGTTTTGTTGAAGAAAATAAAACAAAATATTCTATCTATAAAAAATTTGTGTATGCTCAGATAAATGGTAATAGAAACAATGGTGTATTGAAATAGACCTGTAAGTTTCTAATTTCTTCATGGACAAAAACTTACGTTTAAGGAACTTGGGAGTAATGTATGATTTCTATGATTTCCATTTTGAGGTCAGTTCTTGCCTACCACAGCATATGAAAACACTCCATACTCCCATTGTGAATTGAAAAAAAGTCCTTATTATAAGACTGGAAGTATTAAATTATTTTTGAATTTCATATAGTCTTAGTTTAAAACTGAGAACTAAAGTCAAGTGTTAGCTTCAGTAATCTACATCTCTGAGAAATATGTTTCAGGACAAGAAAAACTTTTAAAATAAATAGGGAAATTTCATAGTAGCAATATATACATTATGAAAACTTAAAATGTTATTCTGGGATCTATTTTAGAAAGTTATTTGCCTGAGTAGATTGTTAGGTCATCATTATAATACTTTGGTTTATAGAATGTATACAATTTTTTTAAAAAATCTAACAAAATTTAACTGGGAATTCTGAGTTTATTTATTTTCTTCTTGTATAGTGTCTTCTTTATTTTCTTTGCACACTGAAACCTGAGAATAAAAATATCTGCAACAAGTAATCATAAATCTATTGATTATAGATATCTATTTTATAAGTTATACTTTAGGGACTATATTATTTGAACAATAAATTTACCAGCTAGGAAATCAAGCAAAATGATTTCTGCCCCTGAATGACAACTGTAATTACAATATTTAAGCATCGGTACTGACGATTTGCTTTAATGTTTCATCAAGCACTTTATTATTCACAACAAATCAAAGTCTAAATTAAAGACATTGGTTGGCATAGAAATTAAAATATATATTTAAATCCATACTCACATAAAGTTCAGCTATCTTTCTTTTGTTATAGTCTGTCATTTTACATTCAAATTATCCTGATATCAAAACGTCCTGCTGTTTTGCCTTTCTCAAACAGAGAAAGAAACTAACAATAGAAATGTTTAATGATGAAACCATGGTTACATTTGAAGAAGTTCTTTATGCTTTTGTCAGAGACTCTATTAATTTGTGTTGTGTCCTTCATGTGAGGCATATTCCAGTACTTTAAAAGACCCTCAGTAGAATGAGAGATAGGGCTGCACAGGAGGAAATACTAAATAACAATAGAGGCTCAAAGATAGAACAGAAATAAAAGCCAACAAAAACTATACCTCTTCATTTGACACATGTGAAGTAGCATCTTTCTAAAAGCACTGTATATTTCACTTATTCCAGGGAAATGGGTGGGAGTCAGCATTGTGGATTCTGGAACCAAGCTTATAAAGATATGTTTTGGATCTACTGCATTTATGGAGTTTCCTGAGTTCTTTAGAGTTCTCCGAGCTGCTTGCTTCCCCAAAATCCAATCATATGTGCATAGCCAAAAAGTTATAGTCTAGTTCCCAGGCTCACTCTCCAATTCTTTTTTTTTTTTTTTTTTTTTTGAGTTGGAGCTCTCCCCTGAAGCTCAGTCTTCATGGCTGGTGCCCTGGGATGGAGCATTGCTATGGGGCAGGAGTTCCTCAGAACAAGTTCTAAACTTTGATGTCTTCACCATTCTCAGTCACTTCCTGTTCCCAAGCACTCTTCCTCCTGCATCTCCACTTTAGGATAGACGTACTCCTCCACACTAATGAATTTCCCTGCATTCTTCACATCCTGCATCACCTGAGATGGGACATTTCCCTTAATAAGATGTAGAAACCCTGAATTAATTGTTCTACAGACTGTGTCATACTGAAATATCTTTCAAGTTACTTTTTCTTGCCTTTTTCATTTCATACCATGGCTACTAAACAAAGATGAAGAAAAAGATGCTTTATATTACAATAAAAAGTTATTTATTTCCATGTTCAGTCACTAAAAATCATGTTGAAACGAAAACTTCAAAATCAAATTACATGCATTTGAATGAAAAATGAATGAGCTACAATTCATGTTTTATATAACATCTAGTCTATTACAAGGATAATAAAAACGTTAATTAATTAACAACTTTTACTAGAATATGCTACTTGAACAATGAAGGAATATTTAGTAACAAACAGGTTTTGGGGCCAGAATATGTGAGTGCATCATTATCAAACTTTGAGGCAAATAAAAATAAAAGTTCAGCCTCATAAAACCCATCTTGCATGTTTTCTCTATAATAGTTATGTTTTTATAAAGAATAATTTTAATTATCAGAATAGCAAAATATCAAGAAAAACATATTTATATAGGTATTCATAGTTTACAAAGAGCTTTCCACATATGGGAAGTTAGTACACTAACTATGCTGTAATTATATACTACAGTATATACCAGCTCAACCCCATCAAGAGTTTTTCTTTCTACAGTTTCAGTTATCTGCAGTCAACTATAGTCCAAAAATATTAAATGGATAATTTCAGAAATAATTTACACGTTTTAAAATGCATGGCATTATGAATAATATTATGAAATTCTATACCATCCTGCTGTCCTATCTGGGACAGGGACCATCCCTCTGTCTAGCATTACCAACACTGTAATATGCTATCTGCCCATCAGTCACTCAATAAATGTCTCGATAATTAGATCAACTGTCACATTGCTTGGGTTTAAGTGATAGGGGTTTTGTTTTGTTTCGCTTTACTTAATAACGGCTCCAAAGCATAAAAGCAGTAATTCTGTCAATTTTAAAATTCTAAGAGGACACTCTAAGGTGCTTCCTTTTACTGAAAAGGTAAAAATTTCAAACTAAATAAGAAAGAAAATCATAGTAAAGATGTTAAGAAAACAGTCTGAATGAATCTTCTATTCATAAAATCATAACAAAGGAAAAATAAATTTGTGCTAGATTTTCTACCACTCCTTAAATTGAAAAGGTTATGACCACAATACATGATAACAGCTTAGTTAAGATGAAAAAAGCATTAAAATTTGTATACATGTATTTAGGGGGGAAATCATAGTATATGTAGGGGTTGGTACTGTCCATGATGTCAGGCATCCACTAGAGGTCTTGGGACATAACTCCCTAATAAGGGAATAATAAGGAAAAATTACTATATAACATGGACATAAACAAGGAAAACATGATATTCCATTCATCTATATCATTCTACTTTTCCTTTAAATTATTTTTAGTAATTAAGCAGAAATCACACGTAAAATCGAGTTTGTTTTAGACATGTACAATTCAAAAATTGGTCCTTGGTCTTAATATGTATGCAGATATGTTATCTGTCATGTACTTTATATGAGAAAATTTCTGTTCCACATTGCAAGTGTCTCACCACTAAAAATAAAAATAAGATAAATAATTTTAAATAGACTTTCTTGAACGAAAATTTTTTGAATGAAAATTAACTTTCATTCAAAATGTTCAGATATTTTGGGTAAAAAATAATATTAAGTATAACATACTATTAACAGTCAAGTATTGTTAAACTTTTTTGAAGAATGGGATGACTAGGGCTATTCAATTTGTCTCTTGTGAATACATTCAAAGTTGTGTCTCACTCAGTTTCACTTGCAGCAATGGATATAAAGACAAGGACTGTTGTTTTTATTATTACAAAATGATGAAATCACATTCCTATAACAGAACTTAGGGTTTCATATTTTCAGGTTGTTCCTGGAGCCACTACATCATATGACATAATAATAAAGAATTTATTTTTATCAGCAATAACATATAAAGAAATATTGATTTCTTTTCAGTACTGGCATAAATAATGAGCAGAAAGAATGACACAGCCAAATGTAGTCAATAAAGTAAATCTCTGCAGAGTTACACTGTTATGTAAAAGGCAAGAGTAATGACAGAATTGGAAAGTTTTTAAACAGACTCATTCTTTTATTATATCTTTACAAAGCAGTTTCACAAGATTTTAAGCCTAAAAATAACAGTAATATTGTTTTTCAAACCTAGCTGACTTTCAAAAGTTCTCATCCAGAAACCATAAAAATAATTATAAGGTATGTTTCTTTCTATAAAAACATTCAGGTTCTAATTTCATAGAGATTCAAGATGACAAATGAGAGCTTATTATTTTGTGATTGAATTATATTTATCTGAATTCTCTAATAACTTCCTGGTTATAGTTTCCATGAATATTTTGCATCTCCAAGGATGATCACTCAATTTCCACTTGAAAATTCTGACCTAATTATCACAGCATTTCATAAAACTTTAAACCCATTACTGCCATGTTCAACCTTCTTAATATTTTCTCCTTTATTTAATGCATTTTATAATGAAATTCATTTCAAACTACTGAAAGCTTGTCTTCATAAGTTATTATTTTATCCCTTTTTAATAAGTTTTTTCCCTGTTATTTCTAATTCCTGTTAGTACTGATTTAGTTTGCTTCACACAAGTACAAATGAACTTTTTATAGAGTATTATCCTGGTTTCAAACATATGCCTGTGTTCTGGAGCTCTCTCTATGCTATGTTCTATTGATCTTCTCTCCTGTTTTGTATTATAGATTTCTTCCTTACTTTTGAATCATTATCACAAACATGCAAGTCTACTCAAGTCTGACCTATCTTTTAAAACACTTGCTATCACTCAACACTCTCACGATTACTTCTCTACACCTTTTCCTACTTATGACCAACCTCAAAATATTAACTGTAAAATCTCCCTCCTGTTCACTCCCATTAATTCCATAACCTACCAACATTCTCTAAATAAGTCAACTTTGAACTCCACATAAGCACCACATAAGAACCACATAAGAACCACATAAGCACCTGGCAGGATTCCTCTACCCTGTGCTCTTGGAAGCATTTGGCACTATTGATAAGCCTATTAGAACTTTCTCTTCCTTTGGCTTTTCTGAAGCTATATTCTTTTGCTTTACCACTACCTAATAAGTGTGCTCTTTGGTTTACTCAGAAGAGTCTTTGATTGTATGATGTCACATCCAGTTTTCTATTTGTCCATGATTTTTTATTTTTTAGTAAAATTTAACTATTGACTCTTGCATTAGAGGTGGCAGGATTTATTCAATAAATTGCTACATCAAATTTTTCAAATTCTCTTATGATCTTGCCTAGCATGTAACAAATGCAATAAAGAGAATTATAATTTCAATAATATATTAAGCATTATTATGATAATATTGACATATTAAAATATCTCATATAGACTATAGATTAAATTATACTTAAAGCAGAACAGAGAAAAAGATGGAGATATCATGGCTAGGCTCGAGTTAATCATTACTCCAGTGCTCTCCTCAAATATAATATTTAACTCTCAAAAAATACAGTGGTTATGGAAAAAATACAGTATTAACTGAATCATATAAATGCTTTTGGAGTACTTTTTAAAATTTTTATTTTCAGAGATATTTTTATCCAAAGTTTGTCTGTAGTAGATGCTTTTCTATCTCTTACAAACACATACACACTCCTACACACATTAAAAGGTCTCCCTACTCTCTACCTTGTTTTGGCTTATTACTACTGATTTCTTGCAGCTAGAAGAGATGAATCATCTACTCCAGGCACATACTTCTGAAAAACATTCACTTCCTGACTAGTACATGGATTGTATCTTGTGTAGTTCATAAGGGTTGATGATGGGCAGTACAACTTTGTCAACTTGCTCATCTGTGCTTGAGCACATGATGAGCAAGTCTCTTTAAATACTCATAAGATACTTGTTATTCCTAATGTCTTAGAGTTCTGGAAACTCCAATGTCTTTCTGCAGAGACTTATGTAACCACATCACTGCTAAATTGATGCATTCAGGTGGTTGGGTTCAAATGTAGAGGAAAGATTTACTGTTTTTTCTGTTACCCAGAATCTTCAACACCCTATCTCAAGCATTTCATTTGGTGCCTTAAACCAGATTTTTTACACTTCCAATTCTTCCTTTACTAAGAGATACAATTATTCTTACCAAACCTCTTGTATTTCTATTCATCTAATATCTATAAAAGTGATTTAACATAGGGAAATTGTCTGTTTTTTTTTTTTAATATAACAATGCAAATACCTCAGGCTGGGCACAACAACACACACTTGTAATCCCAGCGGCTCAGAGGCTGAGGCAGGAAGATTGAGAATTCAAAGCCAGCTTCAGGCAACTTAGGGAAGCCCTAAGCAACTCAGGGAGACCTTGTCTCCAAATAAAATATAAAAAAGAGCTGGAGATGTGGCTCGGTGGAAAAACACCCCTGGGTTGAATGCCTAGTACCAAAAAAAAAAAAAAAAAAGAATCTTTACAAATATCTCAGTAATGTGACCATTGTTCAACTTTTGAAAAAAATACATGTTTTTAGAAATGTAGGAAACGGTCAATAAAATTATGAAAATATGATTGCACTTTGACAACTATAAAGTACTAAACAAATATAGAATAATACAGCTATGATTTTTACTTTTAGGGGCACTAGAATTTATATCTTTTCTGTATCTGTGGAGGTAGGAGGCTAAGAGTGAGGAAAGAGGTGGGCATTTGGAAGAACAAATCCTGAGGTGCTTTTTGTGAATGTTATACATCTTTGTGAAACAGCTTTGATAAAGCCCCCAGTGCCCTTCCTCCACTTTGCAGCTATGCTACATGCTTCACTTGCCACAGCTTTCTTGGTCTTGTTTTATTAAATTCAACACTAGCACCAGGGTGTGAAGTTGCTAGGAAAATAATTTGAAAAGATACTTATTCATAGCCCCAGTTGGTTTTCTCTAGATTAATAAGTAGCTTGATGCAATTTAATTCATTTCAAATCAATGATGCTACCAATCTTTCTATGGAAGAAAATTGTGCTTATCTCTGCTTAACATTTGGCAAGCGAATTACCTATTTGTATGCTCATTCCCCTCAGTACATAAATGCTTTTAACTCCAATGTAAACAGTATTATCTGTCTGTACAATTCTAGCCTTTAACGTGTTACATTTTTGCAATAACTTTCTAATGTCCAATAGCTATTCCTGGTGTATTGTGGAGTCAGTTGTCAAGAGGACATGCCTAAGACAATGATTTCACTTAGCTGTTGGGTAAGCCAAGGTCACTAGCTTATGAATGTCACTGAATCTTTTACATGAGCTTCTAAAATTCTTCAGCACTGATTAACCCCATCAGTCATTTGACAAAATCAGATACAGGTTTGTAGTACTGATTTTTTTTTCCAGTTCAAAGTATCTCCAATTACATTCCAAATTGCTTAAAGGGCAGAGATCTTGAATTTTTTCTTTTGATTTTGAGTTCATTTAAATTGTTGGCTATGTTCTGAGAACATTACATGTGTCCTATCCCTAATTATGCAGTGACTCATAGTAGATATCATTATTATTGACTTAAATAAGGAAAACTAAGTCAAACAGAGCTGTTTGACTTGTCTAGGTCCACACTCCTGATAAGTGATGAAGCCAGGATTCAAACTGAAGACCCTCAGCTCCAAAGTCCCCTCTTTCCCCCTAGTAACGTGTGTTAGTTTTTGATGGTGTTTGATCTCAAAAGCCAAAAATTATTAAAAAGATGATGAAAGAAAAACTTCTGAGTTTACTGCTGCTTTCTCTGCTTGGTTTGCTTGATTATTAGAGTCTGTAAAAGGAGGAAAGCGGAGTCATGCAGCAGATGGCAGGAAAAGTGTTCAACAGCATTGGCCACACTGCACATTGCTCCTTTCTGACATTTTCCTTGATTCATCAAAATATCCAGAAATAGTAATAACCCTCCAGTATTTAGACACCAATTTATAAGGTAACTTATAGGGTTTACAAAGAGAATTGTGGATCTCTTATTCCCATTCATTCCAAGCTAATGGGTGAAGCAAGAAATTCTTCACCCTATCCTCCCTAAGTGTTGGAACTCCTGCTGAATGACTTTTCATCAAGAGATGGCACCACCTGCTGGGAATAGCAGGTGGTCTTTTTTCATGGACATAGAGAAGGCAGCACAGGTAAAGAACTTCCCTAACATAAAAGGCCTCCTCAATAAATACTTCCTATATGTCTGTGGATCACTTTGCCTGATTTCACCTGTAATAAATTGAACAAAAATAATCCCTCCACCCCACTGGCAACTCTTTTTAGTAAACATTTTTTGGTAGACATTTTTTGTTGTTGTTTTTCATTCTAGAAGGTGGAAAACAAACATTTCATTGTTTAAAAAAAAAGAACTCTTAATATTCAACTTCTCTTCTACTTAATCAGTCCCTGATAGCCAACCAAGGACAAATATTAGGTTTTTTTGGTAGGAGTTCGCACTCAAAATGAGTTATCTGTTATTTTATGAAATTTCTGAATTAACAACATCTGAAGTCTATGACTTTGAAAATCTACATGCAAAATGTAAATAAAGTATCCCATCTAGACTCCAATTTTTACACTGGAACTCTGTGTTGAAATCATCTCAATTCTTTTTCATCTGCAGGGGCGTTGACATTCCACCCCAGTAGATCAACTCTCACCTGGGATAATAACAGCACAGAGGGTTTTGGAGAATCTATCTTATGTAGGTTTGGCATGTATACTAAGTTGCAAATGTCTTAAAATTTTTTGGATAGAAATTATACATTAAGGTCTTTCTTTTGCAGGAAGGAAGACAGGAATAGTCTATCAGGGAGAACAGTTTGTGAATTTTATCAAATTCTAATTTCATAGGACAAAAAACATTAGTGATCAAGTAGGAGAAGAAAATCTAATAGTAACTGTAAAAAAAGTAGTTTTCAAATATAAGTTATAGCATTCATAGTGCCTCTCGCATAGTGTATCGTTCACTTTTATTCAGAAAGAAATGTCAATATAAAAGACAAGTAGTTAACACTACTAACATTTATTCTTGCCAGTGTTCATTTTGCTGGAGGTAATAAAAAATATTTGTTTTCTCCACCCTACAAATCCTGTTATCAATAGGAAAAACAAGGGTGCATAGCTAAAATTTCTCAAATTAGGAAAAAAAAAAAAACCCTGCTCTTAAATAGAAGATGATAAATGACCATCTATGTTACCAATGTAAATCTGGAGAACAATATAAATATGTTGTAGCCAAAAGGAAAAAAAAACAGACTAGTCCAATTAAGATGCATTTTGGATAATTCTCATATGTCCACAATTTAAAGAATTATAGTATATGGGAAATATGACATCATTTTATTTGTGTTAAAAATATATTTCTATAGGACTATATCTACATATATTTTAGTCAGCTATTTCTCCGCTGTGACTTAAAGACCCAACCAAAACAACTGTAGAGGAGCAAAGGTTCATTTGAAGGCTCATAGTTTCAGAGGTCTTAGTTCATAGAAGGCTGGCTCTATTTGTTGGGGCACATAACACTCCCTGTTATGACTGAGGAGTGTCAGAAGGAAGCAGCTCACATCATGATCAGTGGGCAGAATAAGAGAGACTTTACTTGCCAGATACAAAGATATACCCCAAGGCCACACCCCAATTCCCACCTCTTTCAGCCACACCCTACTACTTCAATTACCACTCAGTTAGTTAATCCCTTCAGGGATTAATTTACTGATTAGGTTAAGGCTATAATCCAATTGTTTCTCCTTCAAACCTTCTTGCAATGTCTCATATGTGAGCTTTTGAAGGACAACTCACATCCAAACCATAACAACATATGAATTAAAAATCACATTAAAAATTAGACAAAAATCCACTAGTGTTAGGGGAAACAGTCTAAAGAACTGGGTTACATTTTTCCTGGAACAAAACATCACAAAGTATAATG
Organism: Geosciurus inauris; assembly: GCA_004024805.1. NCBI lineage: Eukaryota > Metazoa > Chordata > Mammalia > Rodentia > Sciuridae > Geosciurus > Geosciurus inauris. The sequence continues at coordinate 14,240 of PVHX01001860.1, forward strand.
AATGTTTTTTTTTCTGTCATTAACTGAAAATGCAAATGAAAAATGCAGTGTAAATTTTATTGTGCAAATATGTTAGAACCTCACATAACATGGATGGGATGGGATCCTCTTGATTGGCATCTCACTTACTTCCGCCCATCATGAAACACTCTAAGAATTTTTGTACATTTTCCCCCACAATAGACACAATTCTAGGAAGCTAAAGCAATATAGACTTTACTGAAAATAGAGATTCATTGTAACCACATAGAAGAAATTAATAAAAATCTTTCTAAACATCTAAAATGTTTCATCATCTTCCTCTTTAACTTTCCACACCTGCATTTCTAGCATTCAAAGCTACAGTTTTTTAATCTCTGCAATTTACAGTCTTGTAAATTTCTTCATTCCTGTCACAAAGATCAGCAAGTAAAACATGTTTCTTATAAAGCCTAGAAGCTTAAAATAGCAAATGTTTTTTGCTTATTACAACTAAAGTGTTTTTATTCACAAATGAAATAATTTCTGAAAAATACAAGATGTTTGAAGATTAGAACAGGAGAATAAAAATAATTTTTAGGACAGATTTATGGAAACGTATGGGCACAGTTTGTTCAAACACCTTACCTAAAACACAAAAACAAAACAAAAGTAGCTGGGCATGGTGGTGCATGCCTGTAATCCCAGCACTTTGGGAGGCTGAGACAGGAGAATCCCAAGTTCAAAGCCAGACTCAGCAAGAGTGAGGCGCTAAGCAACTCAGTGAGACTTTGTCTCTAAATAAAACACAAAATAGGGCTGGGTCTATTACCCCTGAGTTCAATCCCTGGTACCAAAAAAAAAACCGCACAAAAGTATATTAAGAAACACTGATGAATTAGACCCCAAATCTCTTATTGAAATTTTTATTAAGTTCTTCTACATGGTAGCAATATCTCTCCCTTTTCAAAAAAGTTTAATAAAATTTGTTTATAAAACTATTTATAGCATAAAGCCAAGATTCAGACAGGTGATATTTGTAACACATGCATCTAAAAGAGAACATTTAGCCAGGCACAGTGGCATTTGTTTGCAGTCTCTGCTACTCAGGAGGCTGAATCAGGAGGATTGCATGAGCTAAAAAGTTCTAGGCCAGCCTAGGAAACATAGCAAGATGATTACTCTAAATAACTCTAAATAAATAGAGAATTTTCATTAAAAATATTTTTGTATATTTAGTGCATTATAATTATGGATAATATTGGAGTTCATTTTGACATAACCATATAATGAAAAGTAATTTGTTACGATTCAGTCCCTAGTACCTCTCCTTTATCTCCCCTTCTCCTTCCCCCCTGTTCCTTTTCCACCATTTTAGTGGTATTTCTTCTATTCACTTAAAATTTTTAAATTAGTGTTTTATATATAAAGGTGAAATTCATTGTGGTATATTCATATGTGTACAAAAGATAGTTTGATAAAATTAAAAACTTTTTAATGAGGAAATGATAGAAAACTTTTTTAAAAAGTAAAAAAATGATGTGCACAGGCTCTTCATGAAAGAGAAATCGCAAATGACCTTTAAGCCTATGAAGAGTTATTTACGTCATCAGTTGTTATTTGAATTTAGACTGTCCCCCAAAGTCTTATGTGCTCAGAGGCAGGGCTTTGAGGAAGTGATTAGTTCATGAGAGCTTTGACTACATCAGTAGATCAACTGGGAGGTGGAAGAAATAGACCCAAAAAGGTTCCCTACCCTTCCTTTCCCTTCCCTTCACTATGTTGAGCAAAATGATCCTTCCATTCCCTTCTTTCCATTCCTTTCCCTCCCTTTCCCTTCATTTCTTTCTCTGCCCCTCCCTTCCTCCCTCCCTCTCCCCATATCTTCTCTCTCTTTCTCTCTCTCTGCTTCCTGGCTGTCATGAGCTGAACAATTTTCCTCCACCACAGCCTTGTGTCATGATGTTCGGCCTCACCTCAGGCCCAAAGTAATGGAACCAGCCAACCATGAACTAAGACCTCTGAAACTGTGAGCCAAAATAAATCCTTCTTCCTCTAAGTTGTTCTTGTCAGGTATTTTGGTCAATGCAATGAAAAGCTATCAAAAAAAATCATCAAGGGAAAGCAAATTTTAAAATGACTCATGTTTCTACACTCAAAAGAATGCCTTAAAAAGGAGCTGACAATGCAAAGTGCTGATGAGGAAAAGTAGTAATTTGTACTATCAAACACTGACGGTGGATTTGGTATGTCAGCTCCTTTTTAAGGCATTCTTTTGAATGTGTTTTATGTAGAGACAGCAACTCACTGAGTTGCTTAGCACCTCACCATTGGGGAGGCTGGCTTTGAACTCGCGATTCTCCTGTCTCAGCCTCCCTAAGTGCTGGGATTACAGGCTTACGCCACCGCTCCCGGATGGAGGGAGGCTTCTGAAAGCACCTAGTCTCGATTATATTTTGATATTGGTTGTAATTACATAAGTGTATTTAGCTTTTAAAAATTAATCATGTGGTTTCTTTATGACTTTAATATGCTTTTTGTGTGTACAATACAGTTTGGCTCCGAAAGTTTTTAATAAAAGTGAATTCAATGACCTTTTGAATTGTTTCCCAGTCTTATAACTTCAAATTTCCAACAAAAACAAAGTCCATTGCTTTATTGTCCTGCGTCCAATATGCGTACATTTATTCACGTGTTACCATCAGCAATATGTGACAATTTATAATTGACTTTGTTTATCTCATTTCTGGTACTCAAGGAGAACCTCTGTTACTGCTGCCTTCTCCCCCTCCCCCTCCTCTTGCTCTTCCTCCTCCTCTTTCTCCCCATCTTCTCCTTCCTCTCTTTCCTCTTCCTCCTTCTCTTTTTCTTCTTTTCATTATCCTTAAAAGGGTACCAAGCATAGTGGAAATATATCCAGGATATAAAACATGATATGACATTTTTTAAAATGTTATATATTTTAGATCATTAAAGATAAAAAATACTATGTACACACACAGAAAAGTAAAGAGCCATTTCTGTCTTGCAATATTCGTGACAAGTATGCAACTTTCAGGATGGAGGCATGGTTAAGTGAAGATTATCAAAATTACATTTGGTTTTATCAAAAATATCAGGATGTGGGGTGTCAGGAGAATTATGGAAAATAAATACAACATACTACAACATTATAGAGATCTTATTCCACAAACTCAGTTCCCTTTATGGGACTACCCTTGTGGTACATTAATCTATGTCCATGCTGATGGAGGGAACTGTGCTGTCACACCTCTGTGACAGACACATGTACATTGTGGAGTGAGGGTGAGTTGTCTGGTTGTCCATGGTGGAACTCTTGGGAAAAAAACACAGAAGATACTCAAATCAAGGAGACAAATTTAGCTCAGATTCTGGAAGACCTAACAGTCATTGTTATAAGGAGACTGTACTTTTTAAAAAATGTAAAGCCATTTAATGATGAGCAAAGAGAAAATCAAAGAACTATCATTTAGGATGATGATTGTGGTATCAAATATTAAATTTACTGGAGTACAGAAAAACTGACCATTCTTAAAATCACAAATTTTACAGGAAGGCAGGAAGGTTTCATTCTTCATCCTCCCTTCAAAAATATCGTTATTTTAAAAACAAATAGCACAGAATTTTCAAAGCAACATCATAAAAGCTATAATTTGATGGTAGAAGAATTAGATTAATGTTTTCTCTCCATCATCACATCATTTGGAAATCCTAAACCCAATTTCCAATATTATGAACTAAACAGTGTTTAAAGAGCCTCTTAAGGAAGACATAGCATTAATAACCCTAGTATGCAAGTGTTTTTTCAGGCTTACTGGAGGATTGCACTTTTATTCCCCATACAGATTCCCCAAATCAAAAACTTTTTAGCTATGAGTGTGGGATATATTGCACTATTGGTGATACTTTATAGACTTCTCAGTTACCTAGAGCCTCTTATGAAAATAAAAATTTTACTTGTAGAAGAAGCATCCAATATGTACTTTTTTCCCCCAGCTATTAAACCAAAATCCTCCTAATGGCAGAAGAGAAAGATTACTCCTAAAGAATGTAGAAGTATATACAAAAAATAACTTTGCCAAAGGATATAATTTCTTCATGTTATTACTACACTTTATCTAAAATTAATTGATATTTTTACCTTTTTTTGCACAAAATAGTAATTTTTGTAGTAGTAATGTACCAATTAAAAATATTCAGTGTCTCAGACCTTTTCCCCCAGGGAAAGCCATGCATCCCGCTCAGCTTGAATCTTGAATGTGAAGTCTAGTAGTCGTGGATTATGGATAATCTCTTGCTTTCTCATGAAACAAAAAGTGGTGAGAATGATTGGTAATCAACTTTTGACTCACTCTTTTCCTATTTCCTGCCTGGAGCATTGACATGAGTCTTGGAAGTACAATAGTCACTTTGATCTGAGGATTCATGGACAAATGTACATAAAGAATACTCTAGTAAGAATCAAGAAGATTTAGTATCTAGAAGGAGCCTGAGTGTTGCTGCCTACCTCTCGACTGTTGTTCAAAATAACTTTCTGCAATATTGTATGCTATCCAACACAGTAGCCACTAGCCATATATAGTAACAGAGCACTTGAAGTATAGCTAGTGAGACTGAGGAACAGATGCTTAATTAAATGTACTTCTTAATTTAAACTTACCCTAAAGTAGCTAGCGGTCACTATATTGGATAGCACAACTGGGCTTGGTTAAACTATATAAGTATATTTGTTTAATGTGCAATTGGTTGCACAATTAACTAAATACACTGTGCTTATATTAGAATTTCAAGTTCTGTCTTTTCCTCTTGGCACACACACCTAATCTGAAAATGTTTCGCCTTAGAACACATTCATAGCACACCTTAATGGGACTGACAAACAGATACCTGGGAATCTCTTTTACAGTGGGACACAATAATGAAAACATGAAGTACTGAAGAGACATTGACCTACCACAGGCAAGCTCTTTACACCTAGGAGAGATTAGCCTCCCTCTAAATGTAATCAAGCTTTTATTTTTCCATAAACACCTCACAGTGCAGGCATGCAAACGATGCAGAAAGGTGTTTGTTTCTGGCAGGTTTAGCCTTTCAATACAAAGGAAAACTGGAGTTCTGCTTGCCCTCAAGGTATATGTTACAACCTACATGCTTTGCTGCTGTGCTTTCTCTGACTTCAGATTGGAATGGGGTACCTATTCTAGTGGGGGTGTGGTTTATATTTGAAAGAGCATGCATAGGCAGAAAGCCCTAACTGGTAGTTATGTTCAAATACCTCATATTTCTTGATCATTCACCTGGAACAGAAGAATAGGGATCAATGTAATAATCACCCAAAAGGAGAAGATGGCTGGCTGATGCCATCCAGTAAGCAAGAAGTAGAGTATTAAAAAGTCTTGTCTTTGAAGTTTATAAAAACAAGGATCTGTGTATGAGAGTCACAATCACATAAATATGACTTCTGGGAACACAAAGAATGAAAACCATCACTGATGTGAGCCTTTAAATCCTAGAGCTGCTAATGAAGACACAGTCCAATGGAGCTTCCAGGAGAATGTTTAATAGGCACCCTTTGTGAAAAAAAAAAAAAAAACCTGTATTTATAAAATGGGTTATTATTTTCTTTTATTTTAAGCATTATAAATCCTCCCATGTATGACTCTGAGTCACATGCATTAGACTCAAGGGTGTTGTTTTACTGTGACTACTGTGTCTATATCCCAACTGAATCCACTCTCTTGAAATCATCCATGCAGCTAGTTGTCCATTTTTTTGGTTTCTGGTGTCCGTAATCATTTGTGTCATTAAACAGACATGTTATTCCTATACAAACTACATGCACACACACACACACACATGCATATATACATATATATGGACTTAGAGGCTCTTTACCCAGTTATGGCCTTAATGTCTGAAGCCAGTTAACTAATTTGGAGTTGCTTATTTTTAATCACTGGTTCCATTTTATATGCTTACTATGTTAGAAATATTAGAACATACAAACATTGTAGAAGTATTTTTGTTTGTTTTTATTTTTTTTAAAGCAGAAAATATTCAGTCACAAGCAGGCTTATGAGAATGTGCTTTGTCTAACAGGTACAACTCCAGGCCTGGAAATTCACTGAAGCATTAACAGATTTAAACAGATAAAGAAAAGCATACTGCTCTCTGACATGTAAATTCTGAATTACTTAATGATATACTGTAATTTAAATTATACTGAAAATGAAAAGATAATGAATCAATATAATAAAGACAAAGAACAGATTGGAGCCTAATAAATTTTAAAAATTTAATGATTTATTCTAAAGTCTTCCTTAGACTTGGCACGTATTAGTTACTTAAACATGATAAGTGGGTGAATACTTACTGATCATTTACTATATGACAAAGTACCAATCACTTGATATTTATTATCTCATTCACTCCTTGTAATCAATTGTTCTAAAAGTGAATATAATCAAGGTAACACTTTATTAGCTTTATGAAGGACTGTATGATGTAGTTCATGAAAAATGCACTTCATATTAATTTGTGCCTATTATTATTGGGTAAATAATGGCTTCCCAGTGAGATGGTGAGTGTATTAGATAGAAGTTTGAACTTAAATGCAGATTAGTACCTTATAAGATTAGTACCTTATATTCACTGTGGGTTCTATCACTGATTTATTGGGTATATACCTGTCGTCAAGCCTTTGAAATTACCTCTAACAATTTACTCTGTAAGTATTGAGAAATTATCTTAAGTAATTACAAAATAATATATGAATGAGGAGGAAGAAAAAAAGTAGAAAATACTACTGAACGAAAAGCTGTTGATGCAAGATAAGAGGAACAGGACTTCACTATGTGTGCTTCTTGAAGTTAAATAAAAGAAGGAATAGAAAATAACTTGGAAGCTTTCCAGAGCAAGTGTAGCTTTTTTCTGGATATTCAAGAAGAAAAGCATGGCAACCAAAAGGAGTAGATAGAAATTAAGGAACAAAATGGTAAGAAGAGAAAATCTTACAATCAACTCACAACTATTCAGTTGCTGCACAACACTAGTTTCTACAAAGAAAAATAGACACAGAAGAAGAACAATGCTGAGGATAAATTATTAATGACCTTTCACATTAATTTGTCTGAAATCACGTACTATAATAGCAGACTTTCTCAGGAAGAATGGAAATGATGTGTCACAAATGTATAAATATGCATGAGTTATTTAATATTAGAATTCAATAAGCTGATGGCTTTTGCTTTACGTTGGTGAGTAACAATTCTAAATGATAGTCTCAACTGCCTATATTTATTTCTCCTCAAATTATCCACAAACTCACCAGTGCTCCAGGATGCATAGCCATAGATGATACAACGCTGATTTGCCACATTCTGGGAATAATGCCCTCTGCTACCCCACAGATGTGGCAGATACCACAAATATTCAGAGCTGTTCCATATTTTGATGGGTAAAGCAAGATGACATTGAAAAGTTGTGAATCTAAAGTTCACATCCACTCACACTGTTTAGTGACTTCCAAGGCACAAGATCTGCCCCGAAATGTGAAGCCTGCTTTCTTTAGGTTCAGGTCATTATCAGTCCCCACCATACTTTTAGCCTTTGACCCGGATATTAAGCACCTAATAACGTAGCCTGGCCAAATGAAGACATTTCCAAAACGGGAATTCAGCTCAGGGATGTGGGCTATACTGTAATTTGGGGAAGTCATTCTGTGGCTAAGAAGAGAACTATTGTTTATTTCTAAATATCCAGCAGAAAAAAAAATTTCATCCTTCAGAGTTGAAAGTATAGGCAAAACAAGAAGGACGAGATCATTTCTTAATCTTGCAGAACCATACTGACTAAAGGCTGCCAGACGGTGGCAATTTGGCAAAGACTTTGCATATCAAATTGTCCTCTAGCTGAAGATCTGAGAGGAGTGTTCTAGAAGCATCCAGGTGGACTATAAGAGGTTCCAAGAAGAAAATATGCATCTTATCTGTGCTAAACAGTGAAATACTGGGATACAGCACTCATTTTTCAAAAGTAAAGGAACTGGTGGTAGTAATAAGTGGAAATGACCTGGGATTAATGAAAAGCCTACACAAATATGATGTGGGAATCATCTTAAAAATATGAAAGAAAACTTATTCTTAAGCTATAGTACCACAAGAATGAAAGTGTTAATAGCATTTACTATGTGCTATCACTAAGATATAATAAACATGTGCTATCTGAAATAAGAAGGACAAAGGAGAAGAAATAACATGGAGACATCAGCATGATTATAACTATATGGCAGTTAGAACTTGAATTGGGTTCAAATCCAGTGTCCTCCTCACCACTTATCAACTCTACTGTTTCAGTTAGTCATTTTGCTTTATGAAATCATCAGCTTCCTTAGAGATAACATGGGAAAATTTAAATAAAATTAAAAATTACAAAAAGAGCAAATCATGAGATAGAAAGAGAAGGGGCAAGGAAAGTACTGGAGAATGAGATTTATCAAATTATGTATGTACATGTATGAATGTGACATAATGAATTCCACTATTATATATAATTATAAAACAGCAAATAAAAATGAAAAAAAGTAAAGTACAGGATAATATCTATACTATAGGTTTAAAAGTTATAATAAAAGCTATAAAAGAAGATCCCATTATGACACAACTACAAATTTTATGGTATTTGAAATATAATAAAGTTACATTGTTACCTTATACCATGTTCTATAATAATGCCAAGTAGTTTGAAGAATTATCTGTGAAACTGATAACTGCCAAGGGACTAGATGGAGATTTATGTTCGTGTGTGTGTGTGCCTGTGTGTGTGATCAATGGGAATGAGATGAGCTCAAAATCATTAAATGAATCATGAAAAATAATCAATCTGAGTATATTATTATTAGGCATGACTATGTATTCAAAACAACAAAAACCCCACAAATAACACTAAAGACAAAACAGTCCAGAGAAATAGATGGTTAGAATAAAAGTTTAATATATGAAGAGTTCCTGAAAAAATCAATTTCTGAACTATCTTCTGTTTTTTGAAAAGATATTAGTAGATAATTTATAGAATAAATATTTATGGCCAATAACTTTTCAAAAATTTTCCACCTTATTATCATATTAATTACATGGATTAATATTTTATATAGCCTATCAAATTCACAAAGATTAAAGAATGACAATGCAGCAGAAGTGCACAAATTTGGCAGCATTACTCCTGCTGGGAGCAAGGCACAGAGCCACCTCAGGGAAGCAATTTCATTTCATGTATAAAAAAAATCTTTAATAATATTACAAACTCTTTGACCTAGTGTGTTCTTTCCTACTGTTCTATCTAAAGGCAATAAAAATTCTGACAAAGATAAATTCACAGATATATTCATTGTGGCATTACTTTTAATAGCAAGATATTGAAAACAACCTATGTGCTTAACATTTGAAAAATGATTAAATGCTGATTGACATGTCCATTTGCTATTTGGAAGGCCAGATCAGGAACAGATTTAAATCCTGATCCTCTTCCTTTCTGTGGATATTTCTTAGTCTTTGTTTCCTGGATGCACAATGGAGTTAATGAGACCCATCTCAGAGTATTTTCTCTAATAGTAAATATGATACTTTTAAAGTGCTCCGTGCATATCAGGAAATTGAAGTGTTAGCTCAAGAAAAGTTATCAAAAAAGTTATACCGTTTGCATGAATCCAATTATACAAATTGGTCTGATGTAGTACCCAAGTTTCAAAATATCATTTTGTTTGTTTCCTTCCAGCTTCCTATCCAGTTCTGCATGCTTGCTGAAAGTGCTTTTTTCATTTCCTGTATCTGACTGGATTCCATAAATAGCTCTATCAGGTGTTTTCCTGGGAGTTGCATTCACAAAGGAGGCTATTTTCCCAAAAGTGGAAACAAACTTGCACACAAGTGGCAGTCTTGGGGATATTGCCCCTAGGGAATCCTGCAGAATTGCAGAAGTCTGTATCAGGAAGCACAGTCTGAATGGGTTGAGTAAACGCGCCTCTTAAAGTGTAATTCTTTCCCTGGTTGATAGGAACTAGGCAGAACTGTTTGGTGTGAATGACACACCAAACTAGGAACTAGGCAAAACTGTTTGGTGTGATACAACAGGCTGGAAGACAGAGGCACAGTCTCACCTTACACAGGTTCCTCCTTCCACATAAAAGCAAGCTGAACAAAACTGAAAGGGTCAATCCCAAAAGTGGGAAGTTAGGGGATTTAAAGCAATTCTAAGCAATTCTTCGATAAACATTATGAAGAATTAGTACTTAACATGAGGCACTACGTGCCAGGCATGACTTTTCAGGTTTTCTTTTAAGTCATCCAGTACTTGCAACATCCCAATTTTATGATGGAGAAAAATGAGACACAAAGATAAGAAGTGGCTTACCCAGAGCAATACATTTCACCTTTGCCTCAGCCAGGATGCAGACTCTGAGCCTGACTTCAGAGCCTAAGCTCTTAACCAACATGCAACTATCACCTCCTTGATGATAGTAGTAGTGACAGTAATTGCTAGCCACTTTTGAATGTATACTATGCACTAGGCACTGTACTGAATATCTTAGAAAGCTTATCTCCTTTAATCTCACATAATAAACTTTGAGGTACATATATTATATTTTATATCACACTTCGGTGACTGATATAAAAGCCTGATTTCTCAAACCATTTGGTGATACTTCCTTCCACTGAAAGTATAGGAAAATCAAAAGCATACATCTAAAAATCACAGACTTTTGAGTGAAGAAAAATATTGGGAATAAACAAACATCCTCACCTATATATTGAGCTCATAAAATGTAGATTTTATTTTCTAGAACCCTGACTAGCATTCCTACAAAAGTTAAAGATCTTTATGTACTCTCCCAATTACAAAATTTTAAAAATAAACCATCATGTTGAATGTGTGATTTGTTGGGACATAAATGGATTGTTCATTCCCCAATACCTTCAATTACCTATTCTTTGTATGATATTATCAAAATTTGGCAGAGAGGTGGGTAAAGCAGTAGAGTTACCTAAGAATCCTATTAAAATTCCAATATATTACGTGATATAATAGTTTTTTTTTGGCTGCTACAAGGAAATTACTACAAATTTGGCAGCTTAAAACTGCTCAAATTTATTCTCTTACAGATCTGGAAGTCAGGAGTCTGAAATTAGTTTCACCAGGTCAAAACCAAAGGGTTGACATTGCCATGCTCCCTCCAGTTACTGTAGGGACAATCTATGTCCTTGACTCTTGCAGCATCTTCAGCATGATTCCTTGTATTTCTTGGTCCAAGGATTTTTCCTACTTTTTCAAAACCAGCAGTGCAGCACCTTGTATCAATATCCACTTATCCGCCTTCTGTATTAAGACTCCCTCTGCATTCCAATTTGCATTTAGGGCCCATCTGAATAATCTAGGAAAATCTTCCCATCTCAAGATCCTTAATTTAATGATGTCTGCAAAGTCTGTTTTGCTACATGAATTGTAAAAGTCCACAGAGATCAGTACTTGTTTATCTTTGGGAGCCATTATTCAGCTTGCCACATCTCAGAAGTTTGATTACTCTCATTAATAGCAGAGTGAAATAGTAGCCAAAGAGGATGTGTGACAAAATAAATGCACACTCTTTAGAGATACAATGGGTGATAAACTGCTTTAGTTAATTCAGGATATCACAATAAAATAGGGGTTTGAGCTTACTGTTCCAGGCAAGGGCCCGTTGCAGAGTTGAGAGTTATGGTAGAACTTTCTCACTGGTTCTTGCAATCAACAGCAGAAAGATTTCAGACATGTCACTCAGTGAATGTATCAGGCCTGGATTTATGAGAAGGGGAAAAAAAATGGAAAAGGTGATACTCTCAAGGGAGGAAGTGGGTTCTCTCAGTGATAAGAAGGATGGTATGTCTCTTTTGCCCTTCAGTTTTATTGAGGGTTACCAGGGAATTTTCCACAGAGTCTTGTACAGATCCACCTCTTGACTGACAGCAAGATAACATCAGTGGTTCCAACTCCCCACAATACACTGTAAATGTTCCAGCCAATTTTAGGTCACTTTGGCCCATGCTGACCAGTTCTATTTGGAAACCATTTATACAGATTTTATGGTCAGGGGGAAATTATTCTTATCTCCTTGAGTTATGGGATCTGGTCTGTATAAAGGTCACAAGAGTCCCCCCAGTCCTCCAAGGTAACTTGTATTCTTCTTACCAATATTTCAGGCCTGCATTTCTCCTGCAGAAAACAGATTGTTTGCTGAGGAATGTATCATATCCTATTGACTTAAACCCAGGAGAGATCAGTAAATTGCTTTTTAAAAGAAAACTAGGGGTCAGCGCAGTGGGCCCAGTTTATAACATTAGCTCTTTAAACTCATCTTCTCACCATTCATGTCTGTCTGTTACCTATAATTATTAAGTATAAATATGGAGGACTATGAAGTACTGTTTCATCTATAAGATTATTTTGAATTTGAAATCTCAACTTCAAATATTTACCTTGTAAAAAACTGGAAACTTTCAGACACTCCTTGTAGAATTTAAAATATTACAACAGCTTTAGGAAAAAGCCTGACATTTCCTAGAAAGGTTAAACATAGAGTTACCATATGACCCAAAAATCACACTCTCAGGTGTATACCCAGGAGAAACCAAGACGTATGTCCACAAATGCATACAGAAATGCTCATAGTAGCATCTTATTTAATAGAGAGGAGAGAAAACAAGCCAATGTTAATCAACTGATGAGAAATAACATGTGCTATTGCCATACAATGGAATATTATGTGGCACTGAAATTAAATGAAATACTGTTAACAATTACAACATGGATCAAATTTGAAAGCATTATGCTAAGTGAAAGAAATCAGTCACAAATCTTCACATATCATATGATTCCATTTCTATTAAATGTCCAGAATAGTCAAATCCATAAATCCAGAGAAGTACAACCACTGGTTGCCTAGGCTAGAGGTGCGAGTAGTTGGGAAGATGGGCTCCAGGAACAGAATGTTAATAAGTATGGGACTTCTTTTAGGAGTGACCAAAATGTTATAAAATTGTGGTAGTGATTGTACAACTCTGTAAATATACTAAAAATGATTAAATTGAATTCTAATAAATGGCAGAATTGTAAATTATATGAATTATGTCCTTAAAATCCCTTTTGAAATGTGTTTGTCTTGACTTTCATTTCCATTAATGACTACAAAGTCATAATTATTCCTAGAGGTGGATAGAATAAGAATCACATAAATTTTAGTATTGAAGGAACATTTGGTATTTTGATAGTTGATATTTTCTTTGCAATACCACTTTACATGTCACAAAAGACAAAGTAGTCACTCGCTGCCTTTCTCCAGGTCACATAACAAGATGATATTACTGTTCATTAGAATTTAGAACTATTTGCTCTCACCATGGCATCATTTTGCATGATTAGTAGTCTCTTATTTCTCACATTCTTGGTTTATGTACAGTTTAAGAAGAAAGAACTCTTGTGTCCTTATGTTCTGACAAAACATTACACTAATATGATCCACTAATAAACATATGATATAAACATGTGATACATGTAAATTTCCTCAAATAGTTCTCATTTATTTTAGAACTTTCAAAATCTTTTTTTTTAGTTTGTTGTATAGTATAGTACATGTCACACACTATATAATAAACACATCAGGCTTCTTGCTTCTATCTAGTTGTAACTAGTACACATTCATCAATCTTTCCCCTTCCTCTTGACCCCCTAAACCCACTCTTTGGTTACTGCCATTGTAGTCAACTTCTGTATCAATTTATTTAGTTTTTACATATGAGTATGAAATCACTCTATACTTGCTTTCTGTGCCTGACTTATTCAGCAAAATGATCTTCAGTTCCATCCATGTTATTGCAAATAACAGAATCTCATTGTATTTTTATGGCTAGATCACATTCGATTGTGTATATTTACCACTTTGTCTTTATCCATTCATCAATTTATGGACACAGGTTGTTTCTCTATCTGGCTACATGGTACTACATGGTACTACATGGAACAGAGGAAAGCAGATGTCCCTTTGACATAGTAATTTCTTTTCTTTGGAATATATACCCAGGATCATATGATAGTTTTATTTTTAATTATTTGAGAAATCTATGTACTGTTTTCTATAATGACTCTACTAATTGACATTCCCCAAAACAGCATGTAATGGTTCCCTTTTCCTCATATCCTCACCAGTACTTCTTATCTTTAAAATTTTTGATGTTAGCCATTCTTAATGGGATGAGGGGATATCTCATTGTGGTTTTGATTTGCATCTCCCTGATTATCAGTGATTTTGAGAATGTTTTTTCATTTATCTGTTGGAGTCCTCTTTTGAGAAATGAGAGAGGTCTATTGCCCATTTTATAATCAGTTTATTTTATTTTATTTTACATCTTGATATTGAAATTTTGAAGTTTTTATATATTAGGGATATCAATCCCTTGTTAGAAGTATACTTGCAGATTGTCTCTTCTCTTGTTGATGGTTTCCTTTGCATTCAGAAGGTTCGCAGTTTGATGTAATTCCATTTGTCTACTTTTGGTTTTATTTCCTGTATTTGAGGGACATTGTCAAAGAAAATCTTGCCCATTCCAGTGGATTGAAGTATTATCCCTGTGTTTTCTTTAGTGGTTACGTGTCTTACATTTAATTCTTTAATCCATTTTGAGTAGATTTTCATTATAGGTGACAGATAGGGGTCTAGTTCCATGTGGATATCCAATTTCACCTTCACCATTTATTAAAAAGACTCTCCTTTCTTCAATGCATGTTCTTAAAATTTAGTTGAAAATCAATTTGCTTTAAGGGTGTGGGTTTATTTCTAGGATCTCCATTCTTTTCCATTGGTCTGTGTCTGTTTTTGCTCTGATACTATGATGATTCTATTATAACTTTGTAGTATTTTAAAATCAGTAGAGTAATGCTTCCTGCTTTGTTCTTTTTGCTCAAGATGGCTTTGGATATTCAGAGGTATTTGTGATTCCATATAAATTTTAGAATCAGGGGATATTGGCCTATAGTTTTCTTTTAATGTTGTATTCTTATCTGGTTTCTATATGAGGGTAATGCTGGCTTCATGGATTGTGTTTGGAAGAATTGCTTCCTTTTCTAATTTTTAGAAATAAAGAAAATTAGTATTAATTCTGTTATAAATGTTTGGTAGAATTTTGCAGTGAAGCCATCTGGTCCTCGGCTTTTTATTAACTGGAGGCTTTTATTACTGATTCACTCTTGTTACTTGTTATTAGTCTTTTTAGTTGCCTATTTCTTCATGATTCAGGCTTGGTAACATGCATATGTTTAGGAATTTTCCCACGTATTTTAGATTATCAAATTTGTTGGCATATAATTGTTCGTAATACACTCTAATGAATGTTTGTATTTCTGTAGTATTAGTTGTAATGTTTCCGTTTCCAATATTATTTGAGTCATCTATTTTCTATTTAAATTTATTTTTGCTAAGGGTTTGTCTATTTTGTTTACTGCTTTGAAGAAACAGCTTTTTGTTTCATTAATTTTTTGTACTGTTTTTTAGTTTCCACTCCATTTATTTCTGCTCTGACCTTTATTATGTTCTTTTTTAATTGGGGTTTGATTTTTTCTTATTTTGATGTTTTCTTGAGCTGCAGTAATAGGTTGTTTATTTGAAATCCTTCTATTTTTTCGATGTTAACATTGACTGCTATAAAATTCCTTTGTAATAATCAATTTTGGTGTACCTCATCTGTTTTGGTATGTTCTGCCTCCATTTTTAATTGTTTTAACAGAATTTTTTTTCTTGATATGTTCCTTGATCTATTGGTTGCTCAAAAGTAAATTGTTCAATTTTCATGTATTTGTATAGTTTCCAAAGTTTTTGTTATTGATTTTTAATTTTATTTCATATTGTTTAGAAAATATACTCCATATTATTTTGATTTTTAAAATTTGTTGAGACTTGTTTTGTGGCCTAGCATATGATCTATCCTGGAGATAATTCTGTGAAATGATTATGCAAAATATATGTAAAGATTAGACGACCAGGGAGGAGATGAATTAAGCTGCTGGGCAAGACTTTATTGGAATACACGCTCTTGGGCCGAATCCTCCCGTCCATCAGAGTGTGTCCGGAAGAAATGGCGCTGGGGCTTCTGTGCACAAAGAATTTCAAGAAAGCCCGGTCAGGAAGGGGAGGGCTTGAGGGCAGTAAGAGAAGGCCAGAGTCCTTCCTAAATAGGTCAGGAAAACCCGCTGATTGACAGGAGGCATGTCTACTGGTGATGTCAGCATCTGGCTTACCGCTCCATTCTGCAGCTACTGACCGATCCCCCTAATTGAACATCCTGGACCCTGGCCCGACCTAACAATATGTATTTGGCAGCTGTTAGATGAACTTTTCTATAAATGTCAGTTAGTTTATCAGCTTTTTTGTCACTGTGACCAAAAAACCTGAAAAGAACAACATAGAGGAGGAAAAGTTTATTTTGGCTCATAGTTTCAGAGATCTTAGTCCATAGACAGCTGAATCCACAGCTTTGGGACCCAGGTGAAGCAGAACAATATGGCAAAAGGAAGTGAAGGAGTAAAGCTGCTCAGAACATGACAATCAGGAAATAGGAAGAGAGCTCTGTTCATCAGGGACAAAATACGAACCCCCAAATCACATGCCCGGTGATCTACTTTCTCCAGCCACAGTGGTGTGGCTTGCCTATAGTTACTGTTCAGTTAATCCATCAGTAGATTAACCCACTGATCAGATTATACGTCTCTTAATTTAATAATTTCACTTTTGAAAATTCTCACATTGTCTCACACATGAGCTTTTGGGGGACAGCTCATAGCTAAACAATAACAGATAGATTTGGTCTAGGGTATAGTTTAATTCTGCTGTTTCTGTGTTGATTTTGTCTAGATGATCTGTCCATTATTGAAAGTGGGATGTTAACATACCCAACTATTGTTTTGGAATCTTTCTTTTCCTTTAATTTAATTAATATTTACTTTGTATATCTGTGTGCTCCAATATTAGGTACATATACATATTTAGAATTATAATTTCCTCTCTCTGAATTGATACCTTTATCTTTATATAATGATCTTCCTTGTCTCATTTTATTGCTTTTGCATTAAAGTCTATGTTACCTGATATAAGCATGGCTACTTCTGCTTTCTTTTAGATTCCATTTACACAGAATGTATTATTCCATTGCTACTTTTAGTTTTTGTGTATCCTTAAAGGTGAAATGAGTTTCTTGTAAGAAAGATACAGTTGGATCTTGTTTTTTACCCAGCCACTCTGTGTATTTTAAAATTGGAGGATTTAGTTTATTTACCTTCAAGGTACTTATTAACAGAAAAAGTGTTAGTATGGTATTTATGTAACTTGTTTTCTATTTTTGTTGTGGTTCCTTTGTTTCTTTTCTTTTCTTTTTTTTTTTTGGTACTAGAGATTGAACTCAGGGGCACTCGACCACTGAGCCATATCCCCAGCCCTATTTTATGTGTTTTTTATGTAGAGACAGGGTCTCACTGAGTTGCTTAGCGCCTCGCTGTTGCTAAGGTTGGCTTTCCTTCATTTCTTTCCCCCTCTCTTACAGTCTTCTATTGTAGTTAAGTGACTACTTTTCGTAGTGTTTTGATTCCTTACTTATTACTTTTTATTTTTCTATTATAGATTTCTGCTTTGCAGTTACTGTGAGGCTTAAAAAACATATCATTTTTTATAATAAGCTACTTTGAAATGGTAGCTTAATATGATCATAAAAACACAGAAATAGGAAAAGAGAAAATATACTAATAAGAAAAATCTACACTCACACTCCATCTTATTCACATTTTAAATTTTTGATCTCCTATTGTACATCTTTCTATATTGCCTATCTCTTAACCTATTAATGTGGTTATTATTATGTTAATTTCTTTGTATTAATATTCATAATAAAAATATGAATGGTTTACATACCATGTTTACCATGCTACGGTACTATGATATGTTGTATTTTATATATATGTTATGATATATATGATAGGCTATATAATATCATATATATGATACAGATGCAGCATGTATATGATGTTACATATGATGTGCTTTATAATATGTGATTGTGATTTGTATCATTACTGTTTCTAGTGATTTTATACCTTCCTTTATTTACTTCTTACTATTTAAGGTTTCTTTCAGTTTGATGAACTTCCTTTTTCATTTCGTATTGAACAGGTCTGTGACGATGTATTATCTCAGCTTTTGCTTGTCTGGGAATATCTTTATCTCTTTTCATTTCTAAAGAATAGTTTTGCTGGGTACAGTGGTCTCAATTGACAGATACTTTTTCCTTCAATACTGTGAAAATTTCATTCTGCTTTCTCCTAACCTGTAAGGTTTCTATTAAGAAGTCTACTGTCAGGTGAATTTTTAAGCCCATCTGTATTATTTGTTTCTTTCCTCTTGAAGCTTTTAGAATCTTTATGTTTCATCTTTAAAAGTTTGATTGTAAGACATCTTGGGGGTAGAATTAGTTGAATTAGATTTGATTGGTGACCTTTGATATTTCTCCACCTAGATATTGTATCCTTCTCTAGGTTTAAGAAATTTTCTGTTGTTTATTTGAGTAAATATTCTATCCCTTTGGTATTGTCAAGTTCTTCTTGAGATCCAATAACCTGAATATTTGTTCTTTTAATGCCATCCTGAAGCTTTCTTTGTTCCTCTTTATTCTTTTATCTCCTAGTGTATTTTCCAGATAACCTGCCTTTGAGCTCACTAGTTCTTCTGTTGATATATTCTTCTATCATGCTTTATGTTTTGCTGAATATATTTTTCAACTGAAGAATTTCTGCTTAATATTTTTTATTGCTTCCATCTCTGTGCTACAAATCTATGTTGTTAGGATTCTCTGCCAGAGTATTGAAACATTTCTTTCTTTCTTTCTTTCTTTTTTTTTTTTTGGTACTGGGGATTGAACTCAGGGGCACTTGAACACTGAGCCACAGGCTCATCCCCAGCCCTATTTTGTATTTTCCTCAGAGACAGGGTCTCACTGAGTTGCTTAGCGCCTTGCTTTTTGCTGAGGTGGGCTTTGAGCTCACAGTCCTCCTGTTTCAGCCTCTGAGCCACTGGGATTACAAGAATGCACCACTGCACCTGGCTTCTTTGTGTTTTCTTAAAGCTCACTCAATTTTCTTAAAATAACTTTTAAATTTTCTGAAACCAGTCACTTTCTAGTACCATATCAGGTGTACATATGATATCCTGAGAAGTCTTGATGATTGTTGGCATGAAATGTTGAAAGATTATTTATTCCAGTCTTCCTGATCTTGCTTGCTCTGTGTATGTGTGTGTGTGTGTGTGTGTGTGTGTGTGTGTGTTCAGCAATTCTAAACAGTTTGCTTATTTTCTCTTAGCCTTATAGTTACTTTTGCTATTTCTATACTGAATGGCAACCAGTCTACATTTTCCAGGAGTCTTGGTGTGTAGTCTTGATTTTGGTAATAGAGGGAAATCCTAGCACAGGATTGGGCCAAAAACATTGTGGATATGTTGTTATGAAAGATACAAGAGAGTATCTGGAAAGAGTAGTCTGCTCCCATATGCTTCTTCCTGGGGACAGGGCATTTCCAGATGACCTGTCCATAGTTACTGGTATATAGTTAGGCACTATGGAATTTTTTCCCCATTAAGGGGAAAGTCACCTTTGGTGGACCAGCCCTAGGTTCCTATATCAAACTGTGACCACCAAGCCACAAAGATGTGTCACATGCTGAGCCCACAATCCACCAAGGCTACTGAGGTAGGACCAAGGTCTATGTCACTATGGGACTGTCTATTGTTGAGGTGAACCCATGGCCCAAGACTACTGCAACCAACCACAGATGAAACTTGCAGGAACAGAAGCCCAATAGACAGAGGTTATGTGTCTTCTCGTGGCACTTGAACTGTTCCAGAAATTCTGTACACAGGAGATCCTGGGGATGGGAACTTTTGAGATCTATTCAGTCTTGGATTCCATTAGCCCAGCACTTAGTTCTAGGACAAAGTCTTGTACCTACTACCTTATACTACCTTCAGAAAATAGAGTCTTGCAACATATTCTTCCAGTAGTGTTGGTAAAGGCAGTCCCTTAGCCACCTAGGGTTATGCCAAGTGGGATTGCACCTTAGTGTCCTAGCCACAAGGACGAGCACAGGCTCAAGGGTACAAGACCTATCCCACAGCTGGTGGTAATTAAGGCCAAAATACAAGTCCATCCCACTGGGTCACAAGCCTCTGCTTAGTGTTGAGGTAGTTCTAGAGTCCTGCCCATGAACACTGGCTTTTGATAGCTGTATTGCCCCAGGTGTGGGAATGGGTGGTAGACACGGTCCCTCGGTCACCAAGGCTGATACTAAGCTTTGGCTTAGTCTTACAGTCACAGGCACCTACACTGTCTTGGGAGGGGGACAGGTACCCTGGGCCCATTCTGACGCTAGAATTTATGTAAGCCAAAATTGAGTCTTTGCCACTGGAGCACAGGTCTTCAGCTGATCCCAAGTGTTGCCAAAATGCTTTGTCTCTGAGCTTTCAGTTTCCACTGGGTGCTGGATCTCAGCACTGTAGATTAGCACTGCAGATTAGCATTATCCATGACAAAACCCTCTGATAGTTTTTGTGCCCTACTCCCCAGGGGGTACACTCTTGCTCGCACTTTGACATTAAAGTTTGGAAGAGCAGTGGTGGAAGCCATCAGCCACCTAGCATAATTAAGTTCCTGAAACTCAGTCTACCAGTATTGATTTAGCAGTTGGGGTTATGAGACTTTGGATAGACCTGGGTTTCACCACTGTGAAACCAGGACCTGGTCCTGGGTTTCAAGTCTAAGGCCTAGAATTAATTCTCATGCCCTCCCCCAAGCAGAAGTTGTCTCTTTCCATGCTGGGCTGCTCAGGGTAGGGAGAAGGGTAATGTCAGCAACACGTTCCTTGCTGCCTTCTTCAAAGTATATGCTTTGTTATACCAAAAGCAGGTAGCAAGTTCTCATATTTGATTTCCTTAGCCCTTGTGAGGGCAGTTTGATGCATGAAGAATTGTTTTACTTGGAATGCATGTGGAGAGACAACTGCTGGAGGATTCTACTCAGCTACCGTCTATATTCTATATTCTTATTTTTGAATTCCTTTATACAAACTGGGTAAAGGATTCTTTTCAACAACATTCAAATAGAATCTTCTTTGAAAATAATCAGTTGTTTTTGCTTTCTGGGGAAAAGTTAATGTACACCATGGTTTTGTGTTATAACTAAAAATGTTATCTGCTTACTATAATTTTTACTCAAGAATTATTGTCTCAATCTTAAGAAACTGTTTTTATTTTTTATTTCATTTTTAATTGACACAGAGTAATTGTACATATGAGGTACACTGGAATTTTTTTAATGCTTTTTTTATTAGTAGGAGTCATTGTTATATATTTGTACACACACACAATATAACAATATAATTTGGCCAATATTATTCTTGGGGTGTTTTTTATGGAGATATGAATTATGATAATTTTTTTGTCCTACAGAGTATAGCAAAGGATGAAGGATTTCTTATTTTTAAATTTTTTTAGTTGTCAATAAACCTTTATTTATTTATTTATTTATATGTGGTGCCAAGAAACTTTTGGCATTATAGATCAGAATTAATATTTAGTTTACTAGGTGCTACGTAGTGTGTAAATATTATATATAGTCACTATTTAATATACTTATTAACAAAAAGCTTTATAATTACATATATATATAACTTATGATGATTAATCTAAATAGATAAGGATATTTTCAAAGTTTGAATTTATGCCAAAAGAACCTCATGTCAGTATTTCAGATGCTGGGAGTTTACTCAGTCACAATTCCCTGAAAACTTCTTTTGTCTTCCTCTACTGTGGAGACTGGGAAGTGAAATAGTCATCATTCCGGTCTCCTTCAATAATCTCTTTATAAAATAAGCCAACTGTATTAGCTAGCTTTGTATTACTACAACAAAATACCCAAGGAGACTAACTTAGAAAGAGAAAAGGTTTACTTAGCTCACAGTTTCAGAGGTTCAGAGTCCAGGATTAAATGGCTCCATTGGATTTTATTCTTGTGAGAGTGACATATCATGGCAGGAATGCATGTAAGAACAAAAGTCATATCTTAAACTAGAAAGCAGAGACTGAGAGACTAGGGTCCTACCATATGTTTAGAGGGCATGCCTCTAATGACCTAAGGACGTGCCACTAAGCAAACCCCAACTCTTAAAAGTCCACAACACTTTCCAATACCTCCACCCTACAAACAATCTTTTATATATGAAACTTTAGGTGAAACTACCCATATTCAATTGCACCAGAATACACATTTTTGGCCTGTAGAGCATATCTATCTGTCAAGCTTTACTTCCTGAATGAATGGTCTTAATCTCTTGGAAAAAAGGCTTTTGCCTTTGGCCTTTTCCTTTCTCTTTCCTCCAGTCTATTATGTCAACAAACTGATTGGAATTACAACAACAACGCTCATTTTGCAAGATGGGGAAAAGTGCATGTGAAGGAGAGAAGAGAAGGAAAATGAAAGAAATTTGAAAGCTTGGTTCCAAGACGACATTCTTGAGTAGCCTTACTATTCTTGCATTACCTACCTCTAGATTTTTGGTTGAAGAAAACTGACTACCTTATTATAGGTATATAGAAAATATATGACAGAAGTAAGAGCTAAAAATAGTTGCAATGACTGAAAAAATAAGCGCAAGGTAGAAGTTTCCCTTTTCTTCTATCTTAGAAAATGTGTTAAACTAAAGAGTATTATTGTTATTTTACTTTTAGAAACACACAATAACCAGAATTTTTTGGTCAGAAACATTTGGACCATTTCCATTTCAGTTTAACCTACATAATCTCCATTTCTTTTTGTTAAATGTGTTGAAATATATCAGAGGTGCAATTTGAAAGCTATGTTGTATATGTTATGATAGTGTGCCAAAATGTGACCTTGCACTGTGTTAACCATGTGCATGAGTTACAATGGCTTCTTTTTGAACTTGGATCACAAGATTCCTTCAACCAGGAAAATAAAATTCATAGTTTCAAGGGTACAATGGGTGGCACAGAACTTTTCACCTTCTAAAATAAAAATAACAATTTGCTATGTCTTTAAACTATGTTAGGGAATATTTACATTATTTTTATATGTTCCCTTCTAAAAAAATATTGAAAATAAGGTAAGGGAAATAAAAAACTACTGAAAGATGCAAGCTTGTGTATTGTGGTTAGTATTTTGCAAATAGTGACCCATATGCATTTTAATTTCTCCTTTAAATCATTTTTGATGTTGTATTTCCCACCTCCAGAGCCAAATTTGTAGCTCTTGGGAAGGAAAGGGTAGGACTTTGTTTTCTTTAGCAAGCCACTGGATCTTAAGGACTGGATCTATGGAGGAAGAAAAAAAAAATGATCAGCCTGCTTCAGTTCAAATTTAATAGTTTAAGGGACAATAACAAAGGGAACAGCCATAGCACAGAGAAAAACATCTCATTCTCCTATGATGGTTAGCCCTTAAGGCTTTTGTTCTCTGTAGAAAAAGTCAGCATGTAGAGAATGGAGATAAGCCACTCCTTCTTTGTCTTTTGGGATTAAAGAAGCAAAGGATAGAGATGAAAGTGAAATTAGTTAAATTTGGTTCTGATTTGTCCTTTGAAGGTTTGACATGAAAGAGTCAAATAAATGAGGTAGAGAGGACATCCTGCCCTATCTCCCATTTGTATTATGGATTAAAACTGTCTCACAGTGTTCTTCATTCGCACATAAATCTTAGGGTGCCCAAATCAGAATGAGTGGTCTCATGGCATATTTAGGCAATCATGCCAGGGTTGGACTCCTTAAGGTTCTTGCATGAATTGAGGTGGGACCCAGAAAGTAGCTGAGGGTGCTAGCTGATGAGCTTTCCTATAGTGACTTGGAGATCATTTAACCAAGTGAAACATCCAAGTGGGGAGCCATGAAAAGACCGAAGATAAGACTTAATCTCCCAGAGAGTACCATCCTGCTTTAAAAAAATTGAAAGAAAACAACAGATTATGAATTTTACTAATCACTGATTTTAGGCTTAATTTCCAGTAGTACTGCTGTAGGTTTGTGCCCTATAAAATCACAATTCTGATCAGGTTTGAGCAGGTCCATTGTTTGTCTGTCTATCTATTTATCTATGTATCTTGAGTTTCTTCCTGATGCAATTTTACACACTTGGTGATCAAAGGATGTTTTCATGGATTACCTTCTGGCTCAGTCCATTTTAGACCTTATGATTTTTCTCCATATACTACTACTACTCATCACAGATTTCTCTTTTCTCATGCAATAACACATGTTCATTTTATAATAAATTATTTTGTCCTGCAACTTCATGTCATGATGAGGGTAAACTGTCGCAGAGGATGATACCAGTAGTTCCTGGAAGCCAATCCTCCTCAGCATGGCCAGTGATGGCAGATCTCTACATGGGAATAGAGTGACCTTCAAAAATATATCACTTAACCTAAACCAAACATAGTCTCAAGTCCTCCTTTGATGGGACCCACAAATACCAGCAGTCATTCTCTTTGTACCCACAATGATAGAAATATTGTTGAAGTAGACAAATAGATTAGACAAATAGATTAGTAGACAAATAGACAAGTAGACTTAAATGATTGCAATTATATACACAAATCTTAAAATTTTTATAGAAAATTAGGTCATGGAAAAACATCGTAAGTACTTTGCAGTAAACACTTTTTTTGAGTGGAAGACGAAATCTGAGAGACTAATCATTTTTTACCCTATATATAGCAACCTCTCGAAGAGATTGTTAAAGGAAGATGATTAAAATTGGAAAAAAATAAAATGTAAAATTTTCCCCACTAAACAATGAGTGTAGGTTTAAAAAATGGATTCTTTATGGAAAAAAGACAATCTATAGTTTTAATCTATATTCGAAACTTAATGTGGATAATTTTCACATCATGTGCATATTTTGAATGAACCACCTGCCCTTCATTTTTTCTATCAATGTCAGTTTCTTTAAGACCTCATATAACTGTCAAGGGAAGATTGTACTTGCTTATTGGAATTATGAATTCCAGTGATACTTGATTTGTATTTATCTCATTTCCTGATAATAATTACTTGCCAATTTCTGTTTTAGTTATTGGTTTATATACATTATCTGCAAAGTGACCATATAACTCATTGACTTAATAATGCCAGTTTTGACAATAAGAGGAATATCTTATTAATTAGCCAAGGACAATAGCCATGAACCCAGAATGTCTTGAAAAAATTAAAATGATATTTACCTTTATTTACCCATATGCAAATGAAAGCTTTTAAAGCACATAATTAGCACTTTGATTTTTGTCCCTTTATTATATATAAATGTTCATTAAAATTAAAATAAATTTAGTAGAATTTGTTAGATGATTGCTTTATTTGTTAATTTTAGTAGATTAAGTTCACTTGGTTTCCAAATAGTTCATGTGTCTGATTTATGGATGTGAACATAATTCATTTGAAGAAGAAGTTCATGGACACTGTAAATGGACAGAAATTGATCCATACTCAATTCAATAAATACATACATATTTATCTATATGATACATATATAGACCTGTTACTATGAACAAAGTCACTCTGAATTCCAAAACAGATATGTCTCCTTTATAAGTTTGTGGGTCACAAATTTGAAAGATTTAGACCTCAAAAAAAAAAAAAAAACACAAAGCCAACAAAATTTATTAAGGGACATTAAGGAAAATAAAAGTATTTTGTCACACTTAAGGATATTGGGATCATTAATTTTAGTAGCTGAATCACTCATTTTAATATATAGTTATGCTCAAATATATTTCATATTTTCTAATTAAAAAGATTATATAAAAGAAATCTGAATGTCAAAAATCTCACATTGAGATTGTCCCATTATTTGGAATTCAGCTCAGGTTCTACATAAGATCATGAAGTCTATAATCCATTGCATAATATTTTGAGCAATTTCTTGAACTAGATTTCATTCATTCAATAAATAGTGATAGTTTGTTTTAATTCATGTAGAGAAAGGCATTCACTGTGCTGAGTCAGAGCAAGAACAGTGAAGATGGTTTGTTGAAGCTGAATGGAACATTGTCTTAATTATTCAAAAATTGGTTTGGGAGCTAGATGAATATTCTATAAACAGGAGTATTACCTTTCAAAAAGAATAATATATTGTGCTAAATTTAGTAAGGACAGGTCAATCGTATGCATAATTTTTACCTGCATATTTACAGAAAAATTCAAATATAGAGAATAATTAATATGTTTCTTATCCATTATTCTAACCAACACATTAGAATAGCAAGTAAATTAACCATATAGTTTTCAAAAAATAAGCCTATTTATCACTAGATAGAATGAAGTTATTCTATATTACAGCTGACCTTATCAGGTCAAATTGTATTTATTTGTTTTTGTCAAGCTAATAATTAATTTTGAAGCTTCTAATTTAAGATTACTTTGTTTGGCCAAAAACATATCTCCAGTTAATTTCATACTGAATACTATGCTACAGACCATATGTTAAACACAGACATATAATTTTGGAATTAGGCCCACATAAACATGGTAATGTGCAAGTCAAGGTACTAGCAGAAAACAGATGGTGTAATCAATTCAGATCAACTGAGGAGGGTTTATTAAACAGACTATTTAAAAAGTTAGGAGTGCATCATCTTTTAGTCAAGGGACTCTAGGGAAAAGGATGGTCTGCTAAACACCCACTGTATTCAAACTCAACTGGAAGCTAGAGGACAAGAGAACCTCCTGAAGTAATTAATACAGGCCCCCTTTCCAGGAAAACCAATGGGGGAGTGAATCTAAAAGGACACATAGAAGATATGTGGCACAAACCATCCCTCTGTATCTCAGCAGACACTCTTATTTCTGGCCTGGATTTCAGGTGTGTTCACATACAAGAGGCAAATGAAGACCTAGAACCCGTCAATGCAATCCTACTCCTATCTGAAACCTGAAATATTAATCACAAGCAGTATTCTTAAAGAACAGAAGAGAAAAGAAGGAAAAAGAAAGAGGTAACTAAGCTGGGCGTGATGGCGCAAGCCTGTAATCCCAACATTTAGGGAGGCTGAGACAGGAGAATCATGAGTTCAAAGCCAGCCTCAGCAATGGCGAGGTGCTAAGCAACTCAGTGAGACCCTGTCTCTACATAAAACACAAAATAGGGCTGGGGATGTGGCTCAGTGGTCGAGTGCCCCTGAGTTCAATCTCCAGTACCAAAAAACAAAAAAAAAAAAAGAAAGAAAGAGGTAAGTAATATAAAATATAACTGCTAAGTCTGTGCTTTTGTTGGTCACGAGTCCTAGGTTGATAATCATAGCTGCTTAAATCCACAATACACTCATTTCACAATCTTCCTTGCTTCCGTCGGGAACATTTCTACACAGAATTCTTTGATGCAGTTATCTAAACCTCCTTCCTGTCAAATCAAATACCTTGTTTTGCCACAGTTCTGTTGATCAGCACTACTAACAAGTACCAAGCAAGTAACAAGAGGTGCTCCGGGTGAATGCCCTGGCATCTACTAATAGGCCTCCTTTGACACATTGTTCAGATACCTCTCTGTTAAGGAAAACAATACCAGTACTTTCTCTTTCTGTCAATTTGGAGGCACGAAGAGCCTGAAAGAAAGAATAGGCTTAGTCTCCAATTCACTGGAACCATGACTCACTCTCTCTCTCTCTCTCTTTTTTTTTTTTTTTTTTTTTTGAGGAAACATTTATGCTTTGGCTATTGAGACTCCTCACTCCTACCACATTCAAGATTGCAGTGACAGTAAGGGGAATTTCTCAAAGGTTTACTATGTGTCAGAATGAGAAGGACCACCTTCACTGTCATCACCTTTAGGTTCCCAGATCTGTGGATTTTGAGCATATATAAGGTATATAGCATGTCTGGTCTCATAGCCTTCCAACAATTAGAAGTTCTCAATTATATGAGCAGGCCATACTTAAACCACATCAAACTACCTCTGTGACCAGTTACTCCATGTTTTCTTAACAGAAACAATATCACCCCCAAATGGGGGTAAATCAGTTTCACGATATGAAAAGAAAATGATCTAATAGTTTTTGATATAAGGGGTAGAGAAGGCAGGTAGAAAAAATAAAATGAGTCTCTAAAAAATTCATTAGGAATTATATAATGCAAACAATGCTGAGAAACATGTTATTACATTACCAGTTAGAGTCCAGGATCATTCTGTTAAAACACTTTTAACAATGTTTTGGGTGAAGGTGTAAAGAAAACCACAAGGACAGTAAAAAACCCTGGTCTGTCAAAGATGACTGCCACCTATAGGCAAAAAAGTACCAGAAGAGGGAGCACTTTTTGGAATTTAAAATCAAATGATCATGTTTTAAAGGCTTATTGGAGGGGAGATGGGACCTTTTGTTGAGGGAACACAATACCCTTTTTGGAAAAATCTCAGGGTAGTATATTCCTCAATCAATCTCACTTTTATACCCTTTTCAGACCTCTTGCCACAGTTCTCCATTCGCTGATCCAAAGTGGAAGTTCTAAGGTTAGGGAACCCATTGAGAGTCCATACAGGCCAGCCACCTAGGGAAGAGAGCAGAGTGGGAAAAGGTAGAAAAGCAAACAGATGTTATTCAATAGAATAACACATAAGGATATGCAGAAAAAATGGAAATATTTTCTAAAATTTGCCTGTTGCTTAATTATAAGTGAAAACTTTGAATCTGCTATTATCTTTGAGATGTGCTTGCAAGTAAAATCCTTTTGTACCAATCTCAAACTAAATTAAGGTGAGAAGCAACTGATTATACACTGAGAAAGTTTTATAGTGCATAAAGTTGTCATAATTTCTAACAAAGGTGTTATAGAGTTATCACCAGGTAATCTTCATCATCACTTTTAAAATTTTTTTATACAGGAAATTCTCTAATTTTATCTAAAAATAAGTTATGCTAGTTGGCTTTTTGCTAGGAATAACATTAAAAAATGAATTGATGAATCTATATCAAATTTAAAAAGCTTATTTCCAAAACACCCTCTGTGTGATCTGAACCCTTGACAGTCATCTTCTTCATTTGCTGAATATGATCATCCACATTTACAGTGGGGTCAGGGAGCACCAGGAGGTATGCCCAAGTGGGTCATCAGAGTTTAACATGTACCGCTCCCTACCCTCCTTATAGAAAACTGGCCCACATTTCTCTGCTGATGAGAGTCATTGCCCTTCCCAGAGAGTTGACTACATTTTTACCTGCTAATCCCTGAACAAAAACCATTTGAAGTGCCCTGGTGGTATCTGTAACAAATGGTAGGGAAAAAAAATATTCCCCAAGATGTGTATGTCCTCATCCCCTGAAACTGATGACTTAAGTAAATTTGCAGGTGGGATTGTGGCTGCTAAATAGCTGACTTTAAAATAAAGGTATTATCCTAGACTATCATTTGGACACAAATGCCATCACAAGAATTCTTAAAAGTAAAAGAGAAAGGAAGGAGAGGGAGAACCCAAAATAAATCTGGCTTTGAAGGTGGAGGGATGGAATCATGACCCAAGAAATGCATGTGATTTGTAGAAGCTGATAAAGTTGAGAGAACAGATTCTGCCCTAGAAGCTTCCAGAAAGAAGGCTTACCTGTTTAAACCTTGAATATGACCCATTTTAGACTTCTGAATTCAGAACTATAAGATAATAAATGTTTTGTTTAAAATTCTGCATTTGGTATCATTTGTTACATAATAATAGGAAACTTATTAATCCAGTTTCCTTGCTGTGAACACCTCCTTTTAGGACGAGGTCTGCAAATCTACAGGAATCAGAGTTGATAAAAAGAAAATGTCCCAGGGTGATATTAGGAATGACAGTAAAGTGGTGCCATTCTTCCCTGTACCCTACAGAGCCTTCCTATGGGATACAGCACTTTATGGAGTTCTCTGTCCTAAAGAATGACTCAATATTTTCAGATTTTCCTACAAACCAATACTTCAGTTGCACCTTTAGAAGGCTGTTTGAGATTCCTAAAAGTTAGCTGCCTTTGGGTGATGCTGTACATAATAAAACCAATGGATCCCATAGTGGGGAGCTTCCCATCTCAACCTATTTCCATAGAATGCTATGCTGGATTCCGTGCATGTGGATCAAGTATTTCAAAAATACTTTAATAATTCCACTGGCTGAGATTCTCCTAGCAAACCAGTCAAATTCATACCAAGATATATCTATCCCTATGATACAAATCACTGGCCCTTTCAGAACAGGAAATTTCTGAAAAAATCCATTTGCTACCAACTGCCTGCTTGTTCTCATGGACTAAACTCAACATTGGTTTATATTCCTGAAACTTGGACCTTCAGAAGAAAGTGTAGCTAGATCATTCACAGAAAAAGAGTTCATACAATTAGGCCTACAAATAGCCTCTATCTCTTTCATTATGGCCTTTTTTTTTTTTCACACTGTTCTCAGTGTCTCATTTCTGAAGTGACCACTAAAGAAAGCTAGCCACATTCTCTTGTCTGTTTCCATGTTTAATACCTCTTCCATAATAAATTCTTTCTGCTGTAAAGTCAACATAAAAATTCCACTTTGTACCCTCTGTGTTATGTCTATTTACACATCTATGCCAGTTTTTCTTGTCTCTGATGTTTTATTCCTTTTCCCCTCAGTCTCATGAACAGATGACCAGAGCAATGGTTACTTATCTGGAACATATACATATTTACACACACACACATATACACACAAATATATGTACATATATAATTATATAACTGTATATGTATACACATATATATATACACAGTTAAGTATATGTAAGAATATATACATAATATATATTCTTAACTGTTATGGTCTGAATGTGTAGCCCAGTGTTCTATTTCCACAGCATTGTATGGAAATAGATTGAGATGGGAAGCTCCCCATCATGGGATCCATTGGCTTTATTATGTACCTAATCATCAATGTGATAGTACTAAGAATAGGTGATCAGGTGATTAGCATGGAGCCCTCCTGGATGATACTAGGGCACTTATAATAGGGCTTGAATAAATGAGTTTATTCCTTGAATCTCTCTTTCCCTTGAACATATAATGTTGGTCTCTCTTTTCCTTTTCCCTTTTGCTATGTGAAGATGCAGAAACAAGTTACCACTTTGGAAGCAGGGAAGAGGACCTCACTAGACACTCACATTGCCTATACCTTAATCTTCAAATTCCCAGTCTTCAAAATTCTGAGAAAATAAATTTCTGTTTTTATAAATCGCTTGGTCTGTGGTATTTTATTGTAGAAGCACGAATGGACTATGACATTAACTCAGGCCATTTCTTGTTCACTGTGCCACATGGGTGTAATGTCTATCAATATAATGGTTTGGTGTGGTGTTCTGCAGAATTTCTCCATGGTCTGAATCTCTGTGAACTTCAGTATAATACAGGATAGGAGAGCTACCATAGCTCTAAGGCAAAACTTTAAACTAATGTTGCCCATCCCTTGTGAGTACAGACTGTTCTGACTTCTTTTATAAATAGAAAAAGGTTTTAAGATGCATTTGTTAAATAAATGATTACATACCAGGTTCCAGAGGTTTTAATTTGCTTGGGCAGTGACATCATGCCTGACTCAGCGGTTGCTATTAGGCTTCTACCTAGTAGAGTCTTCAATAGTCTATAATAATTCTCTAGTGTCATAGGGTCCACAATAGCAAATTAAATGCATATATGATTGGGGCCTTCTATCTCTGCATCCTTTAGGTCATTAATGGTGGCACTAATTTGAACGTATACCCCAGGGAAAAATAGTTTTCTTGCATAGGCTTGAGGGGATGAGTAGTTTCAAAGGATTTCATTTGACTCTCCCTATTAAGTTTGCATTACCTTATAGATCAGGTACTTGCTTCTATTACCAAGAATAAAAATTCCAATTATGTGCTCAGGAACTATGAAAATGGCCACAGAATGGGTATCAGACCCAGAGGACTTACTTTAAGTTATACTTTCACGAAAATTCCATTCATTATATGAGCTCTTAGATTCCTATTTGAAAATGGAAAAGGAGGAAGGCATAATAATGTGTGGATCTCTGGGTATCAATAACCCCTCAAGTCAGAATGACAATTATGAAGAATACAAGTATTAATGTTGGCAAGGATATGGGAGAAAAGTGCTCTCCTACATTGCTGATGGAACTGCAAATTGGAGCAACCACTCTGGCAAACAGTATGAAGATTCCTCAGAAAATTTGGAATGGAACTACCATTTGATTCACTTATCCTACTCTTTAGTCTATACCCAAAGGACTTAAAATCAGCATACTAGAGTGACATAGCCACATTAACTTTTATAGCTGCTCAATTCACAATAGCCAAGCTAAGGAACCAACCTAAGTGTTCTTCAACAGATGAATGGATAAAGAAAGTGTGGTATATATACCTAATGAAATATTACTCAGCCACAAAAGAAGAATGAAATTATAGCATTTGCTGGTAAATGGATGGAACTGGAAAATATAATGTTAAGTGAAGTAAGCCAGTCTCCAAAACACCAAAGGCTGAATGTTCTCTCTAATATGTGGATGCCACCCTCAACAAGAGAGGGTGGAGAAGGGAAGAATAGAAGTCCATTGAATTAGAAAAGGGGGAGTAAATAGAAGGGAACAGGAAGGACAATAGGAAGAACAGTAGAATTAATCAAAAATAACTTTCCTATCCTTTTATTTGAATATAAGACTGGGGTAACTGCACTATGTACAACCACAAGAGTAGGATCCTAATTAGAATAAGTTACACTTCTTGTATGTATAATATACTAAAACACATTCTACTCTTATGTATATTGAAAAAGAACAAATAAAAAAATACCATTCAAATTTTACTTGGGATATTTTAAAAAATGTATATAATTTAATTTTAAAGTAAACACACATTCATACCCTAATACACACACACACACACACACACACACACTCACACATAAATGCAATAGATGTGATCAAAATGATTTGAAAATACAGAGGAGAAAGTCATAACTTTCCTTGTGGAGGCTTAAACAAGCCCAGCTGAAGAGATGTCCTGAGAAATATTCCTTCCTTATCATAGATGCTTGACATATAAGACTGAGCATAAGTAGGTCTGATAAACATTAAGTCTAGTTAAATTTTTTATGCTGATGTAAAATGACTCTCTTCTAGTTTCTTCATGCTTTGTGAGGATTTACTGACAAGATCATGAATCTTTTTAAATTAATAACTTGACATGATAAATTGCTTTTGAAGATGGAAGGTTTTTAAACAAATTGTGTCTTTTTTCGTAATAATTAATTTTACTCCACAACACAAAGATTCTTGAATCATTATTTCCCTTTTCTTTCAGAAAGTGAGGCACATACTTGTTAACCTGGCTGTGGTTTTCAAAGAGGAAATTAGATCAGAAATTGTCTTTCTGTTAATCTACACTTTCCAGGATTCATGCCATTTGGTATGTATGCCTACATAATTGACACATTCTCAAAAACGCTTAAAATAATTCATTTTGTTGCATATTTAATATTGTAATACTAATAAAACTCTAAATTGCATTATAAATTAATGAATTTAAAATAGAATAAAGAACACTTGAAGTTAAAATAAGAAATAGTTTGTGATTTCACAAGAAGGGAAATTTAAAGACAATTTATTGATCTGGTAAAGTTTATACTTAATTTTCTAAGTACTTCTGTGTAAGAAAAATTTTTAGCACTATGCATGTCAATTATCATGTGAAATGTTTAACTTTCTTTAATATATGTGAAATCTGCATTTTCTGATACAGCTATATGGCTCAATGAATAATACCCTTTTTATTTTTTAACAGTTCTATTAAAATATAATTGTTATATAAATGCTGCACATATTTAATATGCACAAGTTAGTGAGTTCGGACATACGTTATAAGACATATTAAATCATTATCATAATCAAGTAAATAACATATCCATCATCTTCAAAGTTTTCTGATGCCCCCAACCTATTTTTGTGGCAAGAATGCTCTTTTTACTTTGAGATAATCAAAATGGGATTTCAAATATAAAATACTTTTGCAAAAATAATTAAAACCATAAATTCAGTTTAAAGATTTTTAATTGTTTTCCTTTTACTTAGTTCTACTCTGCATGGAGTGAGCGGAAGAGTAAGCAATAAATTAATAATAAGCAAGTTACTTCAACTGTGATAAATTCTATTTCAATACCAAAAAGTTATCTGCTTGAGTTGAACAAAAATAATTAATCAGCTGGTATATAATTTATCTTTAGCTTGTGAGCCAATATAGAAATCCATGCATCCAAAATATCATTCAAGATTAAGTATTATCATTTTAAAATAATCTTTCTTACTTTTTCTCCTATTTATTTTCTTCTTTACATTGTGTTTCTTCTTCCAGTCAAAAGTTTAAAATATGATATTAACACAGTATTAATTCCTAACATTTATCTTATTTGTCTACTAATAAGTCAAGAATCTTGCCAGGATACAGAAAATAAATGAAATTGATGTGAGCAATGATTCTTTTAGAATCTAGACTTGGAAACATGGACTGTCTACTGTGATTTTCATCCATGTTAGTAGTTCCTGGAAGAAACTCCTGTTCCCTTACATGGTGTCAGCTTCTTGTTTCTCCTTTGATGTTCTCCTGGTGTTACCAGGGTGTTGATGAGCATAAACGTCTTATCCTTGAACAGAAATGAACTGATTCTAAATTCTCTCTTTAAGATGGGAGAGAAGGTGGGACTAGAACTCTATGTAATTAAATTGAAGGAAAACAAGACAGAGAATGTAATTCAGTAGCAGAGTTCTTATCTAGCAAGGAGGTCCTGGGTTTAACTCCTAGTACAGTTAAAAAAATCTAAGGAAAATTAATAGATTATGTATGCCTTTAAACTGCCCTCCTGCTCCTTTTTCCACCTAAATCAGATGTATTCGCCCCCAAAGCACTTTTAAAAATGCAAATATGATCATGTCACTTTATTTTAAAGCTTTAAATTACTTCCCTTTGGTCCTAGGATCAAAATCTTAAATCTTCAAATCTCTCTTCAAAATCTTAATAAATGGCTTGTGTCCTTTAACCCATGCCTAACAAAGCCCATACTTTATAAAGCCATATAGTTTATCAGAAATAAAGATTGCACACCAAAGTACTTCAGTGAAGCAAACTGACTGGAATAAAATACATTACATATTCTGAGTAATACCAAATAAAGTGCTGTGCAGTGGCACATTGGCCTGGTCTACTCTCTCCGTCCTGTGCAAGTTTTAGCTATGCCCAGCAATGCTGGGCTTCTGCTTTTAGAGTATATTTAGCACAGTATGCCTTTTCAGACCTATTTATAAGTTCTAAACAAAAAACACATTATTTTAGCCTATTTTAAAAAACAAAATGTATTTGAAGGAATTAATAAATACATGATATCTGCTGGAAATGTTACATTACATTTTTAACTAATAATTTATTCAAGTAAAAAGCTAAGTAAATATAAATGTCAGAAGTTCAATTCCCTTAAAAGTCTATTCAAGGCTATGCAGTCTGTTTTTCTCTCCATTTCGATATAGACTAAAAATGACTTTTAGCTATCTTACTGTAATTAAAAATTCTTAAATATCTTTTCAGTGTTAATTTTGGCATATCTTTCTGTAGACTATAAGTTTTCAATAGGTTTTAACAGATGTTCAACTAACAACAAAAACAAAAATTCATATATCAAATACACTTAGAAAATTCTGGGTAATATAAAATCAAAGACTTTAAAAACTTTAATAGATTGATGTTAAAAGTTTCTAAAAGTAAGATAAAATAAGCTGCAATTCCCAAAATTCTTCAATAAAATATCTATTGGAAAACAAAAAGACTGGGCCAGGGTTGTGGCTCAATGGTAGAGCAGTTGCCTCATACATGCGAGGCACTGGGTTTGATCCTCAGCATCACATAAAAATAAATTGATTAATTAAAAAGCAAGAAAATTAATTAATAAGGTTTAAAGGAGCTGGCATAGTACATAGATATTTGACCTACATTATTATAATTTTTCATAACTAAAATTAAATGTGGTTTCTTTTCCTGGTAATTTATTATGTGTCTACATAAAATTATCATGTAACATTGTTTGTCTTTTCATTGAAATAACCAAAGAAATTTAAGGCATCTTTTGTTTCAACTGCTATAATTGCTCATTTCAAATGGTTTTCTCTGTAAGTCTAATTCTTACTATATGATATTGTGAACACAGTCTGTATTCTCTCTTATCATCCTTTTATTTTCATTTTAATATATGCATACTTCTATCTGCCTTTCCCTACCAGATTTATCAATTTCCACTACTACATACCTCATGCTTAACCCATGCCCAATGCATAGTAGTTGTTCAATTAATATTTATTAAATAAATGAATGTGTTCATTAGGTCATTATGGCCTAATGTCAGTAAAAGAATAAGAACATTTTAGAATTTGATATGTAAAACCAATCTAAATCAGGTTTAAAAGCCATCATTTTAAAAAGCAGCATCGAGCCGGGCGCGGTAGCTCACGCTTGTAATCCCAGCACTTAGGGAGGCTGAGACAGGAGAATCGCGAGTTCAAAGACAGCCTCAGCAATAGCGAGGCGCTAAGCAGCTCAGTGAGACCCTGTCTCTACATAAAAAACACAAAAAAAAATGGGGCTGGGGATGTGGCTCAGTGGTCGGGTGCCCCTGAGTTCAATCGCTGGTACCAAAAAAAAAAAAGCAGCATCGATTGAATAAAAGTTTTCTCAACGTTTTAGTAAAAGGCATCAAGCCAATAGGTACAACAAAAGAACATATGTGCTTTTATGGAAAAAGTGTAGATAGGCGACATTATTTGCAGGCTAATGTGTGGAAACCTGATCCTCCCCAACTGAATGGATTCACTTTTTTTCAAAGTTCAACGTCTCTCCCCAAAGCAATAACCCCTTAGGAGAACAACCCTGAAAACTGTGAAGTCAGTGGAACTTGTTGTATTGGCTGTATTGGTACTTCTTGGGTGTCAGCATTTAAAATGCACATTTAAAAATACAATTCCAAGCTTCTTCACTTTCTTCAGGAAAAAAGCTTATAACTTGGATATTGCCAAGCTAGCAATAATGACAAGCTAATAATTTTCTCAAAAAAATTATAAAAACATAGTAAAACTCTAAATGCTTTTCAGAATAATTAGTAAAAATCATCAAAGAGCAGTCTTTGATTCAACAATGCTCTTATGAAAAGCCTCTTGAATTCTCTGCAGAAATAGTAATTGCATGCTAAATGGTCCTGGCCACAATACTATTTTAAGCTATAGTTTTTAATAGGGAAACTTTTAGAGTTCAAAATCTTGAACTATATTATGATTTCCTTTTTAATGCTGTCATTCTGTCATTAAATAAGATGGACATTGGATAATCTTTTTGTTATTTTTTATTATTTCTGTTTTTAGTCACTTGAAATTAAATATATTCATTATTTGGAAAAATTTGGTAAGATTTTCTCTGTTCTATGCACCATTTTTATCTGTATTCAACTTGAATTATGTTGAAAGCAAATTTTATATTAATTCATGGAAAGAAAGCATGTGCTTTGGTTTGGAAAACAAAATCCACAGTCAAAGACACAGTGCCTTAGTTTCCCAACTGATAAAATAAAAAGAAATTTGTTAATGTTAGTATGATCATTTTGTTTGTTTTGCTCAAACTAGAATAAAGATGACAGGAAAAGGAGGCTGTAAAATATATTCATTTAGGTAATCAAAATATTTACAAATTTTATTATTTGTGGTGGATTTATAAAATATGTATGATCAAAATTGTTTTTTGAATATAACCCTATGATCTAGTAATATCAATTCTACTTACAAACCTAACACAAATGCATACATGTGTTCTCAAAACAAAACACTAAAATATTGGTAACAGTAGTATTTCTAATAGCCCAAATTGGAAATTTCAAGGATAGGCACCAAAATTAAAATGGGTAAATAAAGATCCAACAATATGCTATCTGCAAGAGACACCTCACAGGCAAAGACATCTGCAGTCTAAAGGCAAAAAGATGGGAAGAGACATACCACACACCTGGTATTGTAAACAAGAAGGAGTAGGTCTTTTTATATCAGATAAAGTGGATTTCTAGCAAAAAATAATCAGAAAAGACAAAGAAGCTCATTTCATACTGTTTCATGGAATCATACAAGAAGATATAATGATTTTAAGTATTTATGCCCCAAACAATGGTGCATATATGTACAAAAAACAAACACTTCTCAATATTAAGAATCAAATAGACTACAATACAAAAATACTGGGTGACTTTAACACACCTCTCTCACCACTGAATAGATTACCCAAACAGAAACTAAGCAAAGATTCTACAGATCAAAAAAGTATAACTAATAATATGGACCTAACAGATATCTATAGAATATTTATCCATCAGTGACTGAATTCACTTTATTCTCAGCAGAACATGGAACATTTTTAAATTGACCATATTTTAGGTCACAAATCAAATATTAACAGATAAAAATAGAAATAATACCTTACATTCTATCAGAATATAATGGAATAAAATTAGAAACCAATGATAAGATAAAACAGAAACCACTCTAACACCTGAAGACTAAATAATACACTTTTGAATGATGAATGGATAGCAGAAGAAATCAAGGAAAAATAAAAGAACTTCTTAGTCATAAATGATAATAGTGATGCAAAATATCATAATCTCTGGAACAGTATGCAGACAGTTCAAAGAGGAAAGTTCATAGCATTGAGCTCATGCATTAAAAGGATCAAAAAAACCAAATAAATATATTAATGTAACGTCTTAAAACTTTAGAAAAAGAACAAATCAATACCAAAATCAGTAGAAGACAGGAAATAATTAAAATCGGAGCCAAAATCAATAAAATTGAAATAAAAAAATCAATGAAACAAAAAGTTAATTCTTTGAAAAAGTAAACAAAAGTGATCAATCCTTAGCCAAACTACCCAAAAGAGGGGAAAAAAAAAACCCTCAAAATAACAGGATTTAAGGTGAAGAAGGAAATATCATCACAGACACTACTGAAATCCTGAATATCACCAGAAACTACTTTGAAAATTTATACTCCAATAAGCTAGAAAATCTTGAAGATATTGAAAAATTCCTAGAGATGTATGACCTAACTAAATTGAACCATGAGGATATAGAAAATTTAAACAGATCAATATCAAGTAAAGAAATTGAAGGAGCTATCAAAAGCCTTTCAACAAAGAAAAGCTTAGGATTGGATGAATTCTCTGCCAAGTCCTACCATACCTTTAAAGAAGAACTAATACCAATCATCCTCATATTATTCCATGAAATATAGACGTAGGAAACATTGTCAGTCATTCTATGAAGTCAGTATCCCTTGATATCAAAACCAGACAAAGATATATCAAGGAAAGAAAACTTCACACCAATATCCCTGATGAACATAGATGCAAAAATTCTTAATAAAATATTGGTAAACTGCATACAGAAAGTGATTAAAACATAATCAACTAAGTTTCACCCAGGGATGTAAAACTTATTTAACATAGGGAAATCCATAATTCACCACATAATTTGACTTAAGAATAAGAATCACTTGATCAGCTCAATAGATGCAGAAAAAGCATTTCACAAAGTACAGCATCCATTTATGTTTAAAACATTAGAAAAATGAGGAAGAAGGTACATACCTCAACATTATAAAGGCTATATGACAACCCAAGGCCAATATTATACTAAATGGAGAAAAATGAAAGCATTTCCTCTTTAAAAAAAGGGAACAAGACAAGGATGTTCACTTTCACCGTCCTATTCAACACAGTTCTTGAAACTAGCCACAGCAATCAGTCAAGAGTAAGAAATTAGCCAGGCACAGTGGTGCACACCTGTAATCCCAGCACTTTGGGAGGCTGAGACAGGAGAATCCCAGGTTCAAAGCCAGCCTCAGCAACAGTGAGGTGCTAAGCAACTCAGTGAGACCCTGTCTCTATATAGAACACAAAATAGGGCTGGGGATGTGGCTCAGTGGTCGAGTGCCCCTGACTTCAATCCCTGGTACTCCCCCCCCAAAAAAAGAGAAGGGAATTAAAGGGATACAAATAAGACAAGCTCATATTATTTCAGCTTGAGGATGACATGATCCTATATTTATAAGACCCAAAAAAACTCCACTTGAAGATATCTAGAGCTCATAAATGCATTCAGAAAATTAGCAGGATACAAAATCAACACTCATCTATTAATTGTGTTCCTATACTTCAATGATAAATCTGCCAAAAAAGAAATTAGGAAAACTAATTTACAATAGCCTCAAAACCAAAACATAAACAATAATAAATGATTGGGAATCAACCTAACAAAAGAGGTGAAGGGCCTTTACATTAAAGAAAAAAAAAGACCTTAGAAGATGGAAATACTCCCCACATTCTTGGATAGGCAGAATTAATATTGTCAAAATGGTCATATTACCAAAAATGATATACAGATTCAATGCAATCCCCATAAAGATTCCAGTGACATTCTTCACAGAACTGGAAAAAGCAGTAAGAAATTCATTTGGAAAAATAAGAGACGCAGAATAGCTAAAGCAATTCTTAGAAAAACAAAGCAGGAGACATCACAATACTGAACCTCAAATTATACTACATAGCGGGGCTGGGGTTATGGCGCAGTGGTTGCGTGCTCGCCTAGCACGTGGGAGGCACTGGGTTCGATCCTCAGCACCACATAAAAATAAAATAAAGATATTGTGTCCACCTACAACTAAAAAATAAATATTAAAAAAAAATTATACTACATATCTATAGTAACAAAAGCAGCACGGTATTGGCACCAAAACAGGCATGAAAACAAATGAAATAGAAGACATAGAAACAAGCTCACATAGATACTGTTATATGATACTAGACAAAGGTGCCAAAAACATGTTGGAGAAAAGATAGTCTTTTTTTAACAAATGGTGCTGGAAAAACTAGAAATCCATATACGGAAGAATGAATTTTAACAATCTCACACTGCACTAAAGTCAACTTGAAGTGAATCAAAGACCTATAAATTAGACCAGCGAAACTGCGATGCACACACAGCCCAAGCAGGCCCAAGACGGTACTGACCCGCAGGGAGTGTGCCCTGAGGCTCCTCATTTACCTACACAGGCCCCATCCTGCCCTTCCATCTTGGAACACTGCACCATCTCCATAGCCCTCTCCACATATTAGCCTCTACCTTGGGACAACGAACAGGTCCTGGAGGCAGCTGCCCTTCATAGCACCCCATGCAACAGTGCTGCATCACTGAACAGGCTGCATCACTGAACAGGTAGTCTGACACCATTGCATGGTCGCCGCTTTCAGACCTATCCCTGAAGGTCTCCTCCATCTTGGGACACCTCCATCAACATCTCAATCTACCTCTACTGCCAGCACTACCTTTAGTTGTGACAGCTTTCATATTGGGAAACTTCCAGATGGGGACTGGAAGCCCAACACCAAGGTACTTACAAGTTTGATGCTACTGTTGCCACAAACTAGGGATATGACCGCTTCCATCTAGACCAAAAACCCTGCAACCTCTGAAAGAAAATATAGGTTCCATACTCTTACATGTTAGCACAGGAAATGACTCCCTTAACAAAATTCTTAAAGCACAAGAAATAAAAGTAAAAATCAATAAGTGGATTGTCATCAAATTATAAACTTCTTCACTGCAAAGGAAACAAAAGTGTGAAGAGAAAGTCTACAGAACGCATGAAAATATTTGCCACCTGCTCCTCAGATAGGTCATTAATATCTAGAATAGACAAAGAAGTCAAAAACCTTAACACCAAAATCAAATAAACCAATCAATAAATGGGCAAAAGAACTAAACAGATACTTCTCAAAAGAAGAATGGTCAACAAATATATGAAAAAACGTTCAGCATCTTTAGCAATCAGGGAAATGCAAATTAAAAACTACACTGAGATGTCATCTCATTCCAGAATGGCAATTATCAAGAATACAAATAACAACACCTGTTGGTGAGGATGTGGTGGGGAGATACATTCATATATTGTCTGTGGGACTGCAAATTAGTGTAACCACTCTGGAAAGCAGTACGGAAATTCCTCAAAAACCTAGGAATGGAACCACTATATGACTCATCTGTCCCACTCCTCCATATATATCCAAAAGGTTTAAAATCAGCATACTACAGTGATACAGCCACATCAACATTTATAGCAGCCCATTTCACAATAGCCAAGCTATGGGACAAACCTAGGTGCCCTTCAACAGATGAATGGATAAAGAAAATATGATTATATACATAATGGAATATGACTCAGACATAAAGAAGAATGACATTATGGTATTAGCTAGTATGATATTAGCTGGAGATTATCATGCTAAAGAAAATAAGTCAGTCCCAAAAAGTCAAAGTTGAATGCTTTCTCTGATGTGTGAAAGTTAATCTAAATTAAAGGGGGAGGAATACAAAAAAAAATAGAAGAAAGGTCAGTAGAGTAGATGAAGGGGATTGAAGTTTAGGGAAGAGGGATCATTGGGATGAATCTGATCCGACATTCCTATGTGCACATATGAAAATACCACAGTGAATCTCACCACCATGTATATGCACAAGACACTGATTTAAAAA
The DNA here is from genome assembly GCA_004024805.1 of Geosciurus inauris. NCBI lineage: Eukaryota > Metazoa > Chordata > Mammalia > Rodentia > Sciuridae > Geosciurus > Geosciurus inauris. The sequence goes on from PVHX01001860.1 coordinate 56,961, forward strand.
AAAACACTATAAGTAGGACACAAAAAACACTAGAGTTACAAAGACAGAAAGAGATGGAGTCTATGTCATTGAGTATTTTAATGCCACTGAGCAGACACAAAATGCAAATATGGAAAAATTTTAAGGAAATTTAAAAGGGAAATTTCAATTTAATATAAATTAATTAAAGTAGCTGAGAATTCAGAGAAGGAAATTTAGGAAAATGAGAAGGCAGTGCAATCTCAAAGAAATCCCAAATATGCTCATCATCTGTGTAATCTTCAGCAAGTTTCTTAACAATTTTATAACTTAGTTTCCTTATCAGTAAAATGTGTAAGCATCAAAATATATTAGGTCAGGTGTCAAAATTTGCTCTCCCCTTCTGGGCTAAGAAAGTCTTGCTGGGAAATGTTGGTTCTTAAATGGCCATTTCTCAGCTCCCATTACGTACCAGTGTGTAACCAGATTTTTAGTTCTTGGTGGTGGAATCTGAGTGGAAATCATATTTGTCTCTGGTGGGCCAAGATTACTAAGAAGGTTTTATCTCTGTTCTTTCTTTCTCATTTCACTAGTTGGGAGCACAATAATCACTACATGGAAGACTGCTGCTCACCTAACAGGAATCTCTCCCTTCAACTATTTAACCAGGTCATTGAATTTTTTCCACTTGGTACAGTTCTTTACCATTCTTTCACTTAAATAGCCAATTGTATTTTAGGTTGTTGTAAGGAACAACTTAAGATCTAGGCTTTCTCATAGTAAAAGCTTTATAAATACATTTATCAGTAACAATTTTACTATAAACTATTTTGAACTATGTCTTGATATTTCTTGCTTGGTTGTCTTAATAATCAGTTTTTTTTCTATAAGATAGTTGAAAGAATTTTCAATCAATCCTACATTGAGAGAATTTAAACAATAAATTCCTCTTTTTAAGCCCATATTATTAGCATCCTATATGATTCATGAAGTATTTTATATTTTCTAAAGAAAAATATGATTGTGTCAACAATAAATGCCTGCTTCTTTTATAACACATTTATTAGTCTATTCATTTCACAAGTGAATTATCCAAAATAGTAATCACCCTTAAAACCAATCTATTGCCACTCTAAATATTTTCCTGAGATAATGCACTAAAACTTTGTAGGAGTTCAACAGTCATTTTACAGCCTTATTTAATGCTGAAGAGAGTAAATGCTTAAGATAAACAATGGTAAATTTGATAAAGTAGTTAAGACCACACTTCTGGTTACATTTTTGATGGAGTTTAACCAATTAATCCTTTTAGTAATCAACCATCAACTATTAATTTTATTAAATATATAAATCTAGTCATGTGCAGAAGTTATTATTATAATATTCGACAAACTTTATCAGAAATATTATTTCTTAGCATTCTTTTGCCTAGGCTATCATTTTCTCTGTCATTTCTATGATGTTATCAGATTCTTATTTTGTACAGCAGCATCCTCCGACTCCTTAAAATCATAAAAGCCCTTGGTTACCCACAAACCAGATAACTTTTCACCAATCTAAAATATGTCATAGCCAACTAAATGGTTTATGATCATCAATTTCTATTTTGTTCTATAGAATGTGTATAAATCCAAGTCCACAAAAATGATTGTGAATGTCTGTAATAAAATGAATTATTTTAGCCTTTATACACAATCTAAATTCCAACTCCATTTCAACATGAAGAGAAAATTATATTCCTAGCCAAATAATATCTATTTTTTTGCTATATGTTTTTATTCATCTAACCTTTTTCTAGTGAAGTCCAATGCAAGCAAAATATACCTAAAAGGGAAACAATCATTTTAAAGGACTACAGGTGATCTGGCTGGTTATTTGGCTTCTATTTATAGAACAAACCAGTGAACATGAATATATTGGGTAAAAATCAAATATAACTAAATAGGAGGATTTTTATGATGGAATAATGCTTCTGTACCCACTCAATTCTTGCTCTTCTACCTAACTGGCCAGTTTTTGTTGGACTGTCCTTTACATGGGAACTAGATATTGATAGCTAACATTTTATCCCATATGCATCATACATCAGGCACCTTTCCAAGCACATTATAAACTCTGAATTATTTAATCCTTGTAACCACCAATAGAAGAACATACTATTATTATCCTTTTATCATTTGAAAAATAATACTATACATATTATAGTAAAGCACATGACTAGTCCTTTTTGGGACAATTTGAGGGTGACAGTATGACTCAGATGAGATAATGGACATACAGACATAGAATATTATTATGCCAAACAAAACATGAACATCCTACCAATATTACATAATGATTTTAAACAGAAGTTATTCTGTATATTCATCATTATTCTTCTGACACTTAAAAATTAGTTCAATTTTGAATTTTTATTTTTGTAGATCCTAATACTTGGGACTGATCTTATGGTACCTAGGTAAAAATGTTAATAAAATTTTTAACATTATTTGTTTTATATTTCAAAGAAGTAGGAAAATAACTTGTCTGAAAAGGTAGGTAGACAAAATAATACAGAATTTTAAGTTCCCTTTAGGTGTACAGTAGTTGCAAATTTTAAGGTAAAATTTCTTAAGTATATAAACTTATATACATTTTCAAAGGTTTATTGTTCACCTCAGAAGTATCAACATAAAACAATTATAGAAATATATCCATTCATCTGGCACATTTGTTCAGAACATGTATGTGATCTAGTATTTTAGACCTAGGTAGAAATGTTCCATTCTACACAGTTTCAATTATCCAAATTTTGGTTTAACTGTTATCTATTGATTACCCATTATGTGTCAGACATATAGGGATGTAAAGAAAAGGAAATAAATCAAATTCTAGTTAGGTGGTATAGTAGAGAAAGAGAAAAAATAACAATGTAAATAACCATCACTAAGACATCAGATATTAATAATTTCTATAAAAACAGATTATTGAAATATTGACTAAAGGATAGCAGAGTTGTCAAGATAGTCCTGAGTTTTTTTTTCTGAGTTGTCAAGATAGTCCTGTCATAGGAATGAACATTTTGGTTGAGATTTTAATGATACATAGGAATTGATCATGCAAGGTGTGGGAGCAAAGTTTGATACAGAGGAAAGAAACAGATGCAAAAGTGTGAGGTAGGAATGAACTCAGATTGGTGGAGGGGACAAGAATTCATTGGGCTAGATTACAGGAACAGTAGGAGACCATGGTCCCAAGTGAAGTTGGGGATGTTGGTGCTGGCCAAAGCACCAGAGTTTTATGGACATTGGTATTTTCCATAGGTTTAAATCTAAGTGGAATAAAACACCCACCATCAGTGAACAACATGATTTAATATTACTTTTAAATGCATAGCTTAATATAATAAGAAGAATAGATTATAGGAGGTGTATTCGTCCATTTTTAGTTACTTTTATGAAATACCTGAGAGACTACTTTATAAAGGAAAAGGGTTTATTTTGGCTCATAGATCTGGAGGTACACATTCTAGGGGCTCCATCTGATGTTGGTTTTCTTGCTGATGGAGTTCTGAGGTTGTGAAAAGCATCACTTGGCAAGAGACAAAGAGCTCACAAGTCTGTCTGAGTATCTCTTCTGGTCCATCTCGCTCTTCTTATAAAGTGACCAGAATTCAGTGATGGGGGTCGCATTCTTATAACTTCTCTAATCCTAATCAATTCTCAAAGTCCCAGCTCCAAACATAGCAATCAGATTACTTCCACCTTTTTAAGACCTGACAATGGGGATGAAATTTCCAATCATAAGACCTTAGATGATGCTCAAACCAAATCTAAACCATAGCAGAAAGGCAGGAAATGGAAACAAAAAGAAAATGCTGAAAAGTGTTCTGAGTAGTCAAAGAGTGACTGGTTTGGATTGGGTTGCTGGAAATGAGAAGAGGAAGATTCGTTTGAATCTATTTCAGAGTCAGAACAAGATTTACTGATTGAATTTCTGATTAAAAAAAAAACATGACTCCTTGCTGTTTCCATAATCTTGCCTTAATAAACTCAGATTTTATTTTGTTTTTCACCTGTCACAGGATTTGAGTCAATTAATAGATTTCAGGTGCTCAGAAAACTAAAATTGTATTCAAAATAACCAAGTGCATGGATTTATATATAATTTGGAAGAAAGAATGTTAAGTATGTTCATGAGGTAATCAGAGATTTGTGACCAAAAGCAAGAGAGAAATTACTAAGTTTATGTTCCTAAATATTTCATGTCAGCTTTCCCATAACCTCTCTTTCTGCCTTCACCTTTGTAATAGTGACCCCGGTGTCGCCTTTCGTAATCCTGAGCCATCTCTTCTCTGTAGAAGTACACTACGACGCTTCTTTCTTCAGTGTCTCTGTTAATGCTGTGTTCTCTGCCTCTTAGTATTTTTGGTTTGGCAAACTCCTCATCTCTCAAGACTTGGCCAAGGTATCAACTCCTCCACGAAGTATTATCTAAATGCCTAAACCGAACTAAATTTTCCCTCTTCTGTCCCCCAGATTAATTGGAAGTACACTGTGTCTTAAACTTTTAAATTTGTGTCTCTTGTGTGGAGCTTAATGCTTATTTTTGACATACTAAAATGAAGGGACACATTGTTTTTATTTGAGTTCTCAAGCAATACAATTTTATTTTACATTATTTTTTCTCACATATAAAATGTTTAATACAAATGCCTTGCTATGCTTATGTAATCCTACTTTCCATTCACATATAAGTATCTCTTGTCAATAATTTCAATTCATAATGTTTTATACCCTAAATATAGTACAAAAAACTGTACTTTTAATTTGTGATTGGTTTTGAGATTTTAAAAACTAGTTCTCAGACAACTCTGGTTATATTTTCTCTTTGAGTCGCCATTGTGGTTTCTCATAACTTTACAATGTAAAAAGCATAATTATAAAGTTATTGAATATCATTTTATTATTTAATGTATTTTTAAACAACTTTTAAAAATATTGAAAGAAGACCACAGATGACAGAAAAAAAAAACGAGAATAATATCACTCACAATGCTATCAATTTAATAAATCCACTGTAATGTAACATTTTACCTCATTCTAGGATTTCTTTTGCCTTCCTTTACAAACTTACAATTTCTATTGTGTTTTTACTCAAAACTCAAAGGATTTTCCCTTTGAATATCAATATTTTGTAATGTTTATTTTTAGTGGATGCAATATTCATATGTAAATAAATTCATTTATGTAAAAATTCCCTTATTAATGTATGATTTCACATTAATTTCTCTATTGGGGTAATTTCATTAAATAAGATCCACAGTACTATATTACTGGATCAAAGATAGTTAATAAAAAATGAATCTTGACATAGATTGCCTAATATTTTTCCAGCAGTTATACAGGTGAAAGGTCACCAGCAATGAAGGTTAAAATCACATTGCTTAGGGATGCATAGAAATGTATTATTTTTAATTAATTTGTGACTGAAGTTAAATTTTTTTGATTCAACACATTTGCCTACTCATTGTGTTTCTTCTTTGTTTTCATTTTGGTAATATTGTACTATGATTTTTCTTCATAATTATAAATGTTATTAATAAAATAAGCAATTACTTCTGCCATACTTGTAATTTTGTTTTGAAACTAGTTATCATTGAACACTAATTACTATCCTGTGTCATAAGCACTGTGCTAAGGAGTGTATGTACTACTAAATTCTCAAAATGAATTGAGAGATAGGTACTTTCATTACCCTCATCTTATAAATAGGAAACTGTGATATAAAACAGCTAAGTTCCTTCTAGTGATAAAACCAGAATTCTGAAATCAAACAGATTGACTAAACCTTCCCCAGAAAGATCTAAAATCTCAAAATTGATATATTTTGCTTTTGATTTAGATATTTAAAGCCCTGACTATGAAGAGTTACCTTGTACTTGATTCTTACTTTCATGGAAAAATACTCATTCTTTGGTTTTTTTTTTTTTGTATTGTAAAATACATAAAAATGATATATGCTCCAGATTTATCTTTTTGAAATCAAAAATCTATAAATTCCTGGAAGCATTATGCATAAGTTTGGTGCATCCCATTTAATAGTGTATCATCTCAGTTACACAGTAGCAATATCAATAATGCCCACTAGAGTCTGCACCCACAGTACCACAATTGTGTGTTGTGGCCCTGAGTTATTATTTGGTATCCAACTACTAATTTATAATATCAAAACAAAAATATTACTGCTTATCTATGAGGTACATTTAATAATGACTTGTGGGATATTAGGATCTTAAATATGTGTGGTACTGGAGAGTCAAACTAAAAGACTTCTCAGCAAAGAAAACAATAACATGAAGAAAGAGCCTACAGGATGGGAAAAAAATCTTCACCACATGTACTTCAGATAGAGCACTAATCTCCAGGATATATAAAGAATTAAAAAACTTAACACCAAAAAAAAAAAAAAAAAAACCAACCAAACAAACAAACCCAATCAATATATGGACTCAAGAACTGAACAGACATTGCACATTAGAAGAAATACAATTGATCAACAAGCATATGAAAGAATATTCATCATCTCTAGAAATTAGATAAATGCAAATCAAAAGTACTCTAATATTTCATCTCACTCCAGTCAGAAGGGCAATTATTAAGAATACAAGCAATAATAAGTGTTGGCAAGGATGTGGGGCAAAAGGTACACTCATACATTGCTGGTAGGACTGCAAATTGCAACCACTCTGTAAAGCTGCATGGAGATTCCTCAGAAAACTTGGAATGGAACCACCATTTGATCCAGCACAGTGATGCAGCCACATCAATGTTTATAGCAGCTCAATTCACAATAGCTAAACTACGGAACCAACATAGAGGCCTTTCAACAGATGAATGGATAAAGAAAATATGTTACATACACACAATGTAATATTACTCAAACTTAAGGAAGCATGAAATTATGGCATTTGCAGGTAAATGGATGGAGCTACACAATCTCATGCTAACTGAAATAAGCCAGTCCCCAAAAACCAAATGCCAAATGTTTCTCTGATTAGCAAATGCTGATCCATAGTTGGGGGTTGTAGGGAAGAATGAAGGAATTTTGGATTGTGCATAGGGCAGTGAGGGGAGGGGCAGGGTTGTGGGAATGGGAAAAACAGTAAAACGAGACAGACATTATTACCCTATATACATGTATAATTACACTACTGGTGTGACTCTGCACCACATACAGCCAGAGGAATAAGAAGTTTTGCTCCATTTGTATACAATGTGTCAAAATACATTTTATTGTCATGTATAACTAATTAGAACAAATTTAAAAAATTTAAAAATGTATGGTACTGTATTATGGCTGCTATGCTATGTGCAGATATAAATAATTGCTTTGTTTCTCATGAAAGTATTTATTAAACCAAATATGCAATGTAAATATTAATTCCTCTATATAAATAGTGAGTTTAACAATAATTCCACAGGAATCAGTATCACAGGAATTAAAAAGAAACCTAGGGTTTTGAATTAGAAAGACTGTACAAATTCAAGATCTGTCACTTACTATGTGACCTTGGGAGAATGAATATATTTCAATTTCCTTATGTTTCGAATAGGGAGGATGTTAACATCAGTCTTCTCTCAGGTATATTTTCAGAACTAAATGTGATATTTAATGTAATCAGAAAGCAACTAGAGATTAAGTGTTCAATAAATTTTACTCTTAATATGAGATGTAGTGAGAAGTCAGTAGTAATATCAAACCAAATTTGAGTGCCATCTGTGTACTATGAACATTGAGCTTTTGGAATTTTCTTCTGGTGCCTCTGCCTTCAAGCTCTCTGAGGTCTTCTTCACTTGAGTGGTATTTATACCAATAAATTAGGCCACTGTGAAAAATACACACTTGACCTGGTTGTCAGTGAACTTCAGCTTGTTTCAGCTGGGGGAATGCTTGTGACCCTCTCATTAACTGTTTTTCAGTTAAATCAAAATTGAAAACATAATTATTTCAGTGTATTTTCCAGGTTTCTAAAAGTGATGACTTCATTTATTATTAAGAGCAACATCTGGTAACATCTCCAAGCAAGCAAATCAGTTAACTCACCACTATTAAGTTTTCTTCTCTCTTTTCAAGTGGGATACAGCCTTTTTATTGATCTAAAATGCAATTATTTTTAGTAGGAGGAAGAATGAGTAGATTATTTATTAATATCAAGTGGATTAAGCCCTGTGGAAAGATGTAAATTTTTGAACTGATAGAATAAGAACAAGTAACAAATAGTGTATTTATTTTAAGAGTCTGAGTTTGGCATATATTTAACTTAAACAGACCACTTTTAAAATGAGAAATTATTTTAACATTGATTTGGTTGCCTCTATCATTTGAATTAATTACAACATAATGAAGACAAAAGCCATTGTGGCTAACATCTTTAGGGAATAACAACAAAGAAACATGCATTTTATTTTTGGCATTGGCTTTTGTGTGAAAATGACTGGATTCTTAAAAATTATATATGAACCCGTTTTCTTTTATCCTGTGGTATAAAATCAAGATGAAAATGTTCACATGAAAATTAAGGTTTCTAATAAAAATTATATTAAATTCTTATTAAAACTTTACTGTCTATAAAAATAACATTTATATTGCTTTCAAGAAAGACAATTCTTTCATGTTTTTTATTTTATCCAGTCCTTTTCAGGATGAAAAATCAGGAAAGTGCTATGGTAAATTTCCATCCCATTATGGAATGAATAAATATTTACTTAACAAAATCTTGACTTTCCACATTTGTCATTCACACTTTGATTCCAAAAAAATCATAATTGTCATATAACTTATAATAACATTCATATATTGCTAAACATGTTTAAAATGCAAATTTTCTACTAATCTGTAACTTATGAATTCTAATTAAATATTTCATTACGTTTTTCAAAAGAGAAAAAATGTCTATCAAGAAAGTCTGAAGCTCTTTCCTAGTCTATGCCAATTATTTTACCTAGAATTCAATTTTCATTGGTGTTGCAGTGCTCATACGTATGATACTATTTTTTAAAAAATCTTTCTTCAGAAAGTAATATAGCTAAAACAATAAATTATTACATCAGATCTATTATATTATATCTATAAGCTAAAATAAAATTCAAGAACCAAGATGTTGATGAATTTTAAAATATACATAAATATTTTCAAAGCAGAAAACGAATTTTCCATTTGGATAGTCAAATGAGAATTCTTAGTGGGAAAAATTATCCAAATGATATTTGATCATACTTTAAATAAATTGATTTTAAATATTATTCAACCACAGTGCCAGCTATTGTCATTTTAATTCTTCAGTGCAATTTATTACTCATGTTTCTACTTTTTCTAATTATTTCAGACCAGTGAATCTGTTTTTATTTTTCCCAATATTTTCTGAGAATAAATGGAGTTTATTTTAAAGTGATATAAAAAGTATTGTGGGATTACTGGGTCATATGAAAGCTTTATTTTTCATTTTTTGTGAAATCCCATACTGTTTGCTGCAGCAGCTGTACCATTTTACATTCCTATCAACAGTGTACAAGGGTTCCAATTTCTCGACATCCTTGCTAACACTTGTTAGCTTTTGACTTTTGATAATAGACATCCTAACAGGTGTGCAGTGATATTTCATTGAGGTTTTGGTTTGCATTTCCCTGATTATTTGTGATGTTGAACATCTTTTCACAGTGTCGAGCATCTGTTGGTCATTTGTATGTTTCCCTAGAGAAATTTCTACTAAGTCTGTCACCCATTTTTAATTGGGTTATTTGTTTTTTTGTTTTTGTTTTTGTTTTTTTGCTATTAAGATTGTTCACATTTCCTAGTACAAATAAACTACTTTCTTTGGGGTATATCTATCATTATATCTATCATGAAGTAGTATTACTAGTAAAGGTTCAATGTTACAATACAGGGTTAAATTGGTTTGTGAGATTATCTATTCATTCATTAAATATTTTTTTAGTGAGCTTTTTTGCTCCTGTGAATAAAAGACCTTACTAGAGCAATTGTAGAAGGTGAAAGATTTATTTAGGGGCTCACAGTCTCAGATGTACATAGAAAGCTGGCTCCATTCTTTGGGGCTCAAGGTGAGGCAGAACATCACAGTGGAGAGTGTAAAAGAGGAAAATAGTTCATATGATGATCAGAGAGCAGAGAGAGAATCGACTGCCAAATATAAAATATATACCCCAAAGCAAGGACCCAACCCCTACCTCCTCCAGCCCCAACCTACCAGCCTTTAGTTACCACTCAATTAATCCCTATCAAGGAATTAATTCACTGATTGGGTTAAAACTCTCACAACCCATTCACAATAGCTAAACTGTGGAACCAACTTAGATGCCCTTTGATACATGAATGGATAAAGAAACTGTGGTATATACACACAATGGAATATTACTCAGCAATAAGAGAGAATAAAATTATGGCATTTGCAGGTAAGTGGATGGAGTTGGAAAATATGCTAAGTGAAGTAAGCCAATCTCAGGAAACCAAGTGTTGAATGTAGTCATTGATAAATGGATGCTGATCCATAATGTGGAGAAGGACACAGGAACAATGTAGGAACTCTGTTCACAGGGTTGTAAGGGGGGAGGGGGCATGGAGACAGTAAAGATGGTGGAATATGATGGCCATCATAGCCTTAGCTTTATGTATGACTGCATGTATATTGTGATTCTATATCACTTACAACCAGAGAAATGAAATGTTATCTTCCATCTGTGTCCAATGAATCAAATTGCATTCTGATATCATGTAAACCGAAATAGAACAAATAAATTAAATATGGAAAAAAATGACTGTGACTGTTAAGAATTGTGTAAAAGTACTGGCTAGAGAGATGAAGACTTGGATTAGAAAATTTGTAACCAATTCCTAGAGTTGGACATCATTGAAATTTGAAAAACATCAACTAAGAAGCAGGAAAGATACAAGACCTAAAGGTCAGGAAACAATCATGGTAGAAACAATGCCTGTGGTGAGCAAGCAGTGGACACATAAGTTTTAAAGCCCCATCCCCTTCTTCCATAAACTTTATGATCTTGAGTTTATAGATAATTAGTTTCTGTTCATCATTTTGCTTTTCCTCTGTTAACATAAATATAACTCCATATTTATAGAATCATTTTTCCTTTTCTCCAAGGCTTAAGTTTGCTTTCAATACCAGTGACTTTTCACTCCTTCAGATAAATCTTCTTAATGGTTACCTTTATTTTTTCTCTCTGTATTTATCTTAGCAATTGACAAATTGTGGCTTTAGTCTCATGTCATGATCCAAACACAATCTTCATTTTCACTGGTTTCATCTTTTACCTCTGTGATGGACACTGTGAAGTAACAACTCATTTCAAGGAAGGATTTGGCTTGTTACTGTGAATCCTGGGAATGTGGTTGGCACTTAATCTCCAGTGACCAGCCCATTCATGGGTGCCTCAACTGCAGAATCCCAGATCATATATGTTCAATGGCTGATCAACATGAAAGGATCAGACTTGTAATTCCATCCAATTTGGGACCATGCCACAGGGGCCCCTCCAAAGGCACTCTTGTAATGACACATTCTATACTGAACTCTACTTCAGTGTCTTCCTCCTGTAACAGACCCCATTTTCCTTGACCTCTGTGTACTGGCATACCTATAGTATTGAAAACCTCTCTGCCCACTAAAACATACTTTTTCTGGTTTCTCTCCTTTTTCACTGATGATTTTCAGTTTTCACTATAATTACTTATGCAAAGAACCACAAACTATGTGATTCCCCATGTACTATCCTTAGCACTATTTTCATTAAATATCCTCTTTGAGGAAAATGTCATTTATTCAAGTGTCTCTATGAATGTGATTCATAACTGTAGGATTTATCTCTTTTTTGAGCTCCACATAAATATTCCAACTATCTATTGGGTATGTATTAGTTACATCAAATAACATTGAAACAATAACTGAGACCAGTTCTTCCAAAACCTACTCCATTCTCAGTATTCCCTCTCTCAGTTCACCCAAACTCAGGCTAGAACCATTCTTTTCTGCTAATATCATTTTCCCAATTTAGTCAGCAAGTCTTTTGTGACTAATTTTTAAATCTCTTCCCTACACATCATCCTCCGTTACTTAATTATTCTTATTTGTGCAATTGAAATAGCCTCCTTCACAGGCTTTCTGCCTTCCACCTGGCTGCAAGATATTATACTTTGAAAAAAATATGATTTTTTAAAATAGATTTTTTTGGCCTTCTGCAAACCACATTCACACAATTTTGAATGGAGATTTTGACTTATAATTGAGTGACTTTAGGTTCTGCAGAAAAATGCTAACACACTTGAAAAGAACAGATAGCAAGAGTATGCCTAGGAATAAGCTGGGAAAGTCTCTGACAAAAAAAAGAGTAAAGAAAATTGAATAATAAGTTAATGAGACTAGAAAAGTTGTTGCAACCTCTCAGAAACAAGAACAATGTTGCAAATTCAGGGAAAGTAAGATGTCAAGGGAATGCAAGTTGTTAATTTTTAGATTCAGGACAAATAAAGTATGATAATCATGGCCCTTTCGACAAAGCCATCTAAGAATAGAGATTGGTGAAAGTTCACATGAGGAATTTCAAGGTATTTTGGAGGAAAGACTAATATTGATGCCCTCTCTTATGTATCTTGCCCATCTAGATGAAATATAGGTTGACAGAACTCAATACACAGGTATAGGCAGGCTATTTGTTCATTTATTTAAACTATTGGACTCAAGCTCAAATCTGACATTTCAGAATCTCTGGATGTACTGTACTGCAACAATACTTGGGGTTTTACTAAGCAGAGTATGAGAAAATGCTACTGTTCTCATTAAAAACCTACAGTGAACCTCCGAAGCATGTTAATCCTTACTCCTTCAGTAAACTGAAAATCCTGCATAACCAGTAGTTTCTCTTCCTTTTTCTTTTTCACTCTGACCCTACTCTGCATTGGCCACATCCATCAGGAAGTGGAGAGTACACTCACACTGGAAAATTATGAAAAGTTTAAAGAAAATGTCAAAGGTATGATACTTATCATAGTAAAAATAATTTAAAAGAACAGTTGCCAGAAACAGTATTACAAAAATATTCATGAAAGTCTATGATTGGTTAATGATGTTTCCTATGTTAAAATACACACATGTACATGCATGTGCACACACACACACACAAGACTGCCCAGTTGAGACCCAAATACAGTTCAGGCAAGGCATAAATGCCCAATTCATATGCAAGTGATTATGGCTGATAAGGCAGAGGTAATCTAAAGATTAATAATAGGATTAATAATATTAACCATATCTATATATTATGCTCAAAATACTAACGGACATTGCCTTACTCCTATCTTTGGAAATTTTCCTCCTTCTTCATTTTATTGGATGATTATTTCTATAGATCAAGTGTTACATGTATGTACAAATATGTCATAATGATTCTACCTATTATTTATAATTATAATGCTCTAATAAAAATGTAAATAATATAAATAAAACTACAATATATTGCATAATAATATATTATAAATAATAAAAGGAAAGGACATAATTAATACTCGTGAATGTAACATTTGTTTTGTGTTATGTTAACAAGAAAATTAGTGGGAAAGGGACTGTTTATTTGGTCAACAAAAATAGGCCGTGAAAAATCTGTACCTTAGAGTTTAATATCAGTTGCTGGATCTTCCGACTGAGGTGGAGAATGTGTGATGAGCCTGGCATTGTGGTGCACACCTGTAATCCCTGTACCTCAGGAGGCTGAGGCAGGATGATCATGAGTTCAAAGCCAGCCTCAGCAAAAGCGAGGTGCTAAGCAATTTGGTGAGACCTTGTCTCTAAATAAAATACAAAACTGGGCTGGGGATGTGGTTCAGTTGGCAGAGTGCTCCTGAGTTCAATGCCTGGAACCCCCCTCTCCCCATCCCTCAAAAGAAAGAAAAGCAGCAATATTTTTCTCGTAACCAACAAACTTTTATTCATATAATTTTACTCAATATGCTTTTGAAGTAAGCAGGGCAGAGTATGTTATGATTCAGAATTTACAGAAAAGAAATCAGAGACGGGGCATTAGCAACTGGCTTAGTGTCCCACTGATTATTAAGAGTAGAGTTAGTGAATCTAAGTCTCCTAAAATGAGACTCCAGAAGACTTTCAGGCAATTCTGCTTAATTTAATCATGTATCCATGAGTGTCAGGTACTGATATTTATTCAAATTTCAGTAAAACAAATTTTATCCTTTGGGAATTTATAATCTGTTTTGAAAAAAAACAAATACAATAACATAATTCATAAAGTTATCCTGAAATCTGAAAATAGTTTTATAAATATGCAGCATATATTTAGTTGTCTTAATATATATAGAAACAGAGGTACACCATTGTGATAAAGATGTGCTAATAGGGATCACATGGAGAGCAATATATGGTAAATCCTTTCTGAAAAGGTTTTCTCTGATTTCTTAATAAGGCTTTTCCCAAGTAACCTATAAAACAAGATTAAAACACTCAGCAATTTGTTAGCACATCCTGACATGTTGAAATCATATAAATACATAGAAGAAAATGGTTATTATATAAACCTAGAGAAACATATAATTACTCATGTTACTTTATGTCAGTTTTCAATTACATATTACATTGTATTTACAAATAGTTCTATAGTATGGTGAAATTACCTTTGATACAGTACAGTATTAGGGAAAAAGCTGATTATTTGGAATATTATAATTTGCCTTGGGGAAAGCATGAATGCACATTTTATGTTTTTCTAATGCTTATTAAAAGTTAATATATATTCATTTAGGGAAATATAGAAATGGTGATAAAAACAATATATTTTTCCTGAAACCTCAGCTCTGCCTCTGAGATCAATAGTCAGTAAACTGTGCAAGGGAAGTAGAAACACAAAGTTAATTATACACTTGAGTATAGCACTGTATGCAAAAAGAAAAGAAATATAAGTGTAATGAAAATATTGATTGCTTACTATTAGCATTACACAATGTTGGCTAAAGGTGTCATTAATTTTTTACAATTTTTAACCATTTATCTTCATTTTATAGTTGAGGAAACTTGGCTTTATAGAAATTAAGTAATGTACCCAAAATATATGCAGCAGTTATAGGACTAAAATTCAAATTTTTCTAATATTAGCATCTGATTTTTATGCTCTGTACTTTACCACCTCACAATAAGTATCATGGTAATTACTTTTGTTTTTGTCTATGTTTGGTACTGGGGGTTGAACTCAAGGGTACTCGACCACTGAGCCACATTCCCAGCCCTATTTTGTGTTTCATTTAGAGACAGGGTCTCACTGAGTTGCTTAGCAACTGAATGCTGAGGCTGGTTTTGAATTCCCAATTCTCCAGTCTCAGCCTCCCAAAGTGCTGGGGTAATTACTTTTAACATTGCAAAAAAACAACTATTTAAATGCTTTTTAGCAAAAGTCCTTCTTTCCTTTAGAATGCTGGAACATAGACTAATTTTTGATGTACAAAATAATTTTTTTATTTGTCATTTGTATACTGGACCATTTTGGGTAATACACATCATTTTATTTCAGTTTACTATTATTAAAATATTAATAAAATATATAATCCTTGTTTTAAAATACTATTTTCATACCTATTTATAGCAATAATTTCTAATCTCTGGCAGAACTAAGAAAATTTTTCTCATTATTATACTTCTAACTTATATAAGGAAACACATGCTATTTAGTATTTTCCCAAAACTAATGAGAAAAACAGTTAATTCAAGAAATTTATATTTAAAAATCAAATTCTTATGCCAAATTATTATGCAAAACAGTTTTACAGAGATATATACAATAAAAAATGCACACACATCTGTGCCATTTCACCATAAAATATTCAGGGAAACTTCACAGAAAAATGACTAATCCTGGAAGATATTAAGATACAAAGAAGACTTTCAGCAAAATGTTTCAAGTCTTTTAAACACTAAAATAAAATATAAAATAAAATTATAAAAGATGATGATTTTTGTTTTTCTTATTATTCTAGGAAATATAAAAGAGATAAAACCAAAATAGTATGGATGAGAATTTGTTAGTTTTCTATTACTTGGATAAATCAATTTATAAAGGAAAAAATATTTTAACTCATGGTTTCAGAAGCTTCAGTCCATGGTTGCTTGACTCTGTTGTTTTGGGTCTATGGTGGTGTAGTACATCATGGCAGGAGCACTAGGATGAGGAACCTTGTTCACCTCAAAGCTGCTGGAAAGAGAAAGAAAAAGAAGGGGTAGGATCCCAATATTCCCTTCAAGGTCATGCCCCAATGACCTACCTTTCTCCCACTAGGCCCCACCTCTTAAAGACTCCACTGACCAATACCACCACACTACATGCCAAAGCCATCATTGGCCATTGGGTACTTTTCTAAACCATGGTAGAAGTCTTTAATGGACATAATGAATCATGGCACCACTAATGACAAAGGATCTTTTACAATTTTTTTTTGTATTATTCTTTCAGGGAAACAAATTACTTTGCTTTCTCATCCATGATTGCCTCCTCTGAAGGTAGGGGAGAAAAACTTTTAACTCTTCCACTATTTTAGAATTTTAACCTTAAATGAAAATATTCCTCTGTGAATTTCTATGGCAGCATAGGTTATATTTAGCTTAGAAATGGTTGGCAAAAGAAGAGAACCATGGCTTATTAAGTGCTGTGCTGGAATCTTTAAAATTATTTTTTCATTTGCAATTGACATTTATTTCCCCATTCAACAGATGAGATAACTGATGCCAGAGAAAGAACTAGAATAACACAGCAATTGTAATCATTCCTCTATTGAAGAGGGAGCATCATGGTGTCTGTTGGAATTATATATCCTTATGAAGTTTGAAACCCATGTTTATACTTTGAACTTGCCCTGAAAGTCTTTAGCTGACATTTTTATTAACATTTTAATCTGCATTCTTGCCCATAAGCTCATGACATTATTTCTTTTAGTGGCTCTAGGGCTCTCTGCCACTGTCAGGTAAGTAGGGACATGATTATGTATTGTTCAATTTTACTTTATTAGCTTTCAAAAGATAGGATGCTTCTAAGATTCTATTCTGCATTAATTATATTTTAAAAACACTTTTAAAATATTTACACTATTTAAAATACTATTTCACACTTTTGTTTCCAATGTCACTAGGTTTGCAACAAAGAGACAAGGATTCTTACAGGGACTTGACCCCAAGAGCCCAGTGGTTCGAGGATGTGTTATTACTGTTGCTCACTGTTTCCCTTATTTAGCACCCTTGTGCTTTAATGTCTTGCACACTTCCATGGGAACAAGAAAAAAAGATATTTTTATTGGATGATTTAAATGTAACAGATGATCTGATCAGTGAAGAGAAACTGGCTCCTCTTTTGTAGAAGGTGCATCAAACATTTGCCTCCATCTAACCCACACAGCTTTTCAAAGATATTTTTCTCTGTTCCTGTATATTTTCTACAGTTTCTTACACATGAAACATTAATCTAATTGCTAATGTAATTGAATTTAAATCAGTAACTAATGGTTAGGCTATTTTGACAATGATTTACCATCTTTAAAGATGTTTTTTATGTTATTTAGAATAAATAGTGACAGTTTTATTAGTTACTATAGCAACCTAAAAATCTATTTTCAAATGTGACATTCTATTTTCTCAGAAGACATTTTAATTAAAACATACTCATGTTTACTGAAATGAATATCTAATCTCACAATCATAGCACAAGGGCATATGATGTAGCTGTGTCTAATAATATAAGGAGTATATATCAGTGAAAATAAATTAAACTTAGAAAAATGTCTTTCAGCAGCTTAACTGTTTTACTGATTAGGTTTACTTGGTTCTCTCACCATTACCTATAATTTAATATTCTTACACACTTGTTTTAGTAAATCTACTGGACTTGTTATTATTTAAATATCAAATACTATTTCACATTTTTTCTCCCTCATCTTAAGTCTCACAAGTCCATTAGGTAAATAAGCATTCTTCCATATCAAGACTCAATTCAAGATATTCTGCTATAATGTTTTCTGACCATTTTACTCCCAGGAAGTACTGTCCATTCCTCTTTGTAGCTCTGATGCTTTCTATATAGGTCGCTAATATGTTTAATTCTGTTTCCTCTTCACTGGGTTAATATGTCTCAGAGGCAGGGCTGCATTTATTTCCCAGCATTTAGTTCTAGCACTCAAAATAAAGCTCTTTCAACAATAAGATTAATATTGAAAGTATAGCATAAGCAAGAATGAATGAGAATAAACTACATCATGGATGGCAATTATTTATAAAGCCACATATTTGAAAGATCTCATGAAAAGATAAGAACAGTGATTTTCATCTCCTATTTATTTCCTTTTTGATTTTCCTCTTCCTTTTCATTTATTTAGCACTGGGGATTGAACCTAGGCTCTCTTTACCACTGAGTTGCACTGCTAGTCCTTTTTTTTTATTTTATTTTGGGACAGGGTCTTACTAAGTTGCTTATGGTCTTCCTAGGTTGCTGAGGCTGACCTTGAACTTGTGATCCTCCTGCCTCAACCTCCTGAATCACTGGGATTACAGGCATGTGCCACCACCATACCTGGCTCAACTTTTTTTTTAATGTAAACTTTCACTATATCTCAGTATTTCTCTTGAGTTTTATCTTTTGTCATTTTCTTAAACTACTATATAAAAAATTGTTTTCTGTGTAGTTTAGAACATACAATTGAGTCAAAAGGTACTTATAGAAGAGAATGTATAACATGCAATTATGTAACATGTTCTATATGAGAATGTGTGTGTGTGTGTGTGTGAATGCACATGCACTCAGCAATCTTAAAACATATTCATCAAATTATTAGTAATGTTTACCACAAGCTATTAATTTTTGCCATTTTTCTTCTTTCCTTTTTAAAAATATACTAAAACTTCTAAGTTTTATATAATTTTTTAAAAATGCATATGCCCTAAATGAAAACATAGTAGTATATAAGCATATAAAACCAAATATATTAGTAAATATGCATGCAAGTACTGAAATTGAATAGTTAAAAATTATATTATCTTCCTAGGTAAATGAGATAACTGTAAATTATTTTCCTCTTTTTTATATATTGACAAATAATTATTCAGGAATGAAAATTTTTCACAATGAGAAAAAATATAATCTTCAAAATTAAAAAAACAACAAACTCTGGGAATACAATTTCTTACCATGGTTGAGAAGTCTACAACTGGTAACTTTCAACTTCCATTTAAAAATGGCAAGAAATATTATTATTAAATAGAGAAGGAAGAATATTCCAGAGGATTTTGTAGACTCAAACAATAAAGATTTTAATAGAAAATAATAAGTATCTATATACAGTTAATGTGTTTTCTGCTTCTTACATTATAAATGACTGTTGAAACATCATTATCACTACAGTTTGATTACATCCTAACTAGAACCTTCCCATAAAGTGTAATAGATTTCACAAAATGTATTAAAGACCCTTCTCACAATGAAAAAAGAAAATAAAAATAGGATAAAGGATGATTTGGTGCTGAAATAGTACATAGCCCCGATAACTGGCTTACCAATGATAACAGTGCTGTGTGAACATTCAGTTTCAAATGGAGTAAGGTGGGTCAGCAGTCTTGTTTTCCCATTGACTGTGATCCTCAGGAGACTGACATGATCTCAGCTGGATTACCTGCAAATGCTGGAACCAATCCTATCTGGAAGAAAGATTTCAATTAGTGTTTCCTATGATTTGGCCAAGTGCCCCCAAAGGGACATGTGTTAAGGACTTGTTCCAAAGGGTAGTGTTTCTGGTTGATGAAGTAAGAAGTTTTGCTCTGCTATGCATTTCTACCATGATGTGCTCCCTTGCCATGCGGTCAAATCAATCATAGATTCAAACTGCTAAAACTGTGAGCCAAAAACCTTTTTCTCCTTATAAAATAATAACCTCAGTTATTCATTATAGTCACAGAAGGCTGAGTGTTGTTCCATATTCTCAAATGTATATGAGTAAGAAGTAAAATAAATTGAAGATCACTAAAAGAGATCAACCATTGATAAGTCAGAGTCAGATGAAGCAATCAAGAACAAAAAGATTTAAATGCCAAAATATGCATATATTAAAAGTGCAGATATTAGCACTGCTATATAGGATATATTTAATACTTTTACAGCAATACAATTAGAATTAACTATAAATTTTAAATAAAAAGAAATATTAGGTATATTAAATAATAGATTCAATCAGCCAAAAAGAGAGTAAACTGGAATATATTTCCCAAGAAAGAACTATCACCAGATAAAGAAAAGGATTTATTTAGAAGAAATTAAGAAGTAAGGCTGGGTGTATTGTGGCACACCTGTAATCCCAGTAGCTCGGGAGGCTGAGGCAGGAGGATGGAGAGTTCAAATTCAGCCTCAGCAATAGTGAGGCCTTTAGCAACTCAGTGAGATACTGTCTCTAAATAAAATACAAAATAGGGCTGAGGATGTGGCTTAGTGGTTGAGTCCCCTGAATTCAATCTGCAGTACCAAAAAAAAAAAAAAAAAAACCAAACAGCCAAACAAACAAACAAACAAAAACACCAAAAAACAAAAAGAAGAAGAAGAAGAATAGCAACAACAACAGAGTATGGGAGGGCAGTACATAAGACTTGGTGATATGATCAGAGTCTTAGAAGAAGAATTTATTTTTTTTAAGGAAGTAGTGAAAGTTTAAAAAAAAGAATATGTCCTACAAATGCTAATCAAAAGGCATGCTCATACATTGCTGATGGTACTGCAAATTGGCACAACCAATCTGGAAAGCAGTATGGAGATTCCTTAGAAAACTTGGAATGGAACCATCATTTGACCCAGCTATCCCACTCCTCAGTCTATATCCCAAGGACTTACTACAGCACTATGTACTACAGTGACGCAGCCATTTCAATGTTTATAGCAGCTCAATTCACAATAGCTAAACTGTGGAAGCAAACTAGATGTCCTTCAATGAATGAACAGATAAAGAAACTGGTATATATACACAATGGAATACTAGTCAGTAATAAAAGAGAATAAAATTATGGCATTTGCAGGTAAATGAATGGAGTTGGAGAATACCATACTAAGCAAAGTAAGCCAATCCCAAAAAACCAAATGCCAAATGTTCTCTCTGATAAGTGGATGCTGATCTATGATGGGGGAGAGGACATGGGAAGAATGGAGAAAATTTGGTCAAAGGAGAGAGAGGGGGAAGGGGACATGGGGACAGTAAAGATGGTGGAATGAGATGGACATCATAGCCCTAGCTTCATGTATGACTGCATATATGATGTGAGTCTACATCATGTACAACCACAGAAATGAAAGTTATACTCCATCTGTGTACAATGAATCAAAATGCATTCTGCTCTCATGTATACCTAAGTAAAACAAATAAATTAAAAAATAAACACAAATACTAATCAAAAGATAATTTTTAAAGCGATACATTAAACATAAAATAAATGATCCAAGCAGAGACAAAAAATTTTATTTATTACAATGAATGCAATTTGGTTAAATTCCCTACTAAGAGACAAAGTCTTACAAGTTGAATTCTTTTGCCTTTGTTTTAAAACTCAATAAATCATAGATATATGATCTTTCCTTAACCAGATTCAACTTATGAAATATTTTTCCCTGTAACCATCTACTGTGGTGATCAAACCATGAGACACCATACCTTCATACTAAAACAATTAGTACATATGCAAATTAGGTTACTATCATTACACAAATTTTTCTACCTTCTAGACTTAGGAAAATAGGACTATAGCATCCACTCTACCGTCCCTCCAATCTCCAGTGATTTCCAGTGGTAACCAATGTGCATTTAATATGATCTAAGGATATTCTCTAATGCTTTATTTATTTCCTTCTAGATTTGAAGCTATCTTGGACATTATGATACTTCAATTCTAATGGTCAAGAGAGGCAGTGTATTCCTCACAGAAACTGAAATATTACTGGACTATTAACGATCATACATTGGCCCCTGAGACCTGAGGCAGTGTCATCTATTTCTTGCATTTTCCAAATACCTTTGAAAACATTTACTTCCAATTTTTAATTATGGAATTCTTTACAGAAATTTCTAAACTACTAAATGGAAACAAGTTTGAGCATAAACTATCTTGTGTTCCTTCTTCCATCTATTCTATAATTTTTTCTAGACACTTCTTGCAGAAGTGTCTTCCTCTCTCCTTCATTAATGATATCTGATTCCTAACCACATATCATTTAAAAGCAATGTTTTAAACAATGATAATCTTTAATATTTCCACTAACTGGCATGCCATGAGACATGAACAATCATAATACGTGTCTGAATAATTAAGATATAAAGCTGATATGTCATATTGGTGTTCACCCTCTGAGTCATACATGTAAATACTCTAAGTATTAATAAAAAGTCAGTTTTCCCCTTATAGCATCTTGAGCAGGTTAGCATTGTCTTACCCTACATAGTTTTCTTCTCTTCATTGTTGATGGTTCAATATCTAGCTTCCCTTGCACTGTCAAAATAAGAAGTCGGAATTTTTTGATTCTTTCATGGTAAAGTGATTTATAATCCCAGTGGAAAAAAGTCACAATATTAAAGTATCTGCCAAAGTGGGAGCCTTTTTCAATTGAATCAAATTTATAGTGTTAAGTTTTCTGTAGAAACAAAAGGCAACACTCAAAATGATCACTGTTTTCTTATTCACTGTAAGTCCAATGTGTGATAAAAGAAATTTTTCAATTTTTAGTGATCATGGAGGGTGATAGGTACATATTCTCTAGTCACCAGCAGACATGAAAAGTTTGACTATCATCATTGTTGCATTGATTGGTGTTATAAATATTTATGGGAAATAGGCATTTAAGATTCAAATGTTGCCCAAAAGACATGAAGAACAGAGGAACACAACATCTATGGCATTTATATTTTGCTAAGACAATTTCTTCATAACTCTTTAGATGAAAAATTGTGTCTCTTAGTACAGAAATAAAATGGTAAATACCAAGCAGAGGGTGCTCATGTGTGTGTGTGTGTGTGTGTGTGTGTGTGTGTTAACATGTACATACACTAACAATTTAGAAATAGTCCTTAGGAAATAAACATCTCCACATATCACTTTATGCAAATTAATTGGAAAGGGAGCAGAGAATAGCAACAGATTTCTCATATTGTAGCAAATTCTAGAATAAGCTCAGTTAGGATATACAACTACCCTTTATTCTATTTTTTCTTCTTTACTAAGATAAATTAACTCCAGCATCACACAAATGTATTCAGTTCCATGATTAAAAAAGCATGTAGACGGGCTGGGTTTGTGGCTCAGTGGTAGAGTGCTCGCCACCCATGTATGACCCACTGGGTTCGATCCTCAGCGCCACATAAAAATAAATAAATAAATAAGGATATTGTGTCCACCTATGACTAAAAAATATTTTTAAAAAAGCATGTAGGCAAAGAA
The DNA here is from genome assembly GCA_004024805.1 of Geosciurus inauris. Classification (NCBI taxonomy): domain Eukaryota; kingdom Metazoa; phylum Chordata; class Mammalia; order Rodentia; family Sciuridae; genus Geosciurus; species Geosciurus inauris. The sequence continues at coordinate 80,431 of PVHX01001860.1, forward strand.
AACATATTTTCTTTCTATTTCTACTTCTTGCTTATTTACATATTAGCAACTAAAAATGGTCTGATGCTTAAGCTTAGAAGCCAATGTAAAATTTTAATATAAGGTTAGGACAATTTGAGAATGCTTGAAGGAAATAGTAAGTGGTAAATAGAAAATGTGCATATATATATATATAAAATTTCCTAAGCTCTCCTATTATAATGGTAAAATTGTACATACAGGGCCAATAAGGAATTCTTATTTCATCATTGGATAAAACAAACCTATTAAAAAAGAGTTGAAAATATCATTACCTTCCCTACCCAATGTCAAATAGCAGTGAGATTTTTTTACTGGATTACATCATTTGCGAAATTCTACTCAGGAATATCATAGGCCAAACTTAAAATATGAGCCTCAACACACAGAAATAGAACTATTAATAACCCTTTGGGAGACCACATACATTGTATTATTTATCCAGAAGTAGAAATTTGAATTGATCAGTCACAGAATTCCATACTGTTTTTGTACATAACATTCTCTATAGCACTTAAAAAACTTAAGTGCTATTACAAATATGTTCATATATACTTAAATTCTTGCATTCTCAGTTGGAGATAAGCATTTTTTACTGTTTATCCAGTTAAGGAAATGGAGATGAAAAAGACCTAAATAACTTGCCAGATTGTATATAAATGGTAAGTGGGAGATAAAATACAGGTTCTGTGATTCCATGTTGAATATTTTTTTCCTATGATACTACATTATCTTATAATCACAAGATAATTTTAGCCATGAATAGAAAATATCTAACAAGGTCATATGAATGTTCCATCTCATTAATTCTAAGTGAGAAACTACAGAAAAAAATCAGACAAAATTTAGAGGCTTATTTTTGTTTTCAAAAATACATTTTCCTAAAATATAGGAGAAAATTGAATGCACTCAGGGCATTTGAAGATATTTATGGATTATCATTTATTTAATAATAAATACATAATAAGTATTCATAGATAAAATTATAGGAATTATTGCATTTACTTCAAAGAATTATACCCAAAATAGTGGATGTCAGGAAGATAAGTAAAACAGCAGAATGTTAATGTAATTGAAGTTGCATGATGGTTATGAGGGAGATTATTTAACTTACTTTCTCTCTTTTATGTATGTTTGTAAATTTTTCATAATAAAATGTTTTAAAATTCAAAGTAGCAAGACACTATGCCAGCGAACTAAAAATCTTTAGGTATAAAGAACAGTTTAATAGAATATATCAGAACTTTTGTTGTTGTTGTACTTGTGATTAAATCCAAGGATGGTCTGTCAAGGAGCTATACTCCATTCCTTTTTTATTTTTTATTTTGAGATAGGGTCTCACTGAGTTGTTAAGGTTAGCCTTGAGCTTGTGATCCCTCAGCCTAGCCTCCCTATCCGCTGGCATTACAGGCATGCATCACCACACCCTGCCAGATCTTACTGTTAAGAAAAGTCTTAATTGATATATAACCACATATATATTGAAGTCAATAGTTAAAAATCTACACTTATAACCATACACACTGAAATCTACTGGTCTTGGGTATTGAGTCCTATAATACACCTTAAAATCAGATGATTTCAATTTCTTGCAAATCATTTCAGAGAGTAAGTATACTGTCCAACTCACTTTATGAAGCTGGTTGTTAGCTTCATTTTGTTAGCACAGATAACAAAAACAGAAAAGAACAGCATAACAAAGAAAATTTATATGTCAATCTCATATCAGGTCATAAAAATTTATGAATAAGACAGAACCAAAATTATTCAGCAATTCAAAATAATTAATGTAAAGTAGTTGAACATCAGATAATCTCTTCATATGCTTTTAGAAATAAGAGCAACATATAATAATCTCAATAGATAAAGAAAAACATCAAACATGATAACACATGCATTCATAGTAACAAAATGAATAAATAACAAACTTTGGGAAAGTGAGGAAAATAAAACAATCCTTCAAACTGATGAAAGTTTTAATGCAAGTCATAAAAAATACCTAAAAATAACCATTCAAGTTAGCAGTCCTCAGTAAAATAAGATATGCATGAATAAACGTTTTAGCTTTTATCATTAAAAAATCATACCCAATGGTGTAATATTATAATGATTATTTTCATATAAAAAAGAATGATATGGCTACAATCAATAATTATATTCCAATAGTTTTCTGAAATCCTCATCCAAATGAAATCATTTTATCTGTCCCATATCATACATAATACAAATATCAAAGTAGGAAACACACAAATCTGCAAATTATTACATTTAAGAATAGAGTTTTAAAAGTATGTTATATTTGAGATCAGGGATCAGCAATCTATGGCCTGCAGACCAAAAACATTTGATTTCCTGTTTCTCTAAAATCCATGATCTAAAAGTGATTTCAAATGTGAAAAAGACTTTCAGTCTTTAGGCAAGGACAATCACTGGATTTTGCTATTTTCTGCACAGATGCTAAAATATTAACTATTTGACTCAATAGAAAAAATATGCTGACCTCTGACTTATATATATAAACAAAATCCATTTACAACCACAATTAGAAAACTTAATTATAAGTACTGTTTATGAAAGTTAATGTATAAGATCAAATGTATCAAAGGAAGTGTCAAGACTTTTGTAGGGAAAAATCATAAAACTCTGTTGAAAGGTATTATAATTGACATACAAACATACAAAGCACTACCAAACAACTTTTAAAAAGTCAAACATTCTAGCAGAAAATTTCCTGGGTGAAAGCACAGGAAACACAAAGAGCCAATATAATAAAAGATGTGTATCACCGGTGAATAGTATATTAAAATCACAAGGAGATACTATTTCAAATCCATCAGACTGTTGCAACCTGATAATTCCAAGTATTGGTGAGAATATAGATCCAACAACACTCTAATGCTCTGGTACAATCTCTGGAGAAAATTTGGACTATACCTACTGATGTTAATGATGTGATAACCAATGATCCATCAATATCTTTACTGGAAATTAACTCCAGAGAAACACTTGTCCACTTCTACAAAAGATGATGTTCTATCCTAGAACATAAGCTTTAGAAGAACATTGAATTTTACTCTTGTATCAATGATTCATAAATGTTCATTCAATAAATGAATAATAAAATAAAATGTCAACAAAACGTCCACCAATAGATATATTTTACTAAAAGATATATTTTACTAAAAAACAAATATAAAAATCCATACTAAAGGGAAAATAAGTGAATTAAATTTATATGAATCAATATGAGGAGTCTCAAAAGAATAATACTGGATAAAAACAAATTGCAGAAGGATATATACAGCATAAACATAAAATAGAAAAGCAAAAACAGTATTATACATTATCTTGAGATAAAAACATACGAGAGACATTTAGGAAGCTAATTTTCTCTGAGGTTCAAGAAAGAAGATTATATTGAGAAGGCACAAAACAAACTTACAAGGTCTATTTTAAATGCTTTATATCTGTTATTAGCTTATCATATATATACATACACACATACATGTAATATTGGGGCTTATTTGACATAATTTTATGTTAAATGCATACCTTTTAGACTGGGTTATAGGTACCTGGGTAGTTATAAGATTATTTTCTAAGCAGTTTCTAAGTCTAATATTAGCTGTTAAAAATAAAAAGAAATACAGTGATGAATTCTAGAAACACAGAGGACAATTTATAGGAAAATTAAACTATAATATTTGTACACCAGTTTTCATTAGACAAAAATCGGTTGTTGCTTTTACTCCATGTTGCTCTCTTTTCATTTTGCTAAATAATTCTTTTTTAAAAATTCCTATTTCTGGAATCTTGAGTTATGAAATGCAAAAACAGAAGGATTTTTTTCTTTGCTTTCTGCCTCTGTCTCTCTTCCCCTGCAGATAACTGCTAATGGAAATCAACTTCATGAGAATTTGAGTTTGGGAAATTAAATGTAGTTTAAACATGAAGAGTCTTGAGTGCCAAGTGAAACAGTGTGAATCAAATTCTAAAAACATTGTGTATTTTCTAGGAAGAAGATAACATGCTCAAAAATAGCATTTCAGGATAATTTGTTGAGCAACAGTGTGTGAAATAGACAAGATAAACAATATGGAGACTATTAAGATACTGTAAGTTTTTTTTTCATAAATATCTGAAAACATGCAAAAACATGAAAATTTTGTGGACATGTAAAAAAAATCATGTAAAAATAAGTAAAACAAGGCTGGGTATGTAGCTCCGCAATACAGTGTTTGCTTAGCATGGACAAGGCACTGGGTTCAATCCCTAGTATCACCCCCTAACAAAAAATAAGGAACATATAGTAGGTAACAATGAATTGAAGTTTTGTTATATCAAAATGAAAGGTTGGGGGAAGATGGCAGTATTCCCTGGACAGGGGGCTGTCTAGGGGAAGAGGTTATACTTAAATTATTAGTGAATAATTATTAACCCACATTAGTTAGAGCTGCCACAACAACACACCCTGATGTGGATAGTTTAACAGCATTCTTTCATAGTCCTGGAAGCTAGAAGCTGAAGATCAAAATGTCTGTAGGATTGCTTCCTTTTGTTGACTGTGAGAAGAATCTATCCCTGGCCTCCCCTATAGCTTTCAATGGTTTGTTAGGTATCTTTGTTCTTGATTGTTTTATAGAGCTCTGCCTTTAGTTTCACATGGTGCAATGGTTTGGATCTTAAATGTCTCCTAAAGGCCCATGTGTTAAATGCTGGGTCCCCAGATTGGTGCTAATTTGGAAGTAGTGGAAATTTTGAGATGGGTCCTATTGGTAGGTCTTTGTGTCACTGAGAGCATGCCCTTTAAAAGGACTGTGGGACTCTGGCCTCCTCTTTTTTCTCTTTCACTTCCCAGCCAAGAAGTGAGCAGTTTGGCTCCTCCACACACTCTACCATGATGTGCTGCTTTGCCATAGCCCTAAAAGCAACAGGGCCAGATCATGAACTGGAATCTCTCAAACCATGATCCAAACAATTTTTTTTCTTTATACAAACTGATCATCTCAGGTATTTGTTACAGTGATGAAAAGCTGACTAGAACACTAGCACATGTAACATTCTTCATGTCTATGCTCCAGGTTACTCTTTATATGAGGATACCTGTCACATTGGGATAGGTGCCCACCATACTCCAGTATGACCCTGCTTAACTAATGACATCTCTAATGACCCTTTTTCCAAATAAGATAACATTCTGAGGTATTAGGAATTAGGACTGTAACAAATGAATATTTGGGAGGGAACACAATTTAATTCATACAAGTAAGTATTATTTATGATTATAGTTTTTATGGTGGAGTAAACTGAAGAAGAAAGGAGCCAAATTAACTGCACAAGCTCATCCAACTACAAAGTGGAGAAATTGAAATTTGCATTCAGGTAGTCTAGTTCCATGTGCCATTATTTAGAAAGTCATCATTAACTTAGACATTGGGGTAAATACAATAACTGCCTTTGATAGAAGTTTTCTTGCTCAGCATATACTAGGCATGCTATGATTGTTTGCACCTTAGGAGAAAGTGATGAGTTTGACTTTAAAAGGTACAAAGAAAGCATGTGAACAGTGGGGGCTCAAGGATGAGAGTAAAGACACGTATTCAAATATGGAAACCTGTCTTTGTGAAAGCCTCTGGTTCTCCTAGAATGTATTTCTTCTATGCAAAATAGCTTAAGTCTTGAGAGAATCAGAGATGGTAGAAGCTGGGCATTTTGTCTAAAACAGTTCGTTTCAACCATAGCATCTGATCCTGACAGATCACAATGTGAGTACTTTAAGAGGCCTATATGTGCCCCCACCTCAGTGCTCTCGTTATTCATTTCAGATGTCTTCAACTTTTTGTATTCTAGATAATGCTGAGAGGACCATCCTTGCTGCTAGAGCACACTGTCAATTCCACACTCGTTTCTTAGAATAAGGTCCTAGACATGAAATTTTTCAAGGCATACATAACTTGTGTTGCAAGACTCTTGCTACACATTTCCCAGTTGTCTTCAGTTTTCCTTGCATAATGCCTTTGTGTGAAACACTCACCATCTGGTCTCAATATCTCTATAGCCTTATTTCTCATCAGACTTATTTTCCAGTGTTGTGATTTAACTTGTGACCCCCTAAACCTGCCACGTGCTTTCATGTATCCGATACTTTGCTATATGATAAAATCATAATCCTGGTTCAATTTCAGTCACTGTTTCCTTTTTTTAGGGTTTCTGATTCACACAGCAGTATTAATATATACTCCTGCTGTGTCCCCTTCACAATTGTCTCAAATTGTGCTAGGAAACTGTCTAGGTAGCTGTCTCTCTACCTGCTATTTTGCAAGCTGCTTATAAGCATTGACTGTGTCTTCTATACTTTATAGCTCCACCAAGGACTAGTCTAAGTAACATATAATCTTATCTTAATAAATTTTTTGAATGAGTAAGAGGAACATATACTATATTTCCCAAATTAGACCTAAATTCTCTAGCTCACTTTTTATTATCCCTTCGGGGGTGACAAACCATTCAGCCAAGTACCAACTGTAGTAAATCTCAACTCCAAAATTTTTTGAAGACAAAATTCAAAGAATTGAATAGACTTACAAAAAGAATTACATGGAGTTTTAAAATATGGATTTAATTCACATTTTATCAAAGGCTCTATGAATAATTCCATTCCAATTTTAGTCATGTTTAATCTTGGAGTAATGCCAAAAATAGATTAATTACATGTGTCTTGAAGAGATAACAGCTTTCAAAATTATTTTTCATGAAAAACAAGCAAAGCATGAGCATTTTAAAAACACTTCTGAAATTTAACTTTCATAAAATATTAACATATTTCATGTTGGTCACTTTCTTTTTAAAAATATGCATATTTAAGCATATATTGAAAAGTCTGCAATAGATTCAGAATTGCTTAAAAGCCAAGGTGAGTAGCTTCTAAAACTGCAACTGGGCATTCATTTTGGATAAGGGATTTTTTTCACACATTAACTTTAAAACTAAATCAATTCTGTTGCTTTTTATGGAATGTCCATTTTTATCTCCTCTCCATAGCTTGAGCACTCAGACTTTTGTGAACATTTGGTACCCATTGCTTCTGACTGCATCCTCCACAAACACATTAATCCTATGCATCACCTTCACTCAGAACTCTATTTCCTACCTGATCTTTATTAATGTGAGGAAGAAATTATAAATTTATACTATGAATAATTTCTTCCTTGATACACATCTGCTCTCTGCCTGGACATATTGTAGAGTTCTGTAAACCAAAGTATTTCTAGGAATCTGATAGCATAGTGGGCATGTTGGGAAGTCATTCTTTGCCCATTAGGACTTTGGACATAACCTAAGGAAGTGATTATAAATTCAAATTCTACAAATGAGTTGGACAAGTGATATTCATGAGCAATGCTGGTCTCACATTACAAACTTAAGTGCAAAGGCCCCAGCTAGGTGTCCCTGCAGGGACTCCAGTCCAGAAGATTTTACCATGCAGCACAGCAAAATAAAACCTAGAATCCCAGCTTTCAGAGTTTTGTCAAAATCAAACATTTCAAAATTGTTGTTAAATAATTCATCACCTTTAAAACTGTGTAAATCAAAGAAAACATGCTCCAGGAAAGATGTGACAAGTGGGCATCCAATCTACAACAGCTATGGCATAAATTTTGCCAAACGTTCTTATTCTGGAAGATTCTTCTAACTCAATATGTGTTGGTGTTCAGAAAATTTTCAACTAAACCCCTGGAGTAAGGAGTCTAATTCAGGCCCACTTCAGATTATTTGAAATTATTTGTGGATAAGAAGTTTGAGTTTGCTATGAGAATTCAAAGAAGAAAAGAAATGTTCAAATAAAGTTTATTGTAAATGGAAGATTCAAGAAAAAGATTTGTCTACAGAATAATTAAAATAGTAGGTGAAAAGACAATAAGTGAGACACATTTGACAATAATCTCAATCATCAATTCTCCCATCTCCTGCCTTAAGGTGATAAAGATTGTGCTTACTTTTCCAAAATCATGTGTTCATACTTCAATTGAAAATGAGAAATGTGTAATAAGTTATGTAATATTCACACCAGTTTAATTATACATCATTTTTACTAATAATAAGCATGATTACATAGAAAACTTTCTCTTGTGCTTTTAAATGCTGATTAATTTTAGTGTATAAAAATGAATAAAATTTCATTTTAGAAGATATGAAAATAAATTAATAAACAAAAATTTTGAAGTGATAATGAAAATTTCATGTTTAGAAACTTCTATATTGATCTACAGAGATATATATATTGGCATTGTTTTATGTTAACAAATAGGGATATAGTCATTTTTAGAAAGAGTAGAATATCAAGATGTACTATTGTTTTTAAACAAAACCTCTAATTAACACATATCATTAATTTTGATTTTTGCTATTAAAAACTGTACTTTAGTGTTTATCAACTTACATATACAACATGATTTATTATTGTTTTATGATAGAATATTGTTTTATGATAGAATATGTGGGCATTTGTGTGGATATTTTGAAAACATTTTGATACACAAATTTCCTTCTGGAAATTTCTAGCAATTTAAATTCCCCAATGACAGTTTACTAAGCATACTTATGTTGACATTACTCTTTTAATCATTACCTATTGTGAATAAACAAGATAATAGTATTGTTTTTGAATGCAAAAATTTTCCAGATTCCATCGACAAGACTCTGTTCTTTTATAAATCTTCTCTTATTAGATTTGTCTTCTGAACTTGTCTTTTTATTGATTTTAGGAGCTCTTTGTATATTTAGATTACTCACTCTGTGCATATCATACATGTTGCAAATATTTCCCATGGTTACATTTTGTCTTTTGTTATTTATGTGGCTTTTATGGCTATACATATCATATATATTTGCATGTAGTCAAATTTATAAATTTCCTTATTTATACAAAGTTTTTGCAAAACAATTAGAAAGGATTTTTCCATCACCAAAATTCAAAAGTATTTGTCCTATATTCATGTTGATGGTTTTTATTATATTTATGTCATAATATTTATAGTTAAATCTTTAATCTTTGTTTAATTCACTTTCTTGAAAATTGTGAGGAAAAGGGTAACTATAATTTTGTAAACAGTTATCACAATTCTATTTTTTAATAGGTTTATTTCATTTCCAATTTAAGAAAACTAATTAAAATTATTTAAAAATATATAACTAGTTTTTATTTCAATATTGTAAATGATTTTATCTATTTCCTACTGTTTTAAAATACTTTATCATAAAAGTACCCCTATAGAATGATCAACTATTTCCAGGTTGTGTGTCTATTGCTCATTTCCTCATCAGAAGAATCTCTCAGAACACTGTCATGAGGACATTAGGTTAAGGCAGGCTAGGGGCTTAAGCACACACAGTACCTGTATATAACAAGTGATCAATAAATACTATGATAGTATGATGGTGCTATGGTGATGATAATGATGAAAGGGATGTGTCTATTTTTGCACTATTTTTTTCCACAAAGCTTTATACTATATACATTTTAATGTCTGACCTATGAAGTCAATAATTGCTATCGTTTTCAATCCATATTTTCTTGCTTACCTTTACCCTCTTATTTGTCCATAAGAAATCAAGGATTAATTACGTTAATTTACATAGTTAATTATTTGCTTAAGGTTTCTATATCTTCTACACACACATTTTGCTAACTCAGATTTTTCTAGATTATCATCCATTGCATAAAGTATTTATAACTAATGAAAGTACTATTGGATGTTGTAATGTCTTATAACTTAAAACTAGGTAATTACATTTCCTTGTGATTCTAAATCCTGCATGTCTGTTTTCTTCCTTTAATATGCATTTTCATTAAGTGTTTTTCATGTAATATTTAGAGTATATAAAAGCCCAGGATTTGTAACTTATTTTATGAAGTATAAACAAAATTGTTTTATAATTCTTTTTTGTGTGTGTACTGGGAATTGAACTCAGGGGCACTTAACCACTGAGCCACATCCTCAGTCCTTTTTGTATTTTATTTAGAGTTAAGGTCTCACTAAAATGCTTAGGGCTTTGCTAAATTGCTGAAGCTGGCTTTGAACTTGCAATCCTCCTGCCTCAGCCTCTGACCTGATAGGATTACAGGTGTGTGTCACCATGCCTGGCTTTATAATTCATTTAGGTAATAGAAAATTAATGTAGGTAAAACTATTGGTGTTTTTTAGCATAAATAGAAGCAATACTACTAATCCTTGCATTCTTCACTACAGAGTACTTATAGAAAACAGTCACTTTCACTTAATAATATCTTTAATGAAGCAGTATACATTGTTAATTTTATTAAATCTTGACCATTGAGTACATATCTCTCTAATATTCTATGACATGAAATGTGAAATACATATACTGTACTTTTGCTGCATGTCTAAAGTACAATGATTGTCTGAAGAAAAAAAATTGTGTAGTTAAGATCTAAAGTAGTTGTTTTTTGTTTTGTTTTGTTTTTCATTTTTAATAAAACAACATTTTCATTTGGAAAAACACCTGGAAAATAAACTGAACTTATTGAGACTTTAGATAGTTGGCAGTCATTTAGTTAAAATGAATAGTGTTCCTGTCACTTCAGGAAAACAACTGACATCATTTTTTTTTTGCCAAAGATTAATCTTGAGCCTTCCAGTGACACTTAGAACACTGGAAAACTGATATTTTAGATGGCCTGGTCAAGGAGATCCCATTGAAAGAAATAACATTTGTGCAGATAACAAGGTAAAGTAAAAACATAAGTTATATGACTCTCTGGGAGGAAGATATTTTTAGCTTTATGAGTGCACAAATAAACATCTTCTTAACTTCTGTACTTAATTGTGGAAAATATAAATTATGTACATCTTGAAGATTGGCAGAGTATCTCCAAACATTTGTGATGTACCAGTCAACCATAAGACTAACTGAAGGTCATCTTTGGTATTATGAAACTGATTTTATCTTTCACATTTATTATGGTCACACATAATGCTATATTGATGGGTTTCAGACTAACTAGCAGGTTACTTGGTCAGTATGTCTGCACTATGTCTGCTTCCACATGATTGCTAGGTTTTCATCTCTGTTCTGATATTGCTGCATTCAGGGCTTTCACTGAGTGATTGTCAAGTGATTTCTAGATCTGAAATTTCTTGTACTTCCCAGCAATTAAACCATATAGAAATATTCTTAGACTATGGGATCAAATATAGTATAAACTTGTATAATGTCTGTTTCATATCTCCTAACAGTTTCAATATAAACACAAATGAATATGGGAAAGAATAAAGACTGACAAATTGCAAAATTTTTATCAAATGCTATACATTTAATGATACATCGAATATATCTTACTCCATTCATTTATCTTAACAACTCCATGGTATTATCAGCTTGATTTTGAAAATGAAACACTGAGACTCACAGAATTTAAGGAACTAGGTACCACACAATTCAGATTATGACAAATGGAAGATAATATCAATAGGTAAGATTGACTCTAAATCCCATTCTCTCTTGAGCTTGCTATCTTCACAAAACTGAAAACTGCTTCTAATATAATCTGTGTATGCTATCTCCCTATTTAAATGTTTAAATGTATTTTCTACAGTCCTTAGCATTAAAACTGAACTTCTGCCAAGTGTGGTGGCATACTCCTATAATCACAGTGGCTCTGGAGGCTGAGGCAAGAAGATCACAAATTCAAAGCCAGCCTCAGCAATTTAGCGAGGTCCTAAGCAACTTAGTGAGACCCTGTGTTAAAATAAAAAATAACAAAGGGCTCTGGGAATGTGGTTCAGTGGTTAAGCACCCCTGGGTTCAAGCTCTAGTACCAAAAAAAAAAATTGAGAATTATAGCCTTTAGTACAGGTGTTGCCTATGTTTCTCCTTTGCTAGCAAAGCAATAAAACTTTTTTACTTTTTCTCAAAACCGTGTCCTTGTTACTGGATTGGCATTGGGGACAAGGACTGAGTTTTCAGTAACAAATTTGGTATCCCAGATGGGACCCGAGAGCAGCCGCCACTCCAGCTTCCTTGGGCAGGCCTGGCTCTCCAAACAACACTACTTCGTGCTTAAGATGCAAGGTGGTGGGGCTGGGGTTATGGCGCAGTGGTAGCGTGCTCGCCTAGCATGCATGAGGCACTTGGTTCGATCCTCAGCACCACATATAAATAATAAATGAATAAAATAAAGATCCATCAACAGTTAAAAATATATTTTAAAAAAAAGGATGCAAGGTGGCTATTGAACTTGTTGAAAGCCAATTGCAGGAGAGTTAGGGGACAGGTGAGTTTGCCTTGGGTCAAACCAGAGGAGCTATTCCTGTGAGTAAAGGGAGAGACTGAAGGATCATCATCTCAGCAGCTACTGAAGCTTCTTTTGCTTTAGGAAACTCCCTTTTTCTCTCCCTGTACTGTACAGGTTGCTCCACCATGGTCCACTTTGAGAAAAAGGAAACTGAACTGAGTAAATTTGCAACACCCTTGGCCATCTGGTAAGTTCCCTAGTGTCCACGCCAAGACCCTTGATTCCACACATCTAGTTCTTCTTTATGGGAACATCTAGTTCCTCTTTGTGGGGACATCTCTTTCCCACTGAGTGTAGGAGTCATGATTAAATGGGACTCAAGAACCTAGGGATATTTAATGTTCTAGGTTCTCATCTTTTGTTAGCCTTGGGTTTGGGAATTCCCTCTCTCTGTCTACCTGTGTTTTTGTTTTGTTTGTCTGTTACTTCCCCTTTTAAGATATAGCCAATACAACTTTGATCCTATAGGAAGTTTCTTGAGAAAGACCTTGGCTAATCAATTTAAAGTTTCCATTTGTCAGCCATAGTTTTGGGGTTCCTCTCTTGTTGTCTCTTTGTGTTTATTTTTGTACAATATTGCAATTGGGGTTGGTCTGCCAGAGGTAAAGTTGAAGAAAGGGCCACCTATAAGTATAAATCTGTCTAAGAAAATGTTTTATTGTAATGATATGGCTTTTATTTATTTATTTATTTGTTTGTTTGTTTTTAATGTTTATTTTTTAGTTGTAGGTGACAGAATATCTTTATTTTATTTTTATGTGGTGCTGAGGATCGAACCCAGTGCCTTATGTGTGCTAGGCGAGCACGCTACCACTGCGCCATAATCCCAGCCCCATGATATGGCTTTTAAATAGCTTTCTGGATTATTATGTAATCTAGAAGCTGGAGTTGGTCTCTCAAAAGTAAAGTAAATGGAAGAAATTTGTACATACATATCTATCTTTGTTTTTTTTTTGTTCTAATTAGTTATACTTGAGAGCAAAATGAATTTCAATTCACTGTACACAAAAGGAGCACAATTTTTCATTTCTTTGTACACAGTGTAGAGTTGCATCATACATGCAGTCATATATGTGCCTAGGGTAAGTTTTCTAAGGAACCTCCACACTGCTTTCTAGATTGGTTGCACCAATTTGCTGTGCCAATAGCAATGTATGCATGTACCATTCCCACCACATCCTCACCAATACTTACTATTGCTTGTATTCTTGATAATTGCCATTCTGACTAAAGTGAGATGAAATCTTAGTTTTGATTTGCATTTCTCTAATTACTAGAAAAATTGAATATTTTTTTCACATATTTGTTGATCTATTGTGTATCTTCTTCTGAGAAGTGTCTTCAGCTCCTTAGCTCATTTATTGATTGGGTTATTTATTTATTTATTTATCTACTTATTTATTTATTTGAGTTCTCTATATATCCTGGAGATTAGTGCTCTAACTGATGTGCATGTGGCAAAAATTTGCTCCCAAAATGTAAGCTGTCTCTTCATCTCATTGATTGTTTCTATTGCTGAGAAGCAGCTTTTTTGTTTGAATCCATCCCATTTATTGACTCTTGATTTTATTTCTTGTTCTTTAGGAGTCTGGTTAAGAAAGTCAGGACCTAATCTGACATGATGAAGATTTGGGCCTACTTTTTCTTCTTTTAGGTGCAGGGTGTCTCGTCTAATTCCTAGATCCTTGATCTACTTTGAGTTGAGTTTGTGCATGGTGAGAGATAGGGATTTAATTTCCTTTTGCTGCATATGGATTTCCAGTTTTCCCAATACCATTTGTTGAAGAGGCTATCTTTTTGCCAATGTATGTTTTCAGCACCTTTGTCTAGTATGAGCTAACTATACTATATATGTTAGTATGAGCTAACTATACTCATAATTTATATGAGTTTGTCTCTGTGTCTTCTATTCTGTACCATTGGTCTACATGTCTATTTTAGAGCCAATACCATGCCATTTTTGTTACTATAGCTCTGTAGTATAGTTTAAGTCTGATATTGTGATGCATCCTGCTTCACTTTTCTTACTAAGGATTGCTTTGGTTATTCTGGGTCTCATATCTTTCTAAATGAATTTCATGATTACTTTTTCTATTTCTATGAAGAATGTTGTTTGGATTTTAATCAGAATCGCATTGAATCTAAATAGTGCTTTGGGTAGTATGGCCATTTTGACAATATTGTTTCTGCATATTCAAGAACATGGGAGATCTTTACATCTTCTAAGGTCTTCTTCTTTTTATTTCTTTAGTGTTCCATAGTTCAGTCATGTCTGTCTGTCTTAAAGGTTTCCATCTGTCAGCCCTGGTTTTCTTGATCCTTTCCTGTCTCTCTGTTTTTGTATGTTACTGGCCCTTTAAGACGTGAGTCATGCTGTGTTGATCTTACCTCTGGAGTCTCTTCACTAGAAACAACTTGGCTGAATGAAGCACCTAGAGTTATAAGCCTGTCTAAGAGAAAGAGTGTTTACTGTAACACAGTCTGGCCTTTAAATGGTTTTTCTGGAATATTATATAATCTTGAAGTTGAATTTGATCTGTCATGGAAAAAGTATATGAAAGAGATTCTGTATATACAGGCATTTATGCAGTTCCATGATAAGAAGTCTGAATGGTCAGGAACTAATTTGAAGGGGCCAAAAGGCACTTCCTCTGGTGTGCAAAGATAGCAGGACACCAGAATAAAGGGTTAAAGGAAAGATTTAAATATTTCAAACTCAATGCTGGCACTCCCAGCACTGTTTCTCAGTCTGGCCCCAGGCAGCCACAGATCATCTCACTGTGGGTCAATGATACCAGCCCTAAACTAGGGAAAAATCTTATAAAAGCTTCCTGGGCTGTAGAGAAATAGCCAAAGAGAACCTGGCCTCTGTCCTGCCTTCCAACCCCCTTTTGTCCATAGTGGATGGAGACTGCTGGTCACAAAGGATGTGACAGTAGGTTCCAGCACAGTTTATGACCTGGGGATAGGAATAGTCTCTCTTTTAAGATATGACAGGACATCCCATTTGACCAGGTTATAGCCATCATTAGCACAAAGCAATTCTTGCAATAACAGTATTCCAACAAACTAAATCCTTGGGGAGACTGGCAGCATAAACAATTGTATCCAGAAAAGAAAAAGACAGAAACTAAGGCCAACCCATGTTTTGTTGGTTGCCTCTATGAAGGGATCTTCAAGGAAGCCTAAAGAAAAAGATGGAAAGGGCTTCCTCCATTGCATATCAATATGCCTAGTGTAAGAAAAATGTCCAAAAGGAGCCTCTGGGTAAAATTGACAATGGAGACCTCACTTAAAGTTGATGGCATTGTGCTAATGATAAGGGAGACAGGTCAGGCTTAAAAATATCCTGTGCTCTAATCCATTGAATGCATCCTGGAAAAAAAATATTAAGGCACAGTTTTTCATATGACAAATTGTCCAGCCCTCTCCTGAGTTGAAATTTGCTGTGTAGATTAAATGCACAGATAACATTCATAAGGATTGTTTGAGAATATGAATTTAAGAAAGAGTTTGAAACTAGAAAAGATCAAAGAAAGTTAGAGGTGTGGAAATATATTTTAGTATAGAAAATTAGAAGGTAAAAGAAACGTTTTTGGAGAGAAAGTATTTTGTCTGGTAAAATAATATTTTTATACTTAATTCCAAGACAAAAGAGGTCAAAAGGAAGGATGCAAACAAGTTGTAAATGTCTAAGTAATTGGCAGAAGGTTTTCAGAAGGTAAATGTCAAAAACGTGTTCGTGATTAAATTGACTATAATTGGCACAAGTCAGTCAAATTTACTTGAACTTTAATGTACTGATAGGAAACAAAATCTAAAACATTGATCTTCTCTTATTTATCAATATAATTTTCTTGTATCTGTTAGGTTTTATTACTTACGGAAACCAAGTCTTAGAGGAATTAGGGTTTGTACCTGTCTTAAAGTCTTTTAAATGATTACTTTGTAACTAGTTGAATGAACAATTTATTTTAGGTTATAACAATATAGTTGACACTTTAAATTTATTTTAGGTTATAACAATATAGTTGACACTTTAAATATATATGACTTGACATATGTATGCATCTGAGAACTATGTCTGTCTAAGCCTTGTCTAAGTGTTATGTAAATGTTTATAAGATGAAAGTTTAAGTTTACTGGCAAGATAACCAATAAGTGCTCTCTTTTATACATGGCACCTGACATAGATGGGCCACACTGTCATTTGAAGACTTGTCTTATATCTGTTTGCTTTGACTAAGTCAATTTCTGATCATTAACACTGTTTCTTAACTGTAGAAAGATTTAAGACTATCCTTTGATTTTTGCTAATACAGCTAATCCATGCAGACCTGTGATTATTGTTACTATATCCGATGGGTTCTAAATTATGCCTTACAAGTTAAACTTAGTTAAATGTAAATCATAGGACAGAGAAGTTTATCAAGTTGGTATTCTCCAAACAAAAATTATCTGTAGCAGTAGTCTTAGATTTGTATAGAAATAAAAAATTTGGTTGTCATTTATTCATGTCATTTGATGTTTTATAGCTGGATAAAATAACCTGTTGTCAATAAGTTACATGCAATTATATGTTATTCTTCTCCCTGGAATAGGAATTTAAATTTGTGTTTGAAAGGCAAAAATGGAGAGCCTGATCTGTTTAAAGGAGACAATGTAAAACATGAAAGCATTTTGCTGCTTTGTCCACAAGAAGAAAGTTAAAATTCTCTTAGCCTTCATTTGATTCATGTTTTAGATGTAATGTTGTATTGCTTATTTGTCAATAGCCACCCCTTACCTGAGATAAGGCTCTGCCTCCCATCCTATTCCATGTTAGAATACCTCCCAAATAGGCTATACTTCAGCTCATTTAGAGTTGTGTTCATAATATCCAATTTTGTTGTAAAGATGACTGTGATCTCAAACAGGGGATATAATACACAACTAAGTAAAAGTTTAAGATTATAAAAACATTTTACTTGATTTATAGCTATTACACAAACTGAATATTTTTTTGCACTGTTAATTTCATTTTGTATTTTTCTTATAAACTTTATAATTATTGCCTGTTAGTGTTTTGCAGTGATATTGTTTCTAATAAACAAGAGTGATCTCTGAGGAATCTCAGCTAACTCTTAAGAGTAGATAGGTAGGAACAAGGTCAGTTTTGACCAAGTTGGTCTTAAACACCTGGCAGGATATTATACCTTAAGCACAGTCCTATATGGATATTCAAAAGCAAAAACAATTTTTTAATGTAACTTAAAATGTACACTTGTGTCAGCCCTACCAAAAGTAAATAAACTGGAAGCTATAGAGGAAGGGTTGTCATGTGGGAATACTTAATAATAATGATTACAAAGGACTCCAGAATCACAAGTTTGTTCTGAGTTAATTTCAGCTTGATCTCATAGACCTAAAAATCTTCCTAAATTTCTGTATTGATAAACTGATCTGTTTTTCACTGATATGATTATGAGTTACTGTCTTCATAGTTTTCAGAGACTGGCTGAAATACTAACTGCTTTTGTGCTAATTGTGTTCAAAAATGTAATGTTTTGTGGTCTTATTTATTGTTGTATTAGCATGTTCCCTGCCCTATGTATGCCTTGTCTAGTCACCTGCCATCTGCCATTGTGGACCTCTGGACTGCTCTGATGCTGAATACCCTTAACTGTGCACATCCCACCTGATAGAGGACACGAACTTGGAGTTACTTCCCCCAACTTTGCCCTCTTTCAGCAGTAAGCACCTTGGAGATGTTGTCACCCATTTTCCCACAGAAATGGAATGTAGAAATTGATGGTGGAGAAATGTAGCCGTGGTTCACTTTATACTTTGAATATAGCCCTTGCTACTCTGCCATTGCAACTTATTTTTAAAACCAACATGTTTCTTTCTCTTCCTCTCTTCTTGCTTCTCCTTCATCTCCTCCCTCCCTAATATCAGGGAAAACAGGATTATCTTTCTTCCCCATCCTAGACAAAATTATCTATCCTTGAGCACACACCCACCATAGACATGAAGTAATCTAGACTTTGGAGGTGGAACCAGAATATCTCAGAAATGACTATATCCCAAATTAACAAGTGAATTACAACTCCAACAGAGAACACCTGAAATGTAGCCTTTGAATCCCTCTTTCAATGCCCCTCCTGTTCCTGATGATGGGCAGAATCAGAGCCTTTGGGACAGGAGTCTCCTGTGTTTCTCCTTTGCTAGCAAAACAATAAAACTTTTTTCTTATTCTCAAAAACAAAACAAATAACAAAAAAATAACAAAACCTTGAATTTCTAAACGTGTTTTACATATATGCTTTTTCATCTTAACCCTCCACCTGTCCCTGATATGTTAACAGTCTTCTTTCATGAGCCATATGTCTAAAAATGTGCATTGCTTATTCTTTAATGCACCATGTTTCTCTCATGTTTTGTTCATTATCTATTGAATTATAAAAACCAACAGAGTATTTCAAAGGTAGGATTTCTTTTAAGTCTTAGTGTGGGAGCACAAATAGCTTTTATGGATGGAAAAGAGAATCATACAGCCTTTGTAAATCCAATTTTTATGTTAATCTCACAAAGTGAGGGCAATACATTTGCTCATGATTGATAATTTTATATTATTTGTCTAGGGCTGTGTTGTTGAGACGAACATTCTATGAGATACAAATGGTCTATATTTGCCCTGTGCAGTAGAGCAGCCAATGTGTAGCAATCTGGCACTTGCAGTAAGATTATTTGTATAACCAAGGAACTGAAAGTTTACTTGTATTTAATTTTAACTAATTTAAATTTAAAGATTCATAAGAGGCTGGTGGCTTCAACAGTGAATAGCACAGGACTAGGGAACTATATGTAGAATAAAATTAGGGAAAAGTGAATAATTACTGAAAGCAACAGCATAAATTAAAAAAAATTATAGCTGAGTTCTTTCCCTCTACTTACATTCCACTGATTAAATGCTCATATTTTTTATGTGATCTCTTATAAAACCTGATTAAAAAATAATACTTATAGCAGCCTTTACTAGCAAAGTCAATTATGACTTCAAATAAATAATAATATAAGTAGCAGACCACTTTTCTTTTCAAAATTTTCCCAAGACATGCATATTGGAAGGCTATTTGATTAAGTGAGAATCCATGACTAACTATAACTCTGTGCTTTATTAAATCAAGATAAAATATCAACTTTTTATATTTTCCAATGGTGGATCTTCTTTGATATTTCTTTTCCTATTCTCCTATCATCTTTGCAACCATAGGCCTTCATCAGAGAAGTTAAGATTTGCAAAAAGAAAAAAATATTAAATCCATGAAAAAATATTTTTAAAAGAAAATGTAAATCATGATATACTCAACAATGAATAACTTTTACACAGGCATGATAATCTAAACATTGATAAGCAGTTTAACTAAAATTATGATTTCCATATTGAGTAGAAGAAAGGGAATGCCCTATCTTCCATAAAAAGAAGTTGATACATATTGTATCCAGGTACAAATTAAATAACGGCATTAGCACCTCAAATGAAGATATTCAGGTAAAATTAGAACAAACAGCTAAAGACATTTGCAAAGATATTGCCACTGAGAATTAATAGTAGAGTGTGGGATTCTCAAAATTATGTATTTTTAAACTGCGTGTGCAAATTACCTTGATAAATATTTTTATATAAAAGCAAACCTAGGAGGACATTGGCTAGTCACTGAAGAGAAAAACTCACCAGTCTATAAATGCCAAAAAATATTTGCAATTAAATGTTTCAATATGCTTGATGCAGCAATTATCACAAAACTTAATTTTGTTGCCATTTTTTAATATATATGTGAAAGGTATTGTCTAGGCATAAACAGAATTAAATGAGTAACTTAGTCTGTAATCACAGGCCCCAGACTCTTAGAGACACCATAGAGATCAACTTTTCATTTTGTTTGCTCTTTCCAGCCCAACTACCCATTTTCTTACAGCACAAAGAGGAAGAAATATGAAGATGTGTCAACATAGCTTAAACATTGACTAGCTATAACTAGAAGGTAGAAATAACCAAAACAGGGAATCTTAATTTTACAAAAAACCCCAACTAAACAGTGTTCTGATTAATAAAATCTTATTGAGTTAAGAAAAAAGGTTATATTTTTAGTGACTATTTTTTCAAGTTCACTAGTTTAAGTATCAATAAAATTACACTAATTTCAATTTAATATCTTCCACATAGATTTTCATTAAACTCTAAAAACTTGATGTTTAGGTCTTTAAAAATGTAACTAACTAAATGAAAATGAGCACCCATAGTAGTCAACTTTTATTTTACTCTAGAGTGGGAAATGCAGTTCAAAATCAAACTCTTTGAAATACAAAGAGATGTTTTTTTCATTCTGAGTGATCTATGAATAAAACTGTTCTTTGGGGGCATTTTTATCATTGGACTGTGGAACTAGGATAGGGTTTCACTCCAAGAAGTATTTTTTTGTGGTATGATATTATGGGTATTCATCTGGCTTTTGCAGTTGTAATCAGATATGTTAATTCCACTGTATTAGCAGAATTAACAAACCTCTTTATAGAGTTTTTTTTTTTTTAAGTTTAAAGTTTTAGAGTTCTCTTTCCTATATACAGGGAAATCATACTTTCTGCACTGCACAACATCAACCTATTTTAGTCAGCTTTTTCATCGCTGTGACTTAAATACCTGACAAGAACAATGTAGGCGAAGAAAAGTTTATTTTGGCTTAGGGTTTCAGGTTCGGTCCATGATCAGAGGACTCCATAGCTCTTACCCCTGAGGTAAGCCACGACATAATGGACAAAGGGCTAGGTGGAGGAGAGCAGCTCAGGACATGGTAACCAGGAAGCAGAGAGAGCTCCACTTACAAAGAACAAAATATAAACTACAAAGTCATGTCTAGTGACCTACCTCCTCCAGCCACAGCCTACCTAACTTCTACTATTTACTTATTGTCCAGTTAACCGATACAGTGAATTAACCTACTGATTAGATTAATTATAATCTAACCAATTCGCTTCTAAAAATTCTTGCATTGTCCTGCACTTGAGCTTTTGGAAGATGCCTCATATCTAAACCATAGTAGGAACAGTAGGCAGGCTCTGGAGTTGCACAGTGTGGACATAGGCTATGCATATTTGAAGGTGAAGTGGTACCACTAAACCAAAAGGTGTGGAAAGAATAGGAATTAAAAACAATTGGTTGTGTACTTTATGCCAGGAGTGAGAAGATGTTTTACAACACTGATTAAATATACATCTGAAAGACAAGTGCCATAGGTAGTTTGCACAGCATTTGAATTAAAGAAATTCATGGAATATGTAAGCTTTCTCTACCTTTTGTAGTATTGGTAGGCATGAATAAAAGAAAAATAAACTTCATGTAGATTTATTTGGTATGTCCCAAAGGACATTTGGTCTTTAACAACTTAAGTGTTTATTTGTATTGTTGATGAAATACATTTCCAGATTCAATTATTATAATAAAATGACTAATTATACATTTTAACAATTTATAATTGTAGTATAAAACAATTAGAAATAAACATGTTGAAATAAAACTTCTTAATGTTCCTATTGTTCTTATATCTCAACCAAAAGGTATGGTTATTCTTTTGGATTTTATCTTCTTGGCAGAAAGAGCTTGCAAGAATTCCTGCAGCAGGAATTCTGCCCCAGCTCATTAACTCATTAAGCATCTTGTGGGATTCCAAGTGGTTGTCACAGAAACTATATTATGCTCATATGTGAGTTTAAGAGAGATCTCAAACATAAGACTATAATGCTGGTTTCTTTACCAACAGAGAATGAAAATGTCATTAATAGCATTAGGTAGATTTACCTTCCAAAAGTACATATACAAAAATTAGAACAACAAAGAACTTAAAGCCTCTCCTTAAATTAATTGTTTAACACCACAGGTTTACATTTTGTCGTTTGTTTTTTGTGGTTATTGTTTGAATTATATAGAAATGAGCCATTCACTATAGCAGCCTGAAACTCAGGGATTGACAGGTAATCACTGGCTATTTTTGGAATCCTTGTTCTATGATTTATCTTCCTCTTGTTTGCATCATAAATTGAGCTGTGTTTGAACTACAATACTGTACATAGAGGAGTCACCCAGTTTGCATAAAATAAAGTAGGTGCATTTCTGCTACTACAGAAGTTTGGGGAGATCATTTGAATTTTTATAAAATAACATCTAATTAATCATAAACACTTCCTAAAGTTATTGCTGCACTACTTCCTAGTTATTGATAAAATAGTTGATCCTGGAAAAGGTTAGATGGATTCAGTAAGATGTTCACTTATATGCTATGGTATTTGCTAAAATACTATACTATATACAAAATGTTATATGGAATTCTATTAAGATGTCAAAAATTGAGAAAAATCTTTACCAAATAATAATGATAACTACCATGTATTGAGCACTTATAGTGTGCTAAAAAATACACTTCATTTTATACTCCTGATTTTTCTAAAAGATAGTTTTATTAATTTACTTGTGAATATCTACTGTATCTATCAGGGTCCCGGAAGGAAAAAGATGGCACATTTCAATGGACAACTGAGGACATTTTGGTGAAGGACAAATTGCATTCGTCCCTTAGTATCCACTGGGGATTGGTTCCAGAATACCCTGACCCCCCTCCTCCCTGAGGACACCAAAATCTGCAGTTGCTCAAGTAGCGTATATAAAATTGGTAGTATTTGAATATAACCTACACACATCCTCTTACGTACTTTAAATCATCTCTAGATTACTTTAACACCAAATGCAATGCTAATGCTATATAAATAGTTATTTATTATGCTGTGTTTAGAGTGGCAAGAAAAGAACAAGTCTGTACATGTTCAGTACAGATAAATTTTTTCTAATATTTTCCATCTGTGATTGGTTGAATTCTGGGAAGGAGAATCTGTAGATATAGAGGGCCAATTGTACAGGGGTTTTGGAATGGTTGAAGAACTGAAAGGAAAAGGAATTAAGCCTAGGAATCAAAACAAAAGGCTTCCCACTAAGGGCCAAAAGCAGGATACAAGGAAGCAGTTACTAGAAGCTGGGGATCCTGCAACTTTTAAAAAGGTATTGTAGGACAGCTGTAACCTTAAGTAGAAAAACACAGTCAGTTCTGGGATGTTGAAAGGGGAGTGAAATCCAGTGTAAAATTTCCTTCCCCGTGATCTTCTGAAAGTACTCGCACAGATGACCTTCTGAAAGTGGAAAGTCAGAGATAAGGGCATCCACATAAGCAACCTATAGAGGTCAGCTGCGGAGACATAGTGAAGGGTAGGAAGGAAAAGAGCTTGGAGCAGATCTGTCACAGCAAATGGAGAATATCTAGCAGGGTATCCTGGTACTCTTGGGGCTTTATAATATTGGCAGTATATAGAGCAAAATTCCTGCAGGCAGAGTATTTACATTCTAAAGGGTCAGTCAGTGAATAAAATAAGCAAACTAATATATATATCAAACTATAAGCAAACTAATATTATATATATATATCAAGTGAAAACATATGGAGGAATTTCTTGGTAAAATATTTAGGAGAAAAAGTCTGTGAAATACAATCTTCTCACAAATTTTCATCATAATCCTTTGTTGATTTTTCTAATTTCCTTCAGACATTTGCAAACATTCTTTCTATACTCAAATAGTCATTCTTTGGTTTTTTTAAAAGGCATATATATTTCAAATGTCTTCAATTTTAGTCTTTTGGTCATATTAAAGACAAGATAACCTTAGATTTTGACCCAAACTCTTATTTTTCTCTGCTTATCTTTTCCAAGAGATTTCACAGACTTTTTCTCTTAAATATTCAACCAAGAAATTCCTCCATGTGTTTTCACTTGGCTTAAAAATCTAGTTATCTCAAGAAGGAAGCTGTGGGTATAAACTTTTAAGTCAAGAAAGGCTAGTATCCTTTGGAATGTAAAGTGCATCAGAAAATAGAGAAGAGAACCATTTGTTGGTAGATGTTTTTTTACTGGATTGCCTGAAAGAATTTTTGTTGATCAATGGTTCATTATGCCTTAGTTTACAAAAATTTATGGTTATGCCAATCCTCCCACAAAGGAGCACTGGAATATTAAGTTCCTATTTAGTTAACAGATAAATTTTATTACTTTTTCAACAACTGGGCAGAACTTATTGTACCTCATTATCTATGACAACAGAATGACTGCATATTTACCCTAGCATAAATTCCTTAAAGCATTTTTCAGCTATATGGAAACCTTAATCCACAAAGTGGACGCGTAATTCTCTGAAGTAAAATGAAATGCAAAGTGGGCTGAATTCTCCAGAGATAAAATAGAAATTTAATTTTGAGATAATAATACATTGCTTACCTCTAAATGTTTTAATATCAAGTATATCACTCTTTTATAAAATTTTCATTTCTGGTTCAGTAATTAGAATATTGATATAGATTGCCAATAGTCTTCCTAAACATTCCCCTCAGCTTGACTGAATTTAGACAGGTTTCTTCCTGTCAATGGAACCTGACCTTCTTTCTAAAGCAAATGTTCTAAGAAAGAAGGTACAATTATAAATTGTTTCTCTGCCCCTTTGATATGTAAATATTCCACAACCTGTAATGTCTTTCTTCAATACTACCTTTAAAAATGCAAATATCTGTTTTTATGCCAGTACCATGATGTTTTTGTTACTATAGCTCTGTAGTATCCTTTGAAATCTGTTATTATGATGCCTCCAGCATTGCTCTTTTTGCCTACAATTGCTTTGGGTATTCTGGGTCTTTTATTCTTCCATATGAATTGTGTGACTGTTTTTCTAATTCTGTGAAGAATGTTGTTAGTATTTTTTGATGGAGATAACATTGATGTAAATAGTTTTTGATATGTCCATTTTAACAATATTAATTTTGACTATCCAAGAACATGAGATATTTTTCTATCTTCTAAGGTGTTCTTCAATTTCTTTCTTCATTGTTCTATAATTTTAATTATAGAGGTCCCTTATGGTTTAGATATGCGGTTTCACCCAAAAGTTAGACAATGCAAGAATTTTCAGAGGCGAAATGATTGGCTCATGCAAGCCTTAAACTAACAGTGGATTAATTCTCTAATATGGATTAACTGGGCAGTAACTGCAGGAAGTGTATTGCTACAGGTAGGTTGGTCACTGGGGGCATGACTTTGAGATTTATATTTTGTCCCTAGTGAGCCGAGCTCTATTTGCTTCTTCTACCATGACGTTCTGTCTCACCTCAAGCGGAGAGCAATGGAGTTGGCCATCTGTGGACTGAGAGCTCTGAAACTGTGAGCACCAAATCAACTTTTCCTCCCTTAAGTTGTTTTTGTCAGGTATTTTGGTTGCAACAAGAAAGCTTACTAAAACAAGGTATTTCGCCTCCTTGGTTAGATTTATTCCTAGGTATTTTATTTTTTATTTTGTTTGAAATTATTGTGAATAGAATTGTTTTCCTGATTTCTTTTTCAGATTTATTTTCAGTATATAGAAAAGTAATGGATTTTTGTATGTTGATTTTGTATCCTGATACTTTACTGAAGTTGTTTATCAGCTCTAGCAGTATTCTGGTGGAGTTTTTTGGTCTTCTAAGTATAAGATCATACTAATAGGGAACAGAGAGATGTAAGCAGTGAGAACAAGAGGTTAAGGGAATGATTCTATAAACTGAGTTTACTGTGTTGACCCCTACATGATTTCATTTTTAAAAAAGCAATTACCCTGCAGTCCTGCCTGGCTTAAGTCAACAGGACATATTACATTCCTCAGCAAACTGCCTGTTACCTGCAGGAGAAATGCAGGCCCAAAATGCCAATAAGAAGTACACAAGTTACCCTGAAAGAGGGTAGACCAGGTCCCAGAATTCAGGGAGATAAAGATAATTCCCCCTAATCATAAAATCTCCAAGAATAGGTTCCTATTAGAACTAGTGAGCACGGGACAAAGTGACCTAGAGTTGACATGCGTGGTGGAAACTCAAATGTCTGATGTCATCATGCTGTCAATCAAGAGGTGGGCCTGGAGGGGATTCACTGGAAACTTCCCTGGGGTCCCCCTAAAAACTGGAGGGCAAGAGCAGCATGTCATCCCTCTTTTTTCTGAGAGGACCCACTCTATTCCTTGAGAGTGTAGCCTTTTCCTCTTTCCTATCCCTTCTAATAAACTCATGACTGTTACACTGAGCAACATATCTAAAATCTTTCTGACATGATTACAAGAATCAGATATGAATAGGGGATCTCTGTAACTCCCTCAGCTTCATGATAGGCCTCTGCTTCAAACAACATCATCAGCAAATACTGATAATTTGACTCCTTTCTTTCCTATTTGTATCTTTTATTTCCTTCTCCTGCCTAACTGCCCTAGGTAAAATTTAAAGTACTATTTTAGTAGGAATGATGAGAGTGGGCATCCTTCTCTCATTCCTGATATTAGAGGAAATGCTTACAGTTTTTCCCATTCAATGTAATGTTCATTGAATTTGTTGTGAATAGCCTTTAACCATTTTAATAGACTAGAAGACACAGAGACAAACCTACACAGGTATAATCATCTAATCCTTGATAAGGGCAGCAAAACATCCATTGATACATTGGAGAAAAGACAGCCTTTCTATCAAATGGTGCTGGGAAAACTGGATGTCCATATGTAGAAGAAACGAAACGAGCACTACTGCCCTACGCAAAAATCAACCCAGAGTGGATCAACGACCCAGGAATTACACCAGAAATGTTGCAAGTGCTAGAAGAAAACATAGAGTCAACAATCCAACATATAGGCTCAGGCAAACACTCTTTCAAATAAGACCCCTATAGCTCAGAAAATAAAATCAATAATTAACAAATGGGATGACATCAAATTAAAATAAGTCTGCACAGCAAAGAAATTAATTAAGAACATGGAGAGCCCACAGAATGGGAGAAAAAGTTTGCTAGCTATTCTCTGACACAGGATTAATAAAGAGAACATATAAAGTACTTGAAACTTACCAACAACAAAAAATAATTAACAAATGGGCAAATGAACTAAACAGATAGTTCTCAAAAAAAGAATATAAAATGACCATCAAGTATATTAAAAATGTTCAGCATTTTTATCATTAAATAAAAGCAAATAAAAACTATATTGAGATCTCATCTGATTTGTTATAATGGCAATCATTGAGAACACAAGTAATAAATGCTGATGATAATAATAAATGCTGGAGAAAGGAACACATATACTTCATGGGATTATAAATTAATAAAACCACTATGGATATTAGTATGAAGTTTCCTCAAAAGACTGTGAATGGAATCACCATGAGACCCTGCTACTTCACGCCTCAGTATTTATCTAAAAGAATTAAAGTTACCATACTACAATGATGAATGCAGACCCACATTTATAGCAGTGCAATTCACAATAGCCAAGTTATTGAACCAGGCTTGTTGTCTTTCAGTAGATGAATGGATAAAGAAAATGTGATATATATGTACAAAATAAAGGTTTATTCAGCAATGAAAAACAACTGTGTTGTTCTCAGGAAAATAGATGGAACTAGAGAATACCATGTTAAGTCAAATAAGCCCAACTTAGAAAATTCAAAGGTTTTATGTTTCCTTACATATATGGAAGCTAGAAAGAAAAAAATGAATAAAAGGAGAAATCTCATCAAAATAGAAGGAAAACCAGTAGAACTCAAAGACAGTGAAATAGTATCTTCATTATCATTTTATAAATTTGTATTAATAAAATTTCTAAATATACACAATAATAAATAAACTGTTATACCCCATCACCCAGGATTTTTTTAAAAATTAGTATTTTTCTTGTTCTTTTTGTTTGTTATAGTAGGGTAAAGGATTGTGAAATATTGTTTTCTATTATATATTGGAAAATTATAATCGCATATATATATTTATGGGGTATGAAGTACTGTAATATATGAATACAATGAGAATGATTGGATTACGCTAACTTATCTGTTACCTCAAATACACATTTATTCCTTTGAACTAACTGAAACGTTGTGTCCTTTGACCAAACTTGAATTGCCCCCTCTCCAGTCTCTGGTAACTATCATTCTGCTCTCTGTTTCTATGAGTTCAATTGCTTTAGATTTCATGCATAAATGAAAATATGCTATACTTGTCTTTGTGTGCCTAGCTTATTTTACTTAACATAATGTCCTCTAGGTTCATTCATTTTGTCACAAATGACATAGTTTCCTTCCATTATGGCTAAATAATATTCCATGTTGTACACCACTTTTCTTTATCCTTTTCAATTGATGGGCAGTTAGATTGACTTCAAAACTTGCTATTAGGAAAAATGTTACAATAAACATGGAAGTCCCTATGGCTATCCCATATTCTAAATTCTTTTCCTTTGAATATATACCCAGAAGTGGGATTACTGAATCATATGGTAATTTTATTTTTAATTCTTAAGGAACCTCCATAATATTTTCCATAATGACTGTATAAATTTACATTCCACCAACAATGTACCAGAGTTTCCTTCTTAGACAACTAAATTCTTGCTAGAATTTTTTATTTTTAGCCTTTTTTAATATATTGTTAGCCAATGAATCATGGTGAATAATTATTTTAATGTACTGTTGAATTTGGTTTGTTCATATTTTCTTAAGGGTATCTACATTTATGTCATTAGAGATATTGGCTTGTTACTTTCTTTTCTCACAATGTCCCTTGTCTGGCTTATCAGAGTAGTGCTAATCTTATAAAGAGTTTTGAAGTGTTACTTCTTCTTCAATTTTTTGGAAATGATTGAAAAGGACTATTACTAGTTCTTTTAAATGTTTCATGGAATTCATTCTTGAAACCTCCAAGGTCTAGGTTGTTTTCTGATAGGAAATTATTTTTACTGATTCAAAGTTTTCATTTGTTATTGAGCTATTCAGATTTTCCATTTCTTTTTGGTTCACTAAAGTTAATACCAAACAGCACAGTATTTCACTCCATGTCAATATCCATTAAAGGCAAAGAAAGTCGATTTTGTACCAAAAATTTAAAAAAAGAAAGAAAAGAATCACACTTTTGTGATTACTTTGAAAAGTCAACAAAATTGGCAATCATAGCTTATCAGTTAAATGCCCCTAGCTGTCTAAAAAATATATTTTAAGTTTGCTTTTGAACTAGAAAACAACCTGAACAGTCCATTCATCTTTCTCTCTCTCTTTCTCTCTCCCTCCACTTTATTTTTTAATATAGATAAATCTCCTCTCCCTTGACCCTATATTGTTCAAGTCATTGTCTGTTATAAGAAATTAGATCAGTTATCCTGTAGAAGAGTATTACAGTTTGGATCTGGAATGGACCTCAACAACTTGCATAGAGTAAAAACTCCATCCTGCAAGTACAGATAAAACTGAAATAAATCACCCAACAAAGAATAAAAGCTGGTAAAATGAAAAAGACCCACCTACTGCTGTAAGAACAAATCTCAATACTCTAAAAAATGCAACATAATCCAGTTTCCCTGTTTCATCCATACTGTTCATCAAAAAAAAAATCATGAAAATAATTCTAATTTGTATAACTTGTGCATAAAAAAGTCTCCCCTCATTTCATATATTGTAAAATAATGCTGTTTGAAATTTTTTATCAGTATTAACATTTTTAACATATCAAAGACCTGTTCTGTCTAGGCTATTTGTTTCCATTGTTATAAAGGAGTGAGAGAGTTACACATAATTTTAGTGTGCATTTTTTTGATTCTATTGATTCCTGATGAAGTTATTTTACATTCTATTACCTTTATTTATGACTAAGTCTCTTCTCATAACATATATATTTCTGATTTTTTGACTGAGGTTTGTTAAAATTAATAATAATTAGACAAAGAGAGTAAAGATTTCTTGTCAGATTTATATATTTCTCATTTTTTCTTGAATCTCCCATATGAATGACATTAAATATGTATATACTAACATTATAAAAGAAAGAGAACAGAAGTTTAATATATTATATGCTTAAGAGGAAAAAAAGAAAAGTATCTTTCTCAATCCATAATTTGTTAAGCTGTCATTAATTTATAAGTGACCATGTGTATTAATTAAATGACAGGATGCCCAGCCAATTTTCCTATTGTAGGTGAATAAAAAAGAATCTCCAATATTCCAGGCCATCTCAGTGATTACTTTCTCACACTGCACTGTCTCTAAAATGCAAAATATTTAGCCTAAAATTCAAAGTTTTGTGAGGTTAGTACTGAGTATTTAACAATAACATATGGTGTGTTTTCGATTTCAAAAATTAGAAATAAATATGAGGCATCAAAATTATACAACAAAATCATGGCTTTAGCAAATTAAGACAAAATTTAAACTCTAAAAATAAATATTAGCTTCTAAATTGCCTTTCTTAGAAATCGCCTGTTAAATAATTCTACAGTGCTAATGTGTGGCCTTAAATTTTTGAAAACCAAAACTAAAAAGAACTTATAATAATTGATTTATATCATTATCATAGTACTTACTCTAGGAAAGACTTATAAAACATATTAGTAATACTTCTTTATTAAAATGAACTTGCATGAGTTTTCTTGCATTTGGTTTTTATTTATTCAGGCATTGATGTATTACCAAAAGAACATGAAATCTAAAATCAGTCAGACCTTCATTCTAAAGCCTGACTTTGTCACTCCTAGCAGTGTGTTACTTTAGGCAGTAGCTTAATCTTTCTAATTCTTACATTAGTATCTAAAACTTACAATTTAGTGCCTTTATTTCAGGGGTTGTGTGAGGACAAAATGTGATAAGTAAAGTTTCTTAAGTGTCTGCAACTCAGTACATATTCTGTAAATATTGGCATCCTTCCCATTCTTTTTCTGTTCCTTCCTCACAAAAGAAGAATCTTAGTTCAAAAATCAGATGTTTTCAGAATATTCAGGGAATAGAAAGAAGATAGATGTCATTAGAACCGTTTTAGTCTCTTACTGTGATATATCTCCATCCACTGCATTAAGGCACATTCTCTGCCTTACCTCCTGTTATATGAACCATTTGCTCTCCTACTGAAAATTTACCTGCTACTCATGCCCTGCATCCCATCTGCTTTGCCCTCATCTAGACTTTTGCTCTTGCAAACTCTCCTTTGTTTCCCTTTCCTCCCATCTTCTTTCCGAACATAAACCATATTGTTTTCTTCTACCTTAAAAAAGGAAACAAATACAAATTTCACTTGACTGACATTATCCTTCTGCATCAATTCTGATTTTTTTTCTGTGAGCAAAATATTAAAAACTTTGCTGTAGATACAGTCTATCTTTGCTATACTCTTAATTCCAGACCTAAATCAAGAATTTTCCTTATGTCAGACCTTCACATATTGAGCCATCATTTAAAATATTTCCTTTGAGGTAGCTGATTGCAATGTTGGATGACTTATTATTAAACATATTCTGCCAAAAAGTAACCAAAATCTGTCCTCTTACAATCCATAGTAATTTCTCATTTATGTGAAAAGTTTCAAATCTTTGATGACAGCTATTATTTTCCATTTTTGCCCCCTCTGGGCTAATTATTTTTACTTCTTTTCAAACATTCCTTATTTAAAACTGAATCTGCAAAACTTTACTCCAACATCATGTTCTATTTTCAGTGACATTTGTTAATGTTTCTATTAAGTTTATAGTTTTACTGAAACTACTTGACAAATAATGTTTTACGTTTCATTAAAATCAAGGATTTTATGAAGAACATGGTCACTCATTATTTTTTGGCTTTACATTTCATATCGTATTTCAAATATACTTATATAATTTAAATATATGATAAGCTTATTATCTGAACTTCCCTTGTATAATTCTTCTGTTTGTTGCATCTAATTCTTACTCTTTTCTTGGGTTTTATGATTTTGAATATTGACTTCTGCTTCATTTTTGCTTATTTGAAATCCTGAGCAACCTGAAATTTCACATTGATGAAATTTGCTTTTGCTTTGTCTGGGTGCCCTGAGACCACTCTTAATTTATCATCTTCAGCCAGGATAATTTGGGTAGTCTAAATTTAAATAATACTTAATGTGAATAAAAGAACATAAGAGATATTATTTTTTTCCCTGGAGCTAGGGTGAGACAGACAAAGCTCATTGCCATTTTCTGGTACTGGATTGTATGCTGTTCTGATTTATCTTTGTAATGATTGTACCCAGTTGTGGACAGTGGTCTTTTGATCACATCCTCACATAACTTGAAAATGCAGAGGTCATTCAGGTATTCCAGCTTCTTCCCATACATGAAATGTAAAAACTGTCTCTAATGATAAGCAAGCACCCTGGGATTTGTTGACTAACCCTCACATTCTGTCTTCTTTGCTCTTAGTGATTGGTTCAAGATTTGTCATTTCATCCAATCATGCAAAATAAAACTTAATTGTAGTTGTAAAATCAGAATATTTGATAAATAGATTTTTTTGTCTCTTTATATTGGACTTGTTAGTGTAAGGCTTATAAAGGCCTCAGCTCTAGAGAGAGGACCAACAAATTGAAAGAATGCTGTTAACCCAGAGGAAAGCAGAGCTAAGAGTTAGTTATAGGATGGAAATCCAAAAGTCATCATTTTATTTGAGT
Source organism: Geosciurus inauris (assembly GCA_004024805.1). NCBI lineage: Eukaryota > Metazoa > Chordata > Mammalia > Rodentia > Sciuridae > Geosciurus > Geosciurus inauris. The sequence goes on from PVHX01001860.1 coordinate 113,336, forward strand.
CATTAGGTTTAGCAGCCCCATATTTAGTGGGCCACATCTTGAATTTATGACTTGAGGTCTGCTTGAATGGGGTTTCTGTAACCCAAATAAATATAAATAAGTACAAGAGCATAATGGCTCTTCTTTGTCTTCTCCCATCTTTCTCTGCTTGGCAAGTGGTAAGAAGTATGAATTTAAGTGTGAAATGTAGAGAACAAGAAATAATTTGACTACCCTATAGTGAACACTGTGATTTTCAGCTAATACTGCTTTGTTGAACTGAAAGGTTAATCAACCAGCTACTGAAATTTCGGTTATTAGATGTTCTCAGCTGTCAGCCTGTATCAGTGCCCCACCAGAGGAACAGAATCAGTAGAGAATATAATGAAGAGATTTGTTGCATGGACTTGGTTTACGTAACTGTGGGGGCTGGCAGGGCATATCTGGAATATGCAGGGAAAGCCATGAGCAAGGCATAAGCTGAATCTCTTGCTCATCAGTAGAATCTCTTCTTCAAGGAAACTCAGTTTTGTTCTTAAAGTCTGTCAATGTATTGCATCAGATTCCACCAAATTATCCCCAAATAATCTCCTTTACTTAAAGACAACTGAAATTATCTTCACAGAAACAACTACTTGTGTTTGCATAACTAGGGACTATAACCCACCCAAAGAGATACATGAAACTATTACATAGCCTTCTTTCAGAACAGCGACAGTTGAAGAGTCTCCTCCTCTGACATTATGATCCCTTCCCAGAGCAAATGAATTTAGTGACTAGTCAACACAAGTCTATGAAAGCCTGATACTTTTGATCCAACTTGGGAAAATTCTGAAGGTTATATCAACTTTAGAATTTTCCTTGGTGTTGGCTGAAGCCTTTCTCGAGACTTCCAACCTTCCTTTAGCCAATCCTATTTTCTTGCATTCCTTATACAACTATGGAACTACTTTTTCATAAATTTCACATACAAATCCCTCCTCAGAACCCCCTCTTGGGGAGCTCAACCTGACGCATCTGTCAACATTCTCTTTACTTATCTTCCTAAACACACACATGAATGATACTTGGTGTTCTTTTAAAACTCAGGAAACAGTAAGACTAAAGCTCCCCAGTGCATTCTAATACTAAGACTACATGCATGTGATTTACTAGTTTATGTGCATGCAGTATACATACAGCATATAATGTGTTCAGTAAATGAATATAAATAATAGACAGTATTAGAGTTGGTTACCACCAATAGTTAAAAAACTCTATTCATTAAACTAGAAAGCAGAGATTGTTTTGATTAACATCTAAATTTATTTTAATTTTACTAGTGTTTTATAAAACATAAAGTTTGATATCCACTTTAAACTGAAGGAAGAGGGAAGATTAGTGATTGACTTTATGACCACATTAGAATTGACTAGTACCTTACATCAAGAGTCCCTAAATTAGCCTGTGATGCTTATTTTCAATCAACTTAAATTCTGGTTTGCTGGAGTGAAATGACTCTGAATTTAATGACACCATTCCACTCAATTCTCTTATTGCCTTCATTATGAATATAATAGCTTTCTTATTGTATTTCTATCATTCTTACTCGAATGGAGAAAGGAGAAAATTACTGTAACTTTAAAAAAAAAAGGGGAGAACATGCATATTGCTTCATCCTAAAAGAGGTGGTGCATGAGTATTGTTCCAGAAATGTCCACGACAGGCATTTATCGTTTCCTAAAAAACAGATTGAGAAAACCTAATTCTGTGTAAATGACAATTTTTAGGTCGATGCATTTTACCTCTCCTGGACATGATTACTGTTAAATTGGACAAAGAAATAAAAATGTGGAGGAGGGATTTTTTTTTTTTATAGCACAAATATTGGCAAACAATATACACCAGGGTTTTCCCCAGAGAGCTGGTGGTCCATAAAAACCACACATGTGCTACTAACTCAAGGACATGGTACCGTCAATTTTTCTTTCTCTTCCTCATCCAATTTTAATACAATAAAAAAACAAACAAAACAAATTTAATAAAAAATGCAAGCTGACTAAATTTATCAAATTTATATTAATCTGTTCTAGCTAGTAAAACAGCATTCAAGCATGTGGGGATTATATAACAAAATCACCACAGATGTTCAGACATTAGCAATGCAAGTCAGAGATAGAGATGTTTTGGCTCATGAATTTGTAAGTTTTTGCTAAGGAATTTATAACTTATGGGAAAAGCACAATGATAGCATTTATTTGGTGGATTAGAAACAGAAGGGGTGATCCAATTTGTGTTGCTTTGTTTATTTATCCTGAAGTTTAAAGACTTGTTTTTTAATGTATGAAAGCAGTATATGGTGAAATATTATTATCAAAGCAGGACACATAGCCAATTCACTTTCACACACATCTTGCTTATGTTCAAAACCTTGCAATGGCCACTGGTTTTCTCTTAAGGGAAAACCAAGATCCTTACAATGTCCAATCAAGCCATATAGGATGCAGCCTTAATGAGGACACGGCCTGTCTTTGCATTGCTTACTCCTATTTAATTACCCCATAGGACGGTTCCTGGAACACAGTACATGCTCATTAAATATTTTTGACAAATATTTTGACTAAAATTATTAAAGGTTTGTTGGGAGGAGATGTGAGTTGCCATCCATTTTCTTCCTTTATCATAGTTTTTCAGTGGACATTATGCAAAAATAATCATAGATGCACAATGGTTTCAGACTCTTACAGTGTGTACTGATTCTGTCTTGGGGTGTTTAAATTAATTATTGAATATTTGCCAAAGAATAATTGGTCCTTCTAATATCTGGAAATCTTAACATTTCATGGGCCATGCTGGAGGAAACCTTAGTGAAATTTTTACAAACTATGATAGACTGAGATATAAACATAAAAATTAAAAGAAACTGATACTTCAGTATCTGAGTTAGAAATCCAGGTAGTACAAAAAGAATGGAGACTAACATATACCAAGTACTTATTATTTATCTTTTTCTAAGTAATTTGATTGCACCATATTATTTTATACTCATAATGGCTTTATGAATTGTATTTTTTATTATTCCCATGTTAGAGATAAGCTGAGACTTAAATAATTTTAAAATATTATTTCATTAGTCAGGATTTTCCAAATATATAGAGTCAACAGGACATGTATGCACACATAAATTGGGAGATTTTCTTTAGGAATTGGCTCCTACAATTGTGAGGGCCAGCAAGACTGAAACATGTTTTTCAGGCCATTACAGTCTTGTCTTTTTTTTGTTTATATTGAGATATAATTGACAAATAAAAATTATTTGTATTCTAGGTGGTATGTTACATGATGTTTTTATGTTACATTATTTTTTTTGTAGCACTGGTGATCAAATAACATGATATTTTCATATATGCATGTTATAAAACAATTACTACAATCTGATTAACATATCTATCACCTTGTCGTAGGTATCCTTTAAAATTAGGATGTTTTAGAGAAGATTCAAATTGTTCTTTCTCAGTCCTAAGCATTGTCCTGCTAACCTGTTCTAAGCTATTTCTCCATCCCAACTTCCTATGGGCAATCATCTCCTGCTGAAAACAGAAGTTGAAACTCACTCAAAGCTCAACTGCCAGGAGGATGCAACAGAACAGAGAAAACTACAATTGCAACGTGTCCCTGCTAAATCTAAACATACATATTTCTTGGCTTTGTTCTCCATAAGTTATCTTTCCTACAAATTACAATTCTTCTGTGGTTTGGTTTGGAGAAAGGTAGACTAGTTGTCTTCCAAGTTGGACCAAACTGTGAATAAATTAATTTTTCCTTTTTATGTAGTTTTTCTATTACTCTGGATGCAGGTGGGAAACTAAATTCAGTCACTGTATCATAAATTCAGGTCTCTGGCCAAGAGTCTGGTAAAAAGGCCACATGGGCTGCAGGCAGTAAAGCCGTTGAGTAGGACTTCCTAAGCCTTTTGGAGCCTACATCATGCCACCAGGTGTCCCAGATGCTAGACATGGAGATTCTAAGTTTAATATCTGTCCTGCTTGGTTTTATCTTGCTTTGGCCTGATTCATCCACCTGTTTGCCTATGCCTCCCTTGAGATGGGAATGTTTGCTCTGTGCCATTTTATCTTGGAAGTCTATAACTTGATTTTTGATCTTTATGGGGCTCACACCTAAGAGTTTGCCTTGAGTGTCAGAAGAGCTTTGAGCTTAGACTTTGAACAATAATGGAACTGATGAGACTATGAGGACTGTTGGTGACAAGTGCATTTTGTATTATGAGAGGAACATGAGCATTTGGGGGTCAGGAATGGAAAGTTGTGGTTTGGATTTCAAATGTACTCCAGGTGCATGTGTGAAGGCTTAGTCCCCATGCAATGGTGCTACTGGGAGGTGGTAGAAAGTTCAGGAAGTGGAACCTAAATGGAGGAAGAAGGTCATTGAGTAGTGTGTCCTTGAAGGGTATATTGGAATGCCAGTTCTTCCTTCCTCTTCCTCTCTCTTTCTTTCTCTGCTTTTTGGCCAGCATGAAATGAATAGTTTCCCCCACCATGTACCATGCCACAGATGTACATCATCCTGCCATGATATACTCCCTTGCCAAAGGCTCAAAGGCCACAAGGCCAAGTGGATTTCTTATATTTGAAATAAACCAAAGTAAATATTTCCTCCTTTTAAGTTTGTTTTTCTCAGGCATTTTGTCAAAGAGATAGAAAGCTAACATAGAAAGGAAGCATTTTATAATTCCATGATTAGTGCTTAATCTTTCAGTGAGCCTTTGTCCTTGGAATGAAACCTCCACATGTGCTTCCTTGCTTTCTCCAACCCCTTTACATGTGAGGAGAAGATGACATGGGGCTGGAGTTGCGTATTTTCCTTCCCCCCAGAAAAATAATGCTCTGGAAAAATCCAAATATGTTAGACTCTGGTCAAACAGATACCCTTGAGGGCAGGCCTTTGTTAGGAACAGACTGTTTGGGTCACATTTCAAAATTATTATTATTTTCTTCTTCCTCTGGCACATGCATGAGGGTATTATTCCCTGATGTTTACTCTGAGAACTTGGAGGGTCTCCTGAAGGTAAAATTCGTGGAAATGTGGCCCCCTTAAAGAGAACTGATCTCTCCACTAGTCCATGTTATGTGTCCAGCATGTATTCAATTTCTAAGTTGTCCTACCAGTTGTTTGGGCCCAGCAGTGGCTTCTGTTCCCAGTGAGCTGTGATTTTCTATACTCATGCCTCTCTGGTTTTCATGGCAGTAATTTGCCCTGTGGCCTCAGCTCTTTGGTAGTTAGTTCTAAGAAGAGTGATGGTTTCTGTTTTTGCAGTATTTTTCTAGTTATCAAGCTAGGAGTGATTACTTCTAAGTTCTTTACATGTTAGACCAGAAATTTAAATCCATGAGTAATTAAAATAAAAATGTTTAAATTATATAAATGGAATATATTATTAGAAAAAGATAATTCAGCATAAAATGAAATGCTCTCAGAAAAGAGGAAAATAGATAAAACTTATGAGAACCTGATAGCTTTGAAGTACCATATAAATATCTTATTGTTATTAATTCATAGTTTTGTGAGTTTTTCTTCAAACAATGGATGGAAGAACATATGATTCTTTTCATCTTCTGTGGTTCATTATCCCATCCATACACGATGCTTTAAATATGTGTGCTATTTGAGCTTATTTACTGAAAAAAGATGAAATTGACATTAATCACACATTTACTATAAAAAGAGAGAAACAACAATAAAAAATAAATCCTGACAACCTAGGAATTGGTAAGAGCTGCCCAAACTACAGATGCAAAGGTTTTCAAATATGTGTTGCTAGCAATAAAACCCTTCTTTAAAGCAGTGTAATATAGGAATTCATATAAAGATAGAAAAAATTGGACTGGTTATACTTAGGGAAGAGGAGTTTATAGCTTTCCTTGCATGGATGCTTTCTGCCTATCTAACATCCATGTTATCATGGGAGAACATGTTTTAAAGTTTTGAATAATCATCCAGATTTTAGTGAATTGGCCATAAACTCTATCTATTTTGAAAATTTAAATACCATATATATTCTTTGTTTTAGGAAAATATAAATACCATCAAAAATCTAGAATGCTAATTCTATTTTCTGAGAATCTGAATGTCATAGGGTTTAGAGAATTTACCTAAATAATACAACTGATGCATTCACATACTTATCTGGTTTTGAGGAAATAAGATTAAATTCAGTTCTGATCTTTAGCTTTCTTGGGTCTCTATGTCTATATCTTCTTTGACTACAATTTTTGGGGGCAATCCTAATCTGATGGCATACCTTGCTGCAAGGATAAATTTTAATGACCGCCTAGTGTGCCTGATTGTAATCTCATTGAGAAAACTGAGCTTTTAAGCTAAATCCTCCTTTCTCTCTCAATGCATATGACACTTGTTGGTGATTTTCCCTGAGTCATATACTTACTGGTAACTCACTTTCTTCTTTATGTGCCTATATTATTAATAAATGTTGTGGATTGTTTTATATTTTTTTACTTAAAACACCAACAGACAGTAAATATTGTGAGTAGTTCAAAATTTTAGTACATATGACATGAGACAGTTTGCCAACTGCTAGGAAAATCTAATAATAAATGCATACTTTTTAACTAAAAATTTAAGCAGCCAAGTAATAACTGCACATCAAATATTATATACTAAGGTGATTAGAGAAAAATCCATTGATGATCTAAGCAAATTTTATTTAAGCCCCATGTGAAAGACAATGTATATGTCACGCAGTATCCTACAGAAAATTTGATTGCTACAAAGATCTTCCTTCAAGAGAAAGGAGATTCTAATAGTATTTTTTGATGCTGACAGATAGTAATAAATAACTGTGAAGAAGCAAACAATACAAATAAAATTGATAAAATGTCTTACTCATGATGTAGAACATCAATAACTGTTTTCTCAGTCTATATATACTCACCTTTTGAAGATATTTCATTAAAGAATATAACAATGAAAGCCATGAATGATGTGTTCAAGCACTGTAAGAATAAATTATGGTTCTTATTACTGACTTTGGTACTATTCCAATAAGTGCTTGATAAAACGGAATTTTCTCATTATTAGTTATTCCTGTATAAACTGGTGTACCTCAGTATTATACAGCATAAGAGGATAAAATTGTATTGTAAATGTTGCACAACCCATGGTATTGAGGGGGGAAAAGTCAATATAACCTAAATAAATGTAATTTATTGCAATAAAAAACAAGTTTTATTTCTAATAAAACAATACAATTGTTTAAACATCCATCCATCCATCCATCCATCCATCCATCCATCCATCTACTCACCCCTCCAAACATTCTTTTGTATGCAAACACTATACTAGGTCATGCTCATATATGTTGATACTTGTATAAGTACTTGAAACATGGCAGTCACTCTACATATACCAATCACCTACTACTCTTCTTTGTTCTGATTACATATTCTCATACTAGCCATTTTCCTCTTTCGAGGACCAAATCAAATCTTTCATTTTCTACTCAGATTCTGTCAACATCATGGTAAACTAGCCTTATTTTTCCAATTAGCATTCTTTTATTTGCTATGCATGACTAGTCTGTTAAATATATGGATATCATTCTGTCAATACCATGTGTCTTAAGAAAAATAATTGTATATTTTTAATGAATTTGTTATATTATAGACTTAAAATAGTCACTTAGTGAATATTTGCTAATGAAGACTAAATATAGGTGAAGGTAACCTATTATTATCTAAGAATCTATATTATAGTTGAACCAAGTTCTGTATGGTGCCCTGGGAGAATTGTGTCTCTTTATATCTAGTTTCTCACTTGCCCCACTATTTATTCAAGTAATTTCAATGGTCCTTGAATAGCAGCAAAATCAAACTAACTAAAATTTATTGAGCTTCTACTATGAACCAGCTTTTTATATAAATCACCTTTCTAAATCATCACAAGAATATTATGCTCTACAAATTATTATTCCTATGTTACAGATAAGTAAGACTCACAGAAGTTAACAAAACTGTTTTAAGGGGCCCATAGTAGCAAAACCTCAGTTATACTCAAGTAGGCCAGACGTCAAAGCCTGGGTTCTTGTTCTCATATACAATATCTAACTTCTACTTAGGCAACCTAAATTTGCTTTTCTTCCTGGTCTCTTGTCAGTGTGATTTTCGTAGACTTCTTGTTTTTACAATTATACACTCTGGAACAAATACATATAAATATGCCTATACATATGTTCACAAGGGAGAAACACTCCAAAGAGTAAATATGTGTCCTGAAAAATAAAAGAATAACAAGAGGGTAATATTTACCTAAAGATCCCTAAAATTTACATGACGCTAGTGCTCATAATTATTCAAATTATTGGTATCAAAGTCTCAGAGTCTTATTCTTGTATGAACTGGTATTTCCTTGGCCTTTCTGAGAATAAAAATAAACAAAATGACAAGCTTCTTCTTTTTTCAATATTACTCAAATAGCAATGGAAAATTCCATTCAAAACTGAAATTATTGTTTGTACTAGTTTGAAATCTTAATATAGTATCCATAATGCTTTTAGGTAAGGGTGTGTGTATATGTGTGTGTTTGTGTGTGTATGTGTTTTCATCACCTCTGGTATCACGAATTTTGTTGTTTTATCCATAGTATTCCCTTTTACAGAATATAATTGAATTAAAATCTGTAGAATACAGTGTTTTTAGACTGGTTTCTCTCACTGCTATTAGCAATACATATTTAAGATTTCTCCATGTCTTTTAATGAATTAATCTACTCTTTTATTTCTTTTTATCATTGACTGATATTTCATAGTATGAATTTTCCACAGGTTTATCCATTCACTTCATTCTAAGATGAAGGACATCTTTGTGGAATCCATTCTTTGGCAATAATGAGTAAAACTTCCAAAAACATTCATGTCTGGGTTTTTGTGTAGCTATAAACTTTCAGCCCATTTGGATATATGCATAGGATCAGGATTGCTGAGTCATATGGTAAACTATATTTACCTTTGTAAGAAATTGCCAGACTGTATTCCAAAGTGGCTATTCTATTTTGTATTCCATTATAATCAAATGAGTGTCCCTATTGCTTCATATTCTTAACAGTTTTTGGAGTTTTGTGTGTTTTGGATTTTTGCCATTGTAAAAATGGGTCATGGTATGATTAAGTTTTAATTAGTCTTATTGCTTAAAGTATTTCTCAATGTTATCTTCCCCATGTAGATTCTAAAATTAGTTGTCTGCCAGCATTTTATTGCCCTAAGTTTCTAGAGTATCTGTTCATATTAATTCTTGTTTGCAGGCCCAGCAAATGATTTTTTGATCTCATTGTTTTTTTGCTATTCCTGGTTATATATTCAACAGTAATCAACATAAATATTGGCATCCTGTTCACAACTTCTTCCCCTAATGCTGGAAGTTCACTGTGTTCATGATCTGCCTCTCATGTTATCTCAGAAGACAGGCTTAGCCAATATTTTGCACAGTATAATATGGATTGCTATAACACAGATTGCTTTCCATTCAGCCACTAGCTCCTAAGTGAATGTCAGATATTTTTAGCTTTCATTTAGCCCCCTATTTCTGCTTACCAATTCCTGTATTTGTCAAAGTAAGCTATCTTTTAGAAGCCTCAAATCAGCAATTTAAAGCAAATGTTTATTTTTCATTGTGCTACATGTCTGTCTGGAGCCAGCAGTGTATTTTGCTCTACCTTATCTTCTCTTAGGGCAGTAGATTGCTAGAGATGTAGTAGATTACCTCCTGAGATGTTGTTTGCAACAGTAGGGAGAAAAGAACATGAGCAATGCAGCATCAGTGCTTCCACTCTTAGGCAACAAATGTCACTTCTGCACATACTTCATTTGCCTAGAGAAGTAACATGCCATGCCTATCTTCAAAAATGCTCAGAGGTATAATCCTACCCTGTGTGCAGAAAGATGAGAAAAAAATAGTATTGGTAATTTGCACTGAATGTAATCTCAGTAGCCTACCTGAGTTTTAGTACAATAAATCTCACGAAATCATATTAAATATTATTAATTACATTAATTGCAAACTCCTTATCTCTATGTATTTTTCTCTAAGAAAGATGAAGGTAAGCTATGTCTGACAGGTACCCTATAAAACCTGCTACTCAGGATAAGTTTGGCTTGGGTTCTAAGTATGAAGATCAAGTACAGTTAAAGTAAAAAAGCTTCTTTTTAACCTTTCTGTATACTAAGGTATTTCTAATCCTTTGTAATATGAGAAGAAATTTCAAGGAAATTTGCATCTTTTTCATTCATCAAAAATAAGATTTTAAACAGAAGAAGAGTTCCAGGGTGTTTTTTAAAACAACAGAGGATAAATTTATACAGCATGAAAAAATTTAGGACTAAGGTAATGTACACATACAGTAAAACAAATACCATTCTAAAGAGTTGATTTGGAGTTTCAAAAGATGTGGGAAATGGGAATTGTTCTCTGCCTGTTTTAAGAAAGAATGGTACAGAAAATCAGAGACTAACTTTGTAAAGGTGTGTAGATACATATTTTTTCTTAAAAAGTGGAAAAAAAATAAAGATTTTAATCAAAGTCACATATGAACAACAATTAAAATAAAGCACTTTGTTTGTAAGCCCAAGATACATTGCTTTAATAGTCATGTTTAGTTTAAAATTTGCAGTTTTTTAATCCATGATAACTTACTTTAATAATTTTGGTTGTTTCAAAATAAGAAAATTATATCAAACTACTTCAATTGATTCACAAGGAAATGGTAATTAGAAGTACGCATTTAAACATATTCCCAATCATTATAACTCTTTGTTCACAGAGGGGACCTTTCTGAGAATTTAAAAGAACATCAACAAAGTAGATTCATTAGTAGTATCACTCTTTGGGGGCATGCTGTTAATGAGGAATAAAATGCATGTGTGGGTCAGAAGAAGATGGGAATTTTGGCATCCTCTGTTCACTATTGCTGTGAACATGAAACTGTTTAAATAAACAAAATCTGACTTAAAACAAGAACATTAAATATCAACTATCTGATATTTTCTTTTCTTTGTAGAATATGAAAAACACTTTAAGCTATGTGATCCATATTGCCTTTTCCCAGCAGACTAGAGATTTCAATAGAAAATGATGATTCTTTTTTTTTTCTAAAATATACCCTTCTTCTTGTACACTGGATCCCAGCTTCATCCATCTTGTACAAATTATCCATCTGCTCATGTATTTACCCATCCATTCACATAGCCTACAAAACTGTACTGAGAATCTGCTATGTACTGAGCATTATGCTACTCATTGAGAATACAATAATCCTAGAAAACTGTTAGGAAGATAGGAGAAATTGATGTACTGTGTAACCTGGCAGTGGGCCCCTGTCCTCTCCATTCCAGCTTATTGTCAAAGTATCACCAAGTAGAGCTTCTACTTTTGGGGAGGATGGGGGTAAAATCAGGTAGGAAAACTGCAGACACTGGAAGAGATTTTTGTTTTATCAGTATTTTTTCAGTCCCAATATCTCAAGTAAAAAAGAATAGTCCTAGGATTCTAAATGTTGTCCTGGAAGTCACAGCCAGCTTTAGATTTTAGAATATTTTCCATGCATATTTAAACCAGAGTAGAGAGCTGCTGTCAGATGGTGCCAAAGTACAGCCAGAACAAAATTAGTTTGGACCTGGCAGACAGATCCCTAGAATTCAGGATGGATAGTTGTGCAGATTCAGATCTCATTTTACTAATCTTGCAATAAATAACCCTACATATTTGGTTATTTGATTTTTGGATCCAATTTATAATGTTAATGGTAGGGTGATATACCACAGAAGCACCCTTTTCTATTGTGACACAATGCGAAGAAGGAAAAGGAATGAGCACAGATGCTGATAATTTGCAGCTTTGGTGGCAAGGAATTGAGGAATTTTCTGCCTAATGAGTTCTATTTTCTCTGTGAATTGGGATGCAAGCTCATCTGATGAGAATAGGGAGGCAAATGTGTTCAAGTATACTCAAATCTTTAAGATCTTAAAAACAAAACAAAACAAAGCAGAGTCGCTCCCAGTCTGCCTTCTTACCTCTTTCCATCAGATATGGTCTTTCCCTTCTTCTGCTGAGACCCTTAAAATTTCTCTGCTCCCTGATTTACCCATAGCTTTGTTTTTATTTAATGTGTTTTATTGGTTTGTTTTGACTAAACCTGCCAGATACAGTTTCTGTGTCTCTTGGTCGTAAGTTTCAGTTTCTTAGAAATGAGAACCTGGTGGGACCAGCTTGGCTCAACTAGAACCACTTGAAATATTTAGCAGTGGACATGAGTCAGAATCATGAGATCCAGAAGGTCATTCCTAAGAATAGATCATTTCTGGAAAGCAGGAAATTGTTGGGAGTCAGAGAGTCAAACTGTACCTCTATGACACACTCACCCTTTCCCATAACCTCCGTGCACTTGACACTCTTCATATTCAGGTGGTTCCTTCTCAGTCCTTTATGGGCTCCTCTTCCTCCACCTCATGTGCTGACATTTGTCAGTGTTTTAGTCAGCTTTTTTGCTGCTGTGACTAAAAGACCTGGGAAGAACAAATTTAAAGGTGGGAAAGTTTATTTGGGGGCTCATGGTTTCAGAAGTCTCAGTCCATAGACAGCTGGCTCCATTCCTCAGGTCTGGAGGTAAGGTAGACATAATGGAGAAAAGTGTGGCAGAAGGAATCAGAGAAGACTCCACTCACCACATACAACATATTATACCCCAAAGGCACATCCCCTGCCAATGACCCACCTCTTCCCTCTCAGTTAATCCCTATCAAGGGATCAATTCACTGATTGGGTTAATGCTCTCATAACACCATCATTTCACTTCCAAGCTTTCTTGCATTGTTTCACACTTGTGCTTTTAGTGGACACTTTACATCCAAACCTTAACAGTCAGGATCCTCTTTAAGGTCCCCTTTCACTCTTAGACTTTCACTTGGGTTATTTCAACCTTTCCCAATGATATGATTAGCTTTTATCTGATTATAACTCTCAAATCTATACCACTTTTGCATTTATCACTCATAAAACACCACAGACACAGATTTGAGAGATGGAGAGAAAAACCTTGATGACATCGGAAGTGTTAAAGCCTTGAATATAGCTAGTCTGAAACAAATCTTCCCTAGTTTTTTTTTTTTTGTGATAAGAATCCCTCATGCTTAGCCAAATTGATCTGGGTTTATGATACTTGGAACTGCAATAATGTTTGACTGATTTGCTTGACTGAAAGAGATTTCTTTCATTCTTTTTCACATGGTTTTTTTCTAAGTGTTCTGTCTTGCCGCTTCTTCACAATTACTTTCTTGGTCACCTCTTTCCTTTTCTCTCAAGGTCTGCCTAATATCACTCCACAAATGATTCTCATCCTCTTCCAGAAACTTCCTCACCATTTCACTATCATCATTCTCTTCTCCTGAATTAATGTACACATGCACACACTGCAGAAAGCGCTCAAAGTGTTATCATTTTGCTCTGAATAAACAGTTTAGTGTGAGTAGCTATTAGGATTAACCCCAACACAGACCTCTGGATTCAGTAGGGAGTGAGAGAAAGGGAAAGGGAGAGAATTTCAGTATTATCAGCAGTGAAACAATGCAAAAAATCTGAGATGGAATCCTGTCTATTTTGATAATAAAGCTAGGTAGAAAAACACATTTTTAAAAAAATTCTGCTTTGTAGTTCTTCTTTAATAGTAATTATATCTGTTCCTTATATGTTGTTATGAAAGCCTTACTAAAAAACCGTGAAATGTTTTGGAAAATGAGAAATGCTCTTTTATAATAATATCTTAAAAGAGAGGAATATATAATAAAGCGAAGGAATATTAGGCAATAGTAAAGAAATGAGATCTTAAAAGATAAATTTTATATATTATATATTATAATTATATATATAACTTTAAAAGATAAATTATATGTATATATATATACATATATATATATAATTTTTATCTTGGCATATAAAAAAATAGTTATATTCTTGTTTCTCCAGACCAGAGGTTTGTTAATAAATGTCTGAAAAGTCTTTTCATATAAACATATATAACAGAGAAGACTGCACAGAATTCATCTGTGGTACATACCTTGACATACGCACAAAGGATTTAATGTAAATTTTAAAAAGTAACACAGATGTTTTTCCAACACTACCCAGACATATTAGTGCCGAGAATGCGTGAGTATTGATTTATTTAGAAATGCAAAATTAGATTGCTCATAAATATACCCGTTTGTGTATGTAGATCTTATGTTAAATACTGAGTACAACATAATAAGATGTTGTAAGCAGATCCAGAAAAATCTTTTTAAATACCCCTAAGCATTTTAGAGAATCAAGTAAAAATTAAATTTGGTACAAAGTAAAGATAGATAATATGCTTTACCTCAAACATACACCTTGCCTGCAGCATGCATTCCAGAATAATTTAAGACTTGTGATCTTCATTAATTAAATATAAATTTATTTTTGTGTATGTAAAATGTTATAGAACAAAAGAAAATTCATAAAATTAGAGCAGAATGAAAATTGCTATGCATCTGCAAACAAATCTTTTCAAAACCAAGTTCATTAAACTAAAATTCTCACTCCTATTTGAATGTACTGATGTCTTTAAAAACAATTAGTAACAAATAATCACTCAGAAGGATACCACCAAAAGGACAAGTAGCAGAAAAATTATAGGAATGGAATAGAAAAAATACAAAGAGAAGAGACTGAAATCTTTGTCCTGGGCTTAGTGTTAATATGAGATAGTTATGTGAGCTTTATGAGCTTGTCATCTTTTCTCTAGGCCTCAGTTTTCCCAGATGGCTAAAACGGATATTGACTTTCATTAAGCAAATTCTACTCACTCCAAGTTTCATTTTAAATATGTCAGTTATTATTTAGTGCAATAAAGATAGGAACTAACTGATACATAATGAAGGCACCAGCTCAACCTTAGGCAACATTACCATGAAAAACAAAGGATCTCTTGTTTCTAAAAAGAATTCCATTCATCTTCTGAAATTATTAAACATATTTATGAAGGGTTACTCCTACTTTATACTTATGAAATAGGAAATCAATGGTTTGTCATGATTTGCTGTGTTTTTATTTACTAAATTATGTTTTGTTTGCCTCTTTACCTATAGAGTGAAGAATTAAGGGAATTTGTCCATAGTTGACAAATAAGCAAAAGTACTGGGTGACCTCAAATTGTTTAGAATGCTTTTGTGTTCCATTTTAAGAAAGAGAGTAAATCAAAGAAGATTGACTAAAAAAGTTGCCTAGGGCTACTTTAACTTGTGCACCAATGGAATACACAAGATTCACATGGCACTGGGTATAACTATCATTTTTTCTCTTTCTATTCAAAAGCAAATGCAGCAGGATCCACTTAAACATTTGTCTTGTCAAATCGATGCTGGATTTCTCTTCATTCCTGAAGGCCATTATGTAGCACAATATTATCGTTATTATGGAAGAAGCTGAGACTGTTTCTGCTCAAGATGCCAAAATAATTTAGTCACCGCCAAATGAATAGTTTAGCATTTCACAAACATAGCTTTACTTGGACTAGCCTGAGTCTTTTGAGATTGTTCAGGAATAAAACATAAGCCACCTGCTCAATCAACAAAAGCAATCAAAGAGAAATGAAGTCAAGCTTCAGTGAAAAGAGAGGTTAGGACAATAGTCATCTGGGGATAGAGTAACACCAAGCTCACTACTGAGAATTATTTTGAGAACAAAGAAAAGTAATTTAGCCCATTTAGTAAAAGAACACTCTAATGAGACTTTAATAATGGAAGAAATAAATGTCCCCAGGCTTAAGTGGAGTACTCCATCAAACCCCTGGCAATGAATTTTAAAGCTACCATTCCTTCACAACTGCTATCCTGCCCCAATTCATTCACACAATAATTACAAAGCATCTACTACATGCCAGACGCTTGCTGGTCAAAGCGGAGATGAAAGATGTAGTGCCTGCTTTATGGGTTGAAAATTATTGTGACAGAATTGAGAACAGAATGCCAAAGGGTGCAAAGAGTAATCTCTAGACAATTCCAGAAAAAGGAAAGAACATGTCTCATAGGAAGAAATTATTGACCAATGTCTTAAAGAAATGTAGGAGTTAGGCCAAATAAAGAAGGGCATTCGGGTCATTCCTACAGAAAGGACACCTGCAATAAAGCATGATAGGAAACAGGTAAAAGATAGGTTCCAGGTACAGGAAAAATGAGAGACAAAGTTACAACAGCAAGGGGAAGATCTTGGATAGCCCTCTCAGTTAAGCTAAGAACCTTAAATTTTATCTTGACAACATTCAAAGCAGTTAGAGTAATATAAGAAGCAGAGTACTAAGATTGGCATTTTTCAAAATTTTATTTGTGTGTGCAATTTAATATTCTATGCATACATTCAACAAATATTTATGGAGCATCTACTGTGAGCAATGTGCTGTATCAGGAAATTAAAATGCAGCTATAAATGACAAGCTGAGTCCTTGTCCACATGGAGTTTATAATTCCTCTCATAGTCACTTGCTTATGCCAAGGAAACCAACTATGAGGCTATTTCAATAATCATGGTAATTGAAACAGTGGCAGCTGAGGTGGAGAAGAAATGTTTTGATTTGTTAAGATAGGAAGAGTTACAAGATTTAGTCATCCTGGTGACCAAAATTCAGTTATGATTTTCTAAAAATAACTGTTCAGTTGACAAAGAGATATTACTTATGCAGTGGCTACTGTATGCCTGGAGTTGACATACACACTGTATTTTACTCAAAGCTCATGAAAACTTAGCAAAGTAAATATTCTTTGTCAATTTCATGAGAACTGGAGGTTCAAAAATGACTTTTATACTTTTCATCTCCTTCCAACAGAAGGATGCTATTTCCTTACAAGTCTTGATCATGTGGCTTCCTTTGACCAATAAAACAACTGGAATGACCTTCCACCCATGTGGAGTCTTAGCCTCTGTCTTTGCTCTCCTACCTTATGCCCATCACTCAAAGCAAATAAACAAAACCAAGGAAGAAACCTGATCATAAGCATGAAGATTTCCTAAATTTTGTGAGACTTATTTTCAGATTCCTCAGAAAAGCTCTATTCTTTGTACTACAGTCAAATCTTGTATTCTTCATTCATGGGTATACATGCCACTACCCACCTTTATCATCTTGGCATCTTAATTCTCCAGGAAAACCTGATGACTGTTTAGATCAGAAGTAAATGCTTATATATGTGAATAAGCCAAGATATACTAATGCCTTTTAGAATTTCCTGTCAAGTTCTTAAGATACAAGACTCTATCAGGAATCTTGGATGGTATTGCGTAGGAATTTCAAATATAATTCTATGGCCATGGAATAGTTTACCATAATAGCTAGGGAACAAGAATCATGCCACACAGTCATTCATAGAATACTATATTGAAGCTAGAAATAGAATTAAATAAATTCAAACTAATGAAGGAAATATATATTCAGACTACCTCTATTCACAGATAAGAAGATAGGTTCAGAAATACCATTTCCAGCCCTTGGTCATATAATGCATTACTTAAAGAGATATAATCAAATACAGATCTAAAAGTCTGACAGTGTTACTGCAAAATACTTAAAATAGTGTTATTTTATTACTTAAAATAGTGTTGTCTGTAATTAATCCTTCATTAATAGGAAGGTAAAACTAAATGTGTACTTTCATCTCCCTAGGAAATGTTCAAATTCTACAACATTAAAGCAAAACGAAATGAAATCTAAATGAAACACAAGGAAACACAGAAGAAAACAAAATGAACAGTATTTCCCTAACAAGCTACATTTTTAACACTTCTTGAAAAGCAAAAATAAACTTTTAGATTATTTACTACAGAGGCAAAATTCAGTTCTGCTTTCAAAGAAAATTAAATATTCATCAATGCACTGAAAATACTTTGAAGAGGTCTTATTTTTTAATATTCTAGAATCATTACTAGTTTCTAAAGAAACATTAGACAAGGGCTGGGGTTGTGACTCAGTGGTGGAGCATTTGCCTAGCCTGTGTGAGGCACTGGGTTCGATTCTCAGCACCGCATATAAAGAAAGAAAGTGAAGGTCTATAAACAACTAAAAAAAGAAAAGAAAGAAACATTAGACAAATAAAATGATTGATATCATTCTTTTTCCCAAAATAGCATAACTTATAGTAAAAATTTTATATTGAAAAATATTAACAACGTTGGAGTTTAAACTACCATTATTTCACTTGATATTTGACATATACATTTGAACTTCCTAAAGTACCATGAATTTTGTTTCATCTAAAATTCTCAAAACATGTATGAAATTATCTTATTTATTCTCACAATGAGAATTTAGATAATCTAACAATTAAGGGATATAAAGGTACAAAGCACTTTTTGAAGGAGACTTGGAGTAAATATAAAAACAGAAGAAACCTGGTGAATCAGTGAATATATTTCAAGAGGCCTTTCAGCCAATGTCCTTCTCAGCTGTGTCCTCAAACTCAGCCTGATGAAGGGACAGGCTACCCTCTGTGAAACTTGTGACTTTCCTCCAATTACAAGTGATGAGAACAGAATTGAGCATATATTTCAAGACAAAATAATCCTGTTCTGTTTTGGAAATTTATATTTTGGTGACAATGCTTGTTGGCCTTGGTTCTTGGAGTGACAAAGTATTGTTCAATTGGTGTTAGAATCAGTGCCATGGGAAACTGGTATCACCATGAGTCATCAAGAGTCTCTAACTCAGGCCTATTTAAAGAAAAAGAATGAAGCTATATGGCCCTAGAGAATGAGCCTGAGCAAGCGGAAACTCGAGTGTAAGAGGGTGTGCAAGAGAACAGGACAAAAGGCTGATTGTTAACCTTCCAGTGCCAATGAACCCAGCTGTATTTCCAGTCACTGGGTTCCTAGAGATTTCTCTGGTTCTTACATACTTTATAGACATAATATCTGTTAAGTGTTGTACAGAGCTTATAAATTAGGTCCTTATTTTGGATCCAATTGAGATACATATTTGGAAGTTTGACAGAATACGAATTATCAGCTTTAATTAATGACAAAAGCTAAGTTGGACTAGGGCAAGCTGCTAATGGCTCACTATAAAAATTTCAGATTTACCTATTGTCACAAACCCGGGGGGAATACTGTAGGTCTCACCCAGGAAGGCCTTTCCCAGTAAAGATCATAGCAAAGAGGCAAGGGTAATGTATCACACTGCAGTTAGGCAAATCTGAAAATGAGAGCAGAAAAGAATGGCATTCTTCAACTTATCAAATGAATCATGCCTTCTTCTTTGTGATGCTAGATCTCATCATAGAAACTCTCATTTAATTAGTTTTGGGGACTTTGGAAAGCTCCCCAGTTAACTTGAATGTGCAAGCTATAAGGAGATTCTTATGGGTAGAGAAGATTTTCTAGGGCATGCCATTGGCAAACAGCCAAGTCTTTTGTGCTCTTACCTATTGGACTTAATCATCTGACTCACAGTCATTCATCCAGGGTTGTGACTGTCCCTTTCAGGGAAGCCCATTACATTTTGTTAGGACTGTCCTGCTTCCATATTCAAGAGGCCCAAAGCAATAATAACAACTTCTTCTCTGAACTAGAATCCTCTGATTGGTATGGTATATCCTACAGGAAGCTCCACATCCCCTCAAAAAAACAAATTATCTACAAGGTTTGCTCAATTCAAGTTATACCCTTTACTTTGTTCTAGCCAAAATTATGTCAATCCATGTTCATCAGAGTTTACCCAAGTTTCCTCAATAAAGTTAAATAACTTTAGGATATAGTAATGAGAAAGTAACACCTTAGGTATATGCTATATTTGAACATAAATTCCCTTCCAGGACTTCACAGAAAGTCACTTTAAAATGTCCGAAGAAATTTTACATTTAAAATTAAATCTTTTATTCAAGTGAAAGAATTTAAAGCCTAATGGATTTAAAGATCTCTCCATTTTCTCATTCCATTTAATCTCTCAAAAGACTTCTCATAAGAGGTCTTGAGTATTTGCAACCTTAGTATCAGTTTTCATTCATTGGTAAAGCTATAAATCCCAAAGAACCAATAAAGTTAAACTTAGTCAAAGTCTTTAATGTGTCTCATAAAAAAATCAAATCATTAATAGCCACATCATACTATAATAGTACTCAACTATTCCTAACACATTTAGATAAAAGCCAATTCTCAAAACCTAGATGCTCTGATAAAATTTTGTTATAATACTTAATATTGTCATTAATCAGCTGTTCTCATTCCTTGAATGTATATTATAATTATCATAAGTACACTTCAAAAATATGAATATCTTATTCAGAAACAATTAAATCAGCATTTCTATTATAATTCGGATCTTCAATGTCTCCATGAAGTTCATGCATTGAAAGTGAGACTTTCAACAGCCCAGCTGTTGGTGCTATTTAGAGGTGGTGGAAAATTTAGAGGATGATACCTACTTGCAAGAAGTTGATCATTGGAAGCAAGCCCTTGAAGAGTATATTGGGACACCAACACCTTCCTCTTTCTTATTCTTTACTTCTGGGCTGCCATGCTGTGAGCAGCTTTGCTCTACCTCTGGTTACCCACCATGATGTTCATTCTTGCCACAGCTCCAAACAACAGGGCCAAGAGACCATGAATTGAAACCTCTAACACAGGAGGCAAATATAAATCTTTCTTCCTTTTAAGTTTCTTTTCTCAGGTATTTTGTTATAGCAATGGAAAGCTAACACTATCTCTAAATGAGGAATTGTGTAAATACATTTTTGAAAAGCTCCCCAGGGTTGTTTCATTTGTTTTGTTTTATAGACTGATTTTTTGAGCAGTTTCAAGTTTATAGAACAAATGAATGCAAAATACAGAACTTGCATATAAGTCCTTATCCTCATCTCCCTGCCCCAATTTTCTCCCTATTATTAACATCTTGAATTTGTGTGAACATTTGTTACACTGATGACAGAACATTGATACATGATTATCAACTAAAGTAAATAGTTTACATAAGGAAGTTTACATAGAGTCCATTCTTTATATTGTATTTTTGAAGGATTTTGATAAATACATCAAAGATTGACATGTACTCAACATTATTATAACACACAGATTAGGTTCATGGATCTGTAAGTCCCCTGTGCTCTACCTAGTCATTGCTTCTTCCCTCTACTTGAGACCTGGAAATGATTAACTTTTTCTTTCTTTTCTTCTCTATATCAAGGTTTTGTCTTTTTCCAGATGAATTTACTAGTTGAAATCATACAATATGTAGCTTTTCCTAATTGATTTTTCACTTACCTCTATGCATTTAAGATTCCTCTATGTCTTTTGGAGGCTTGAGAGTTCATTTCTCTTTATTGCCAAATCATATTCCAACTTATGGATGAACAGTTTATCTATTCACCTATTGATGAATATCTTGGCCCAGGATATTTTTATGTTCTAGCTAAAATTAAAATTCTCTGCCTTAGGCCATAGCAGAAAGTTAATGGTATTTGGAAAACAGAGGCAAATTGAGGAACAACCTTAAGGGGACCATAATGGGAGCTCATGTACTCAATGGTAGGCTATATTTAAATATACATGTGTGAAACACAATTGGGAGAAAGTTCTCATTGAAGAGTTACTATTTTTAAATAGGCATTTTTTAATTTTTTTGGAAGGAAAACCACGTACTCATGCTGTGTTCTCATGCCAACACTTGACCTATTGCTGCCTTCACCTGTCTGTGGCATAGAAGAGATTTATCCTCTACTCTCATTTATTTTAATTGAAGAATCACCTTCAGCATATTTCTGAGGTAAAACTGCTCTGGTTGTTTCTGTAACTTTTAACCTCAGAGGTCTAAGATCAACCAGCTTCTGTCATATGCTCCTCAATGTATTGTTTTGCTCAATTTTTGAAAGCCCCAGGTCTTGTGCGTCACTTCTCTTTCTGTTGTTTTTGTTTGTTTGTTTGTTTTCAGACAGCTTTATTGAAGTAGAATTCTCACACCATATAATCAGTACATTCCTTGACAATCTAATATCAGAACCTTTTGTGGACCCTGAAAAAAAAAGAGGAAGAAGGAAATCTGTTCTCACCTGTAGCAATCCCCATTTCCCCCCATTCTACTCTAACCCTAGCAGCTGCTAGTGTATTTTCCCTCTGCATACGTTTTCTTATTCTGGACATTTAATGTAAATGGAATAATCTAATATGTGTTCTTTGTTGACTGGCTTCTCTAACTTAACAATAATGCTGTGGAGCGTCATCCCTGTCAAAATGTAAATTAATATTTTATTTTTTATTGTCAGATAATATTTGATTGTATAGATATACCAAATTGTATTTATATGGTAATCAGTTGATGGACATTTTGGTTTATACTCTTGAACTATTATGAATATTCATTTTGCAAGTTTTTGTGTAGACATATATTTACATTTTGGTGCAGACATATATTTACATTTCGTTTGGATATACACATCGGAGTGGAATTGTAAGTTATGTGGTAACACTGTGTTTAAATTTTGAGGTACAACCAAACAGTTGTTCAAAATGACCCTGTCATTTTATGTTATTTGCAATATGTGAGTTTTCCTCTTTATCTCATCCATTCTCAACTTCTTGTTGCCTGTATTATTTATGATTATCATTTTGGTAAGTGCAAAGTGGCATCTCGTTAAGGTTTTGATTTTATCTTCACTAATGACACTTTGCATCTTTGCATGTGCTTAATGGTGATGTGCACATCATGCTAAATAAAATGTCTATTCAAACCCTTTGCTCATCTTTAAGGTTTTTCTTTTTATTATCAAAAGCCAACACTTCCTTAAATATCTACATACAACTCCTTTACCAGATACAGAATTTGCAAATATGTTCTCCTATTCTTGGTTATTTTTTTTTATTTTCACTTTTCTTGATGGTATCATTTGCATCACAAAAGTTTTGCACTTATGCATTCCAATTTGTACATTGTCTTTTATTGCTTTTCCTTTTGATGGACTCCCTAAGACTCTATTGCCTAACACAATTGTTAAGATTTTACTCTTGTTTTCTTTTAAGAATTTTTTAAGCTTAATTCTGACATTTTGGCTTACAATCCATGATCCATTTTGAGTTTTGTAGGTTTTTTTTTTTGTTTTTTTTTTTGCTTTTTTTGTTTGTTTTTTTTTGTTTGGTTTCTATTTTGCATATGATTTGAGGTAAGGTTTCAACTTCATTCATTTGCATATTGTCATTCAGTTTCCCCAGCAGCATTTGTTGAAATGACTATTTTTCACCATTTAAATTTCTTGGTACAGTTTCAAAAATAAATTGACCATATGTTTGTAATTATGACAGTACCACACTGTCTTGATTACTGTAGCTTTGCAGGAAGGGTTGAAATCAGGAAATATGAGCCAAGATTGTTTGGCTATTCTAGTTCCCTTGCAGTTCCTCATAAATTTTAACTTCAATTTGTCAATTTCTTCCAAAAAGTCAGCAGAGATTTTGATAGAGATTATGTTGAATTTTAGAACAATTTGGAAATGATTGCCATCTCAACAATAAGTCTTCTAGTCCAGGAACATAAAGTATCTTTCTATTTATTTCTTTTTAAATATCATTGAGCAATTTCTTTTTTGTATTTTTCAGAGCATAATTCTCATATCCTTTTGCTAAACTTATAATTTTTTCCATGCTACTGTATACTATTGAAATGTTTTATCAATTTATGTAAATTTTTACTGATAACACCAAGAAATAATTGATTTTTTTAATTAATTTGGTATGTTACAGGCTTGATGAATTCATTGTTTCTAATAGATATTTTAATTATTCCTTAGGATTTTCTATGTATACAATCATGAAACTTGCAAATAAAGATACCTTTATTTAGGCCTTTATAATTTAGATTCTTTTATTTTACCTAATTATGTGGCAGGAGACTGGCAATACAATGTTAAAATGATGAGGCTTGACATTCTTGCCTACTTTCTGGTGTTAGGTTTAAAGGGTTCTTCTTTTATCAGTAAGTGTAACTGTATTTTGTGGACGCCCATTCTAATATTGACAAAGCTGCCTTTTACTCCTAGTTTGTTGAGTGTGTCACAGAATGCAGTTAAATTTTCAAAAGCTTTTGAGGCGATTTTATGGTTTTTTGTTCTTTATTCAATCAATATGGAGTCTTTTGATAATGGATGCTTAGATGTTGAATTAATGGTGCATTCCTGAAATAAATAGTACTTGTCCATGGTGTATAATAGTTTTAATATGTTGTTGGATTTGATATAATAATTTATTTGGCAAATGCATTTATAAGGTGTATTATACTGTAACTTTCTTGTGATTTTTGTCTAGTTTTAGTATCAGAGTAATTCTGGCCTCATACAATGAAGTGGAAAGTGGATCCAATTCATCTATTTTGAAAAAAATCTGTGAAGAATTTATAGTTCTTTTTCTTTGGAGGTTCAGTGAATTTCACCAGTGAAAGTTTTAATATGATTAATTTAATCATTTCACTTATGTTTGCCTCATTCATATTTCCTACTTATTCTTCAGTGAAACTGAGTAGTTTGTGTCTAAGAGTTAAATCATTTCATCCATATTATCTAACTTGTTGGTATATAGTAGTCATAATAATATTCTTTTATAATCCTTTTTGCTACTGTAATGTCAATAATTATGTTCTCTTTTTCATTCTTGATTTCAGTAGCTTAAATCTGCTTTTTTTCCACAATTAGTGTCACTAAAAGTTTTCAATATTGTTGGTATTTTCTAAGAACAAGATAGTCACCCCTGCTTTCCTTTGTTGTTTACATGGTATGTCTGCTTTCATCTTCTTGCTTTGTGTCTGTTTCTCTTGTAGACGAAATATAGTTGGATCATGTTTTAAAATCCAATCTGATAATCTTTACTTTCTGTTTCAATTGTATAAGCCATTTATATATACTAATATTATTTATGTGGCTAGAAATAAATCTGCCCTATTGTACTTACTACGTCTACATTCCTTACAAACTGAACAGTATATTATATAAATATTACTTCATATAATCATATACTTTTAAAGGCTTAAAAATTAAAACAAAACTATTTGTTATGGGAGCATTCTTTTTCGAGGTGAGAAGGTACCAGAAATTGAATTCAGGGGCCCACAACCACTAAGCCACATCCCCAGCCCTATTTTATATTTTATTTAGAGACAGGGCCTCATTAAGTTGCTTAACCCCTAGCTTTTGCTGAGGCTGGGTTTGAACTTGCGATCCTCCTGCCTCAACCTCCCGAGCTGGTAGAATTACAGGCATGCATCACCTCGTCCAAACAAGGAGCATTCTTTTTTTTTTTTTTTTTAAATATTTTGTTTAGTTGTAGATGAACACAGTATCTTTATTTATTTTATGTGGTGCTGAGGATCGAACCCAGTGCCTCACGTATGCGAGGCAAGCGCTCAACCATTGAGCCATAACCCCAGCCCCAAACAAGAAGCATTCTTAATTATTCTATCTCATTCTATTTATTTTTTATGGAATTTGAGGTATTATTTGGTGTCATTTTCTTAAACATAACTATATTCCCAGCCACTTCCTTTGTGTTCCTATTGTCAAATAT
This sequence comes from Geosciurus inauris, assembly GCA_004024805.1. Classification (NCBI taxonomy): domain Eukaryota; kingdom Metazoa; phylum Chordata; class Mammalia; order Rodentia; family Sciuridae; genus Geosciurus; species Geosciurus inauris. The sequence goes on from PVHX01001860.1 coordinate 138,916, forward strand.
ATTACATTTCAGTGTGTTATACACCTAATTGTTGTATAATTAATTTTTAAATTGGTCAAGCAAAGAAACTAAAACTAGATAAAATGTTTTATTTATTTTTTAACTTTTTTCTCCATAGCTTTATTGAAGTAAAATAGAAGTACAATAAAATGCACTTATTTGAAGTATGCAATTTGATCAGTTTTGACATGTATGTAACCAATACAATCAATATAAAAAGCATTTCCATTAGTTGTTTAAAAAATTTGAAATCATGCAGACTATGTTTCCTTCATGATTTATTACATTAGAAATCAATCACCTTGCCAGGCGTGGCAGTGCTCACCTGTAATCTCAGCAGCTCAGGAGAACAGTGAGTTCAAAGCCAGCCTCAACAATGGCGAAGTACTAAGCAACTCAGTGAGACCCTGTCTCTAAATAAAATACAAACTAGGGCTGGCAAAGTGGTTCAGTGGTTGAGTGCCCCTGAGTTCAAATCCTTGGTATTAAAATTTAAAAAAAGAAAAGAAATCAATTACCTTAAGATATATAGAACCCCACCCCCTACATTTCAACTATTTTGAAATTACATGGCAAACTTATAAATATCTCAAGGTCAAGGAAGAAAGCACAAGAAAAGTAAACAAGAAGTGCTTCAAACTAAGTGATGATAAAAGCTTAAAATTATCAGGATCTCTGGGATGAAACAGTACTCAGATGAACATTTATAACTTAAAATACTTGTATCAGAAACAAACTAGAATAACAATAAGATTATTTTCAATTTATATAGTAGGAAGGAAAAGATAAGAGTACAAGCAGAAATATATGAAATAGAGAAGAAATAGTACAGCTAAAATTTGATAAAAATCAAACAAGTTTATTCAAGAAAAAAGCAAGAACGCAAAAATTAATATTAATGGTAAGAGCTATCAAAATAACTCTACAGATGCTAAAAGTATATTAAGGTAATATTACAATTGTATGCCAACATATATGATAGTTTACATAACATGGTCTATATTAGAGAAGGATCCATGTGATGTTGAGAATAAAATGTTTTCAGTCAAAATGTTTTATTTTTAAATTATCTAAATATATTTACAGGCACAGTTTTTCTTTTTCTGTGTGTATAATTGTCTAGTGACACTGTCATTCTAAAGAACTTTTAATACTTTTTAAAGTACAGTCTACTAGCCAAAAATTCAGTTTTGGTTTATTTGACATTTTATTTCACATTCATTTTTGAAACATAGTTTTGCTCGATATAAAATTTTTGACAGTTTTTGCTTTCAGTCCTTTGGAAATGTCATCTCTCTCTGCCTTTTGGCCTTTACAAAATCTGAGGAGCATACAGTTTGATGCAATGATTCCTTTATCCTTTGCTCCTTTCAAGACTTTCTCTTGGTCATTATTTTTCAACATTTTTACTATGATGAGTCTAGGTGTTTGCTTTTTGCATATATTCTATTTGAAGTTTGTTGAGATTCTAAAGATATCAGTGCACATGAATGGTTTACCATTTGGATTTTAAATTTCCCTCAAAGGCCTATGTACTAAAGTCTTGACCACCAGCCTATGGTCTTATTGGGAGGTGTTGGAACTTTTAAGAGATAGAGCCTAGTGTTGGAAGTTTGGTAATTGGAGTCATGCTCTTAAAAGGGATACTAGGAACCTGATCCTTCCTCTCCCTCTTTGCTTCCTGGCTGGCACAAAGTGAGCAACTATGCTCTATCATCTACTTCCCACTATGAAGTTCTGCCTCACCACAGGCTCATAAACAATGGAATCAACCAACCATGAACCTTCTGAAACTACGAGTTAAGCTGATTACCTAAGATAATCTAAGATATTTTGTTACAGTGAGAGAAAGCTAACAAAAATATTTTTTTGACCAAAATTTGGATAGTTCTCAGTGATCATTTCCTTGATTATTATCTGCTTTTGTGTTTATCTGCTTTGATACTTCAATTACATGTGCATTGATGTGTTGCACATTGATCCAAACTTATCTGAGGAATAGTTAATTTTTATTTATTTTTTATTCCATTTTGGAATTGAATTAACAGTAAGATTGGACATCCTTGTCTTATTTTTAATGTTAGAGGTGTGCTTTCAGTTTGCCTCTATTCAATATGATATTGATGTACATTCTTTCTATACCTAGTTCTTTTAGGGTTTTTATTATATAGGGGTGTTGAATTTTCCTGAAGGTTTTTATTGAGATGATCATGTGCATATTTTTTTACCTTGGTTCTATTTATAGATGCATTACATTTATTGATTTGTGAATGTTGAATCATATTTGCATCCCTGGGATAAAACCAACTTGATCATGGTGTATGATCTTTTAAATGTGCTGCTGATTTAAAATTACAAGTATGATATTAAGGATTTTTGAATTTATGTTCATTAAGAATATCACTCAATAATTTTATATCCTTTCAATGTCCTTATCCAGTTTGGTTATCAGGGTGATACTGACTTCATAGAGTTTATTTATTTATTTATTTTGAGTTGTTGATGGACCTTTATTTTATTTACTTATATGCTGTGCTGAGAATCGAACCCAAGGCCTCACATATGCTAGGCAAGTGCTCTACCACTGAGCCACAAGCCCAGCCCTCTTCATAAAGTTTTGAAGTGTAGTTTCTCTTTCTATTTTATTGAACAATTTGAGGAACTTTAGTATTAGTTCTTCTTTTAAACATCCGATAATATTAAGCTCTAAATCCATCTGGCTGTAGGCTGTTTTATTTCTTGGGAGGCTTTTTATTACTACTTGAATCTCATTGTTCATTATTGGTGTATTCATGTTTTCTACATTCCCTTGGTTCAATTTTGGAAGGTTGTATGTGTCTAGAAATTTATCCATTTCTTCTAGGTTTTTTAAATTTATTGGTATATTGGTTTTCAAAATAGTCCCTAATGATTCTTTGGATTTCAGTGGTATATGTTGTAATATTCCCTTTTTAATCTCTATTTTATTAATTTGGGTCTTCTCTCTTTTTAGTAATTTGACTAAAGGATTATCAATCTTTGTTATCTTTTCAAAAAGAAAACCCCTTGTTTTATTAATGCATTGTTGTCTTTCTATTTTTTATTTCATTAGTTCTGGTTCTGATCTTTATTATTTCTTTTCTTCTACTGGCTTTGGGATTGGTTTTTCTTCTAGTTTTTCAAAGAATTTGAGTACGTCATTATTTATTTGAGATTCTTCTGTTTTTTTTTTTTTAATGTACACTTTCAGAGTTAAAAAACTTCCCTCTAAGAATTGCCTTTTCTATATGTCATAGTTTTTTGTATGATGTATTTGTATTGTCTTTTGATTATAAGAATTCTTAATCTCTTCTCTGATTTCTTTGATGACCCACTCATAATTCAAAAAGAGTATTATTCAGTCTCCATGTGCCTGTATAGTTTACATAGTTTTTCCTAATTTTTATTTCTAACTTCTTTCAATTATGACCTGATTAGATACATGAGATTATTTCAACAATTGTTTTTTTGTATTTGATAAGACTTGCTTTGTGGCCTAAAATATCATGCATTTTAGAGAACATTCCATGAATAGATAAAAAAAATGTATTCAGCTATTGTTGGATGAAATATTCTGTAGATGTCTGTTAAGTACATTTGATCAAATATATTGTTTAACTCTGTAGTATTTCTGTCAATTTTATGTCTGAATGATGACTCAATAGTGAGAATGGTGTATTAAAGTCAACTCTTATTATTATATTGGGGTCTGTCCACCCCTCTATATTAAATGGTTTTTGTTTTATCAAACTATGTGTGCCAATATTCAAGGTATAAATATTTACAATCATATCTTCTCTTTGGATTCTTTCACTTACCAATATATACTGACCTTCTTAGTCTCTTTTGACTAATTTTGGTTTGATTTCTGCTTTTTTGGACTTAAGAATAATAACTCCTTCTTGCTTTCAAATTCCATGTGCATAGAATATTATTTTCTATCCTTTCACTTTTAGTACATGGATATCTTTGCCAATAAGATGTATTTCTTGCAAATTACAGAGTTGAATCTTTTTTTTAAGTTCAAACTGCCAGTCTGTGTCTTCTAATGGAATAATTAAAATCATTTACATTTAGTGTTATTATAGACAGCTCTGTATTACTTCCTGTAATTTTTTCTTACTTCTAATGGTTGATTTGTTCTTAATTGTTCATCTGCTCTTCTAATAAAATTTATTTCTTCCCATGCTTTATTTTTGCTTTTGTCTTCTTCCTCTGAGTGTAAGATTCCTTTGTTTTCTGCAGTGGTGGCTTGGTGGTCAAAAGTTTCCTTAGTTTTTGTTTTATCTTGGAACTTTTTTTATTTCATCATACATTTTGAAATTTAATTTTGCTTGATATAGTAATTTATGTTAGCAGTATTTTCTTTCAGGGCTTTCTTTTCAGGATTTATTTTGCTGATTCTTTTTTCACAAAACCTCTATCTTTTCATTGAATTTCTCATTCATAACTTGTATTTTTCCACAAATAATTCAGCTGTTTATTTTTCATCTTCCATGATTTCAGTAATCATTTTAACAATTTTTTTATCCTCTATGTGGCATTTCATCCATCTAGCTATCTATGGAATCAGTTATTAAGGCGTTATGAACCTTTGGCAGCATCTTATTGGCTTTTATTTTCATGTTTTCTATGATTTTATACTGAGTTTTGAACCTGTGTTGGAATATATTTTTCTTCTCTTATTATGTAAGGGTTTTTTAAGTGTACATGTTTACAGTGTGCACTGGCTGATGTATATCTCAGCATCAAAGTACCCACTCAGCATGATATAATTGGTAAGTTATCTGCCAACACTACTTTGAGAGGAGAGAATAAACACCAGTAACAGAGCAAACCACATATCAACATGTAATTTAAAAAACTTTAAAAAATATTATCTCTACAACTCCATTTACCAAAGAGTAAAGGAGATGAGTAATATGGAATAAGCTGAGAAATTATGCATTAATGATATTATATGTAGTAGTAAAATATATAGAAGGAAAGGAAAAAATCAAAAAAGGAGAAAAAAGAGATATACTGAACAAGAAAGGAAGCAAAAGAGAAATGAATACAAATAAGAAAGAAGAAAAGAGATTTTGAGAAAAATTCAATTGGTTGAGAAAATACATAAAATTAGAAATATAAAAATAGAAATAATGAAGGACAACAAAATAAGTTTTTTTAAAAAGGTGAAAGAAAATGAACAAACCAAAAGATTGAAATTTCCCCTCGCTGAGGTGATTAAAACGGAGACACTACTTTCTAAGACTTTGGTTTCAGGATTTAGCACCTATGTGGAGATTTGTGGGACAGTTTCAGAGCAGTTTGTTTCTTCTCAGCTCCAACTCATACAGGTCAAACATGTTATTACAATTTGTATGCTCAGTTGTACTCCCTCTTGCCTGCCAGGAGGTGGTGAGGGAACATTGTGTTACCATCTAAGGGTGCTGGTCTCCATTCAGCAAAGCATTGAAGAGCAGGAAGTTAGTTAACTTATCAAAAGACCTTCTCCCTGCTCCTTTGTTCCAGCCCTGCCCCCCAACCTCCTCACTAGCCATCTAGCCCTGGCTGCCTAGGCCCTTCTACATCTCCCTCAATTGTTCAGGCACAGATAAATTGACCCCCAATAGCTCTGTTTTATGTACCCAGGGATGGAGGCATGACAATAATAGGAGATGCCAGCCCAGCTTCTCATCCTCAAAGCCTGTGGACAAATTCACTTTGTATTACACCCTGTCACCCAAAAACCACAGTCCATTCACTGGGTTGACAAGGGTTCAATGAGGGTTGGCAAGGGTTCAAGTCACGGGAACAACTCCTCCAAATGCTTTGGAGCGTGTGATACATGGCCAGAACCAGGGGTTTGTGCTAGGGTGGGTTGCTGCAGGCAATAAGCTTTGCAACAGATCCAGCACTTTCATACTCAAACCTGTTTCAGCACTTTCATACTCAAACCTGTTTCAAACCCAACTGCTGTCAGATCTTGTCACAAAGCTTAGATCAACAATTCTAATGACCTACCATCATGCCTGGCACCATCCAGAGCTCCCAATATGTTCATCCCCGCGACTCTTGGTCTGTGGCTGATTTTTGGTTTGGGTCTCTACTAACCAAATGAAAAAGTGGCCATGGGGTCTTGAAGATTAAAAAAGAAGAAGAAGAAGAAGAAAGAAAGAAAAATATGCAGGAATTTCTGATGTAGGTACAGAAAGTCTGGAAAGTAAAGTACCTTTTAAGATGGCTTCCCTTCCAAGCTCTCACTAAATCTTCAGGGAAGTGCAGGTAATCTCTTCTTCCACATCTTCCTACAGAGGATCTAAGTGTCCTTTCTGCTCAGACAGCACATTTGCCTGATAATGGAGTCCACTTTTCTTGAAATCCTTATGATTCCTTCTGTCAGCTCTCCAGAGAGGTTTCCCCTTTCTCTCCCCCACTGAGCACCCATGTGCTGGGACTGCTGTAATCTGTTTTTGTTTTTTTTTCTTCTGTTTCTGGAGCTCTTATTATTCTGAAAAATAGTATTTCTGGGTTTTAAGTGGTCATTGACTCTCTGAGTTGGACACCACCATTTCTCACTGCTCCCCTACTTCATCATGCAGCTGTGCAATTGTTGATCTAATTCTATCCCAGTGAGCAGCCATTATGCTGAATGCCACTAGTCCACCATTTTTCTGTGATCTCAATTGTTTAACTTTTCAATTGCAAATTTTAACTTGATTCTTTTTAATAATTTATTACTTTACTGGTGTTATATATTTGATGATATAATGTCATCATAGCTTTTCTCAATTATTCAAGCATAATTTCCTTTAGTTCTTTGAAAATATTTTAAATAACTGCTTTTTAGTCTTTGTCTCCATCTGGGCCACTTCAAAGAAAGATTCTATTGCCAATTTTTTTCTTTTATATGAATAATATATTTCTTTTTCTTGGTTTGTCCCCTTATTTTTGTTAAAAAGGGGACATTCAATACAGAGCAACAGTTTATTGTGCTAATTATCCCTGGGAGTTATTCTTATTGTTTGTTTCTGATTTATTAATTTATTAATGACTTGGCTGAAATAATCTTATGAAGTTGGTTTTCTTTCCCATGGAAAGCCTCTGATGTCACTGTTTAAGTTTTGCCCTTGCTTTTTCTTTAAGCCTCCTTATTAGTTAGATTTTTGCCCTTTACTATTGAGTATGTTTGTATGTGTGCAGTTTGGAACTTCAGGCATCATTCAGTGATTTTACATTTCCCCCCCATTTATCCAGGGATAGTAGCTTAGGAGCTCTTACTCTGAACACTCCTGAGAGGACAGCCTGAAGCAGGCACATGATATTTGAGACTGCCTGGGATGATGGTAATATTATTTGAACACTTGTTTTTATAGGAGCCGCCCTGAGTCAAAGAATCTTGTTGCTCTGTTGGTGTTCAGTATGAGGTTGTGTGTAAGCTTACTTGTTAGAGAAGCTTCAGAAAGATTCTTATTTGTATGAAGTTTGAGAGGCTATTTCAAGAGTATCCCATCTTAATCTTAAAGGGCTCTTAAAGGGTTTAACCTGGTATATGGTAGAGTCAACCTCTGAAGTTGTCTATGATCCTAAAGGGTCTCATTTGACTGTCTCTTTCCATGGTTCTATTCTTCATTTTTTGAAGAAACTCCATACTGTTTTCTACAGTAAATGCACCGTTTTTCTTTCCCATCAACAATGTACAAGCATTTCAATTCTTACATATACTCATTGACACTTGTTATCTTTACTTTTTTAGCCATTCTAACCCATGTGAGTGATCCCTAATAGTGATTTTGATATGCATTCCCTGATAACTAATGATGTTGAGAATCTTTTCATGTACCTGTTGACCATCTGTATATCTTCCTTGAAAGAATATCTATTAAAGTAACTTTCCCATTCTTATATTGTTTTATTTGGGATTTTTTGTATATTTTGTTGTTTTGCTTTTGATATTACATGGCTGTGTTAGTCAGTTTTTCATTGTTGTGATAAATACCTGAGAAAACCAAATTAGAGGAAGAAAGATACATTTTGGTCCATGGTTTTGAAGTTTTCCATCCATGGTCAGCTAGCACCATTGCTTTGAGTCTGAAGTCAGGAAGAGCATCATGATGGAAGGGCTTGGTAGAGGAAAGCTATTTAGCACATGGCAGCCAGTAAGCAGAAAAAGAGAGAAAGGTAGGGACTGGACCCAAAAAATGTACTTCCAGGGAATGCTCCCTAATGACCAGCTTTCTCCAAGTAGCTCCACTTCCTAAAGTTTCCACCACTTTCCTGTAGTCTATTCATAGTCTTAATTGCTCTATGCATTAACCCTCTGATGAGGTCAGCCACTTCATGATTCAATCACTTCCTCAAAGCCCCACCTTTGAACATTGCTACATTGGTGCCAAGCTCATTCAACAAATGAGCCTATGGTATATTCCAAATCTAAACCAAAATAATGCCAATGGAAAACTAATACACTCTCTTTCTCTAATTGCATCCTTACTTCTTCTATGCCAGATTGCTAAGGGCAATACTTCCCACAAGCACTTTCCATGATGATGCCACAATCTTCCAGATGTAAAAATAGCCAATTACTTGCATAAAAGTCACTCACCTAAATAAAAATTATCATAAGCCTATGAAAAAGAACTTCACAAAGTGTCGTAACCTGACTAGTTCATGAACCCAGGTGGCCAGCACTTATAAAAGGAAAAGTTCAAATTTTGTTTTCCCTAACTTGCACAAAATAGACAAATGAAAATCATCTATTCAGCAAAGTAAATAATCAACAGAGTAAAGAAGAAGAGTTTTGCAAAACATATATCTAATAAGGAATTTATTACTAATACATGTAAGGAATTCAAACAACTCAACAGCAAGAAAACAAATAAAACCTGATATAAATGATGGACAAAGGACTGCTGGGAGCAGTGGTGCACTCCTGTAATTCCAGCAGCTTGGGAGACTGGGATAGGAGGATACTGAGTTCAAAGCCAGCCTCAGCAATGGCAAAGTGCTAAGCAATTCAGTGAGACCCTGTCTCTAAATAAAATATGAAAAATGGGCTGGGGATGTGACTCAGTGGTGAAGTGCCCCTGAGTTCAATCCCCAAAACTTAAAAAAAAAAAGACAAAGGAGCTGAGTGCACACTTCTCAAAAGAGACTTACAAATTATCAACAGGTATATGAAAAAATGTTCAATATCTCTAATCATAATGGAAATGCAAATTTAAAATGCAATGTTGATGTCATCCCACATCTGTTAAAAAGATTATTACCAAAACTGCAAAACATAGCAAGTGCTGGTGAGCATGTAGCAAAAAAGAACACTTGTACACTGTTAGTCAGGATGTCAATTGATATAGTCATTATGCAAAACAGTATGGAGGGTTCTCAAAATTTTTTTAAAATTCCCATATGATCCAGCAGTCCCACTCTGAGTAAATATTCAAAGAAAATGAAATCAGTATATCCAAGAGATTTCTGTATTCGCATGTTCATTGCAACATTATTCAGAATAGAAAAGACAGGGAATCAACCTGTGTTCATTAATGAGTGATTGGATAAATAAAATGTGGACTAGACTATACATATGGATGGTGCTGGAGAACGTTATGCTAAGCAAAATAGGCTAGACACAGAAAGATAAATACTGTATAATCTTACTTATCTGTGAAAACTAAAAAAATTGATTTCTTAGAAGTAGAGTAAAATAGTAGTTGTCAGGGGCTGGGTAATGTAGAGGAATAGAAAGATGTTGATTAAAGTCACAAAGTTTCATTTAGATAGGATTAATACATTCTGAAGATCTATCTTAAATCATGGTCATTCGTTAATAATGTATTGTGTACTTAATAATGGCTAAGACAGTAGATCTTAAATATTCTTACTATAAAATAAAAACAATAATTATATTAGGTGATAGATATGTTAATTACCTCAATCAAATTTCAAAATGCATACATTTATCCAAATATCACACTATAGAACATAATTTTATACAACTTTATTTGTAAAAAAAAAATTGCTGGGCTGGAATGTAGTTCAGTAGTAAAGCTCTTGCCTGGAATGTGCAGAGCCCTGGGTTCCATCCCCAGCACCAAAAATGAAAAAAAAACAAAAGCAAAACAAACATAATAATTGCTTATTTTTCCAATAACATAGTTCCACTAAAAGGAAAATTTTACATTTCAATAGAATTTTAAAAATACAGCACTGAATCCACAATTTTATGAAAGAAGAAAATTATTTATATACCTATTCCCTTAACATATATGGAGGCTAGGTTTATGCAACCTGTATCTTCCATCTACTCCAACATTTATCCTATGCTATTTTAAGTGGCCTATAAATGAGGCTACTAATAGAAATTCTTATGTAACCAGTAAGAATGTAATATTTTAATACTATAAAAGGTTGCCTAATAATAACTTCACCACCAATGAGAACTCCACTATCTCACAGTTCTCTTCCAGAGTATATACTTGTGCATCATGATTTATTGTAACACAGGCAACAAACTATTTGCCAATATTAATAAAATTCCAGTATTGGGAAAGTGTTATTTTTTAAAAAAACTTAAGAGAACAACATTTGGAATTTCTGCTCCTCAATAGCATACAAAAATACATTAAAAAGATAGTGCACCATGATCAAGTGGTTCATCCCAAGGATGCAAGGTTAGTTGAACATAAAAAATAAATAAATGTAATTCACCACATCAATAGACTTAAAGACAAGAATCACATGATTATCTCAATAGACGCAGAAAAAGCATTTGACAAAATATAGCATCCATTCATAATTAAAACACTAGAAAATAAAAGGAATAAAAGGATCATACCTCAACATTATAAAAGTTATATGTAACAAACTCAAGGCTAGCATCATTCTAAATGGAGAAAAACTGAAATCATTTCCTCTAAAAACAGGAACAAGACAGGGATGCCCATTTTCACCACTTCTATTCAACATAGTTCTTAAATATCTAGCCAAAGGCAAAAGAAAGAAATTAAAGGGATACAAATAGGAAAAGAAGAGCTCAAACTATCACTATTTGCCAATGACATGAACTATATCTAGAATACCCAAAACAACTCCACCAGAAAGCTTATAGAACTCATAAATAAATTCAGCAAACTAGCATGATATAAAATTAACCCTCATAAGTCAATTGTGTCCCTATATATCAATGACAAATCAGCAAAAGAGAAATTAGGAAAATTATCCCATTCACAATAGCCTCAAAAAAAAAATTCCTGGGAATCAATCTAACAAAACAGTTGAAATATTGTATAATAAAAATTACAGAGCACTAAATAAAGAAATTGAGGAAGATCTTAGAAGATAGATAGTTCTCCCATGTTCTTAGATGAGCATAACTAAAATTGTCAAAATGGCCATCATACCAAAAGCACTAAACACATTCAATGCAATTCCCATAAAAATTCCAATGATGTTCTTAATGGAAATTTAAAAAGCACTCATGAAATTCATCTGGAAAAAAAAGAGGCCCAGAATAGCCAAAGCAATTCTTAGTGAAAAAAACAAAGCAGAAATCATCATAATATCAGGTCTAAAATTATGCTATAGAACTATAGAACAAAAACAGCATGGTATTGACACCAAAACAGAGAAGAAGACCAATGGAACTGAATAGAAGACACAGAGATAAACCCACAAAAATACAGTTACCTCATACTAGACAAACGCATAAATAATATGCATTGGAGAAAAGACAGCCTCTACAACAAGTTATGCTAGAGAAATTGGAAATCTATATGTAGCAAAATGAAATTTGACCCATATCTCTCACCCTGCACAAAACTCAGCTCAAAGTGAATCAAGGATCTAGCTATTAGACCGGAAACCATGCACATAATAGAAGAAAAGGTAGGCCCAACACTCCAACATACTGGCACAGGAACTGACTTCCTTAATAAAACACCCAAAGTGCAAGAAGTCAAGTCAATAATCAATTTATTGGACAGCATCAAACTAAAAAGCTTCTTCACAGCAAAGGAAACAATCAAGAGTGTGAAGTAAGAGCCTACAGAATGGGAGAATATCTCTGCCACCTTCACCCCATATAAAGCATGAATTTCCAGGATATATAAAGAACTCAAAATACTTAACACGAAAAGAAAACCAAATACCCCAATCAATAAATGGGCAAAGAAACTGAACAGACACTTCATGGAAGAAGAAATATGAATAATTAATAAATACATAAAAATATGTTCAACATCTCTAGTAATTAGAGAAATACAAATTAAAGCAACACATAGATTTCATCTCACTCCAGTCAGAGTGGCAATTATCAAGAATACAAGTAACAATAAATGTTGGCAAGGATGTGGGAAAGAAATTACACTCATACATTGTGGATAGGACTGCAAATTGGTGCAGCCACTCTAGAAAGAAAAAAACAAAGCAGAAATCATCAGGAGACTCCTTAGAAAACTTGGAATGGAACCACCATTTGATCCATCTATCCCACTCCTTGGTCTATACCCAAAGGACTTAAAATCAGCACACTACAGTGATACAGCCACATCAATGTTTATAGAGGCTTAATTCAGGGTAGCTAAGCTATGGAACCAACCTAGATACTTTTCAATAGATGAATGCATACAGAAAATGTGGTATATAAGCACAGTGTAGTATTACTCAGGCATAAAGATGAATGACTTTATGACATTTGCCAACAAATGGATGGATCTGGAGAATGTCATGCTAAGTGAAGTAAGCCAATCCTCAAAAACAAAAAATTGGATGTTTTCTCTGATAGGTGGAGGATAACCCCAAATAAGATATTAAGGGGGCATAAGGGGAAGAATAGAAATGCAATAGATCAGACAATGGGGAATGGAGGGAAGGTGGGGATAAGCAAAGGAAAAACAGTACAATGAGTCTAAAATAGTTTTCCCATGTAAACAGCACAGTGAAATATATGAAAACAGCACAGTGAATCTCACCATCATTTACATCCATAAGAATGAGACTCTCATTAGAATAAGAGACATCCCATGTTTGTATAATTATATCAAAATGGATTCTACTGTCATATATAACTAAAAAGAACCAATAAAAATAAATAAAATAAATAAATAAAAATAAATGAAAATAAAATTTCTGTTCCTTAAAAGAAACTACAAAAATGAAGATTAAAACATTAAATATAAATTTTATAAATCATATTTATGTCATAAAATACATACAAAAATATATGATATGTGATTTAAGATAAAGAACTCCATGATATGAAATGAATACTCAAAACTCAATATGAGAACAAGAAACAAATTTCAAAAAAAGGTCAAATATTTAATCAGGCATATCACAGAGCTACAAGTACCTAGTTAAAAAAAAATGCTCTCTGCTATCAGTCCTTAAGAAAATGCAAACTGATCATAATGGTGTGTCAAAAAATCTATTGGAGTAGCTAAAAATCAAAATAACTGACCATAATGTTGATGAAGATATGGAGGATCTTTAACTCTGTTAGTAGAAATATAAAATGGTATAACTACTTTGGAAAACAGTTTTATCAATTTCTTAAGAAATTAAATATATACCTAGCATGTGATCTGACCATTCTACTTCCAGACAATGTCACAAACGAAATGAAAGTTTATGTCCATACAAAGAATTATACACAAATTTTCACAAGAGCTTTATATTATAGTAGAATAATACTCCAAAACAACCAAATATCCAACAGAGGAATGGATTAAAAAATTGGGGTATATTCATACAACATAATGCTATTCAACAATAAAAGTAAAAACTTCCAACAATATATAAAAACAATTATATATCAAGTGTACTGTTCCTGGGTATATAAGGACGGTTCAATAAATAAAAATCAATTAATGTAATCTCTTGAATCAACAGTCTAAAGAAGATCATACAAATAGATGCAGAAAAGTATTTGCCAATCCAACAATGATTCTTTTTTTTTTTTAGAGGATAACATTTCATTTCTCTGATTGTAAGTGATATAGAATCACAACATACATGCAGTCATACATAAACTTAGGGCTATGATGACCATCATATTCCACCACCTTTACTGGGCCTATTCCCCCTCACCCCTTATACCCCTGTGAACAGAGTTCCTCCACCAACAATGATTCTTAATATAAAAAAGAAAATCTCTCTGTAAACTAGGAATAAAAATGAACTTCCTCTGGGCTGGATGGAGGAGTGCTTGCCTAGCATGAGTGAGGCCCTGGGATGGGTTCTGAGCTTCATAAAAAAAAATAAGAAGAAGCCAGAAGGGGGGACTTCCTCAACTTTTAAAAGAATAATATCTAAAAAAGATCTACAGTTAATATCACATTTAATGGTGAGAAACTGAAATTCTTTCTACTCAAATCAGGAGCAATGAAAGGTTGTTCCCTCCAACCTGTTCTTTTCAAATTCTTAATGTCTTACTATAAATTCTAGCTAACTAATAACAATAAAATGAAATAATTTTCATACAGAAGTATCAACTAAGAAGTTGACTAAGAAGTATCAACTAATAATTGATTATAGCAAGGTTACAGAATAGAGACTACTAGGCAAAAGTCAGTTTCCTATATACCAGCATAAGCAAGTGGAATTGGAATTAAAGTATTACTTACATTAGCACCCCTTCAAGTAAAATACTTTTGTGTAAAGCTAACAAAATATGTACAAGATCTATATGAGAGAAACAACAAAACAATAAAAGAAATTACAGGAGAAATGAATAAATAGATCATGTTTGTGGGTAGAAAAATTCAGTATGATCAAGGTGTTGGTTCTTTTCAGCTTGATCTATAGATTCAATGCAATCCCAGTCAAAATCCCAGAAGTTACTTTGTGGATACTAACAAAGGTCACGTCGAGTTGTGAAGCATTTAGAATAGTCTACATAATATTGAAGTGGAAAACTGTCACTTCCTGACTTCAAGGCTGGTTATAAATCTATAGTGATCAAGACAGTGTGGTATGAGTGACAGAACAAACAAATCAATGAAATGGGATAGAGGACTCAGAAATATACACTTATGTATTCAAATGATCTTTGAAAAAAGAGAAAAAGCAATACAGTTGAGAAAAAATTAGTCTTTAAAAAATGGTAGTGGAGCCTGGTCAAGTGGTGCATGCCTGTAGTCCCAGTGGCCTGGGAGGCTGAGGCAAGAGAATCACAAGTTCAAAGCCAGCCTCAGCAACTACGTGAGCCCTGCCTCATAATATAAATAAATAAATAGATAGATAAATAGATAAATAGATAAATGAATAAACAAATGGACTGGGGATGTGGCTCAGTGGTTAAGTGCCTTTGGGTTCAATCCCTGGTACAAAAATAGAATAAAATTAAAAAATAAAATAAAATATAAAATAAAATAAAATAAAATAATAAAATAAATAAAATAAAATAAAAAGCCAGAGTAAAATAAAGGAAAGGAGGAGCAAAGAATAGAATATCATAAAGATAAAGATCAGCAATATAGACAAAGGAAAGAGAAAGGCAGAGTGGAGGGATAGAAAAGAGGAGAATTATTTAAGAATTAATTCTTTAAAAACATGTTATGTGAGTGTATAAATATACCAGAGGGAATCACTTTTATGTATAAGTAAAATGAGCCAATTAAATCTAAATAAGTAGATGATGAAGGAAAGTCTAGTAGAGTAGGGGGAAGAGATTAGGGCAGAGGGAGAATGGGAGGGAAAAGGGGGAGTCACGCACAAACTGATCTCCATGCATGTATGACTTGGTCAGGATGAACCCAACTACTATGCATAACTATAAAGCTCTAAGTTAAAAAATGGAGCTGGAACAACATGGTACACACATGCCAAATGTTAATATATGTTTATACTGAACATATACCCTTCACAAAATTGACTCAAATGGCTCACAAATGTAAATGTAAAATGTAAACTATAACACTGCTAGCAGATAACATACAAGAAAACCTAGATGACTGGGTTTGGTGATTACTTTTCAGATACAACACAGAGACCTAATCCATGAAAGAATGAAGACCATGATAAGCTGGATTTCATTAAAATTAAAAATTTCTGCTTTGCAAAGATTGAGAAGGTGAGTCACAGAACCGGGATAAAATATTTGCATGAGAAATATCTGATAAAATATTTGCACAAGAAATATCTGATAAAGGACTATTACTCAAAACGCAAAGAAATTTTAAAACTGAAAAATAAAAGCAGCTAGATTAAAAAGTGAGCCAAAAACTCTAAAAGACACCTCAATGAAGAGGTGGCAAAAAAGAATATGAGGACACACCACATCATTATCAGAGAAATAAGAAGTAAAACTATAATGAAACACCATAACCTTCCTATGTGTTTTAGTTAGCTTTTTCACTGCTGCGACTGAAAATCTGACCAGAACAACTGTGGAGGAGGAAAGGTTTATTTAGGGGCTCACAATTTCAGAGGTCTCAATTCATAGACAGCAGGCTCCACTCTTTGGGACTCGAGATAAGGCAGGACATCATGGCGGAAGAATGTGGCAGAGGGAAACAGTTTGCATGATGATCAGGAAGCATAGAGAGACTCCACTCTCCAGATACAAAATATACAACCCATAGCCACTCCCCAAATAAACCATTTCCTCTAGCCACACCCCACCTGCCTCCAGTTACCACTCAGTTAATCCCATCAGGGATCAATTCATTGATGAGGCTGAGACTATAATCCAATCATTTCTCCTCAAAACCTTCATGCATTGTCTCACACTTGAGCTTTTGGGGGACACCTCACATCCAAACCATAATACTATGCATAGGACATTGATATCCAGAATATTAACACCACCAAATGCTAGTGAACCCTAGAGGTAACCAGAGTTAACTCTGAGTGATGTTTCATGAGTGTACCACTCTGGTGGCAGATGTTGGTAATGGGCGCAGCTGTGCATATGTGAGGACAGAGAGGACACAGAAAATCTTTATACTTCCTACTCAGGACTGCTGTGAACCTAAAACTACTCTAAAAATCGTTTTTTTCTTTTAAAGTAATAAAATATTTAAACACACAAGAAGATGGATATCAAAATAATTACGCAAAGCAAAAAGCCAGAGCCTCCTGTATCTTCCTATTCCCTTTTCTAACTTGTTTAAAATTCTAGAAATTTCAGAGTAATCTCTATTAATGTAAACCAGATTAAGTAGGTGACAGTGGACAGATGGAGAAGGATTATAGAGGAGCACACCTGAGTAATTATAAAGTAGCATGAGAAGGAGATGATAAGAGTTGGTAGATGTGCTCATCTTCTTGACTATGGTAAAAATTTTACAGGAATATACATATGCCAATATATTAAATTGTAGTTTTTAAATATGTGCCGTTTATTTTGTATCCATTATACCTGAAAAAGAGGTTTAAATAAACAAAAGAAGACTCAACAGTATCACTGAAATTTAATGACAGAGGAGCAGTGAAAGTTACAATTAGATCACTTATAATACTATGGAGACCTATGAGTATGTGTTGTAAATGTGAATGCCATCTGCCATTTGTGTCTTTGTGGTAAACCTAAAATCTCCATTTAAGACTATGCCTGGAGTTGGAACAACAGAGAGGACATGGTCCCTGTGCTCCAAAACTCTTATAGGAAATTTAGGCATTCACATTCTTCTCATTCTCCATCTCAATTAAATTGAGAATTCCAAAATAAATACAGTATTATACCTCAAATAGTATTACAAATCCGAGTAGTTGAAATTCAAATAATCACACCTACATAGTTTTAGAAAATGGGACTAAACCTATGTATTAGCACACAGAAGTGCACCGATATAGTTGTGACCAAACCTCTGCTCTGGCTCATGGCCCAGGGCTTTTGCCATTACATCCTCATATCATTTCCCTTTTACCAAATCTTCTGAGCACAGTCAGTGATCAACATATTTGCTTATCAATTGATGACCACAAGTGACAAAATATATCAGAGAGCCTCCTAATTATATCCTGTTCAGAAGGTTGATAGACAAATACTTTGTAGGAATAAGAGACAATAGAAAATCCCAAATCTTATTCTTACTTATTCCTCCTTTCTTTGAGACTAGATATATTTATGTGTAAGTGCTGTGAAACAAACTAACAAATAATGAATAGCCAATACTCTAGATACAGTGAGAAAAATTGGTTAGTATGGAGGTGAGGAAAGTCTAGAAAGGACTGTTAAAATGTCAATTTATGAATTAAGCCTATTAGTAAAGATTAAATCAGTCTGGTGAAAAATCAGTGGGAGACCTTTGACAAACTCCATGCTATTAATAGTAAAGGTTCTGAAGCTTAGCTATTCATTTATATTAGGTAACAAAATTACTACTGCAACTGAAGCACTTTGTAGGATCTATGGCACTTGGCAGAGCATTGATTCCAAGCCAAGGAAATGACAGCATAGTATAGCTGCTGCTGATTTGAAGGAAGGGGAACAAAAAGAAAGAATGGATAATAATAGATTAATATGGGCAATGAAGAAAAGTGCAATCAGCTCAGATTAATTACAAATCCAATACATGTACAAGGGACAAGTTTTGAAGAAGTCCTAGATAAGACTGCAGGGAATTGACATATTTAAGCAAAAAAGAAAAATCTCTATATTCACATTAGCAAGGACAAAGGAGCAGGAAGAAGTAATCACAGTCCCTGGCACCTGGATAAACATTTAATCTGCCTAAGGGAGTTACCCTTAGTTCTCTTCATCAGGTGATAGGCATTTTTCCTAGGCCATTTTGGGAAAGGTATTATGGTGAACAGAAGTACTGATAGCTTGTTAAGAACTAAGCTTGGAAATATTAATTAAAATGTAAGTTATAAACTCTAATTTATAATATAATCATGATATCATTTCCCAAAGGCATGCATTCAGTGAATTCATCCCTATTGATTACTATCTGTGCTTAGAAGTATAAGGAAACACCACCAATAAAACTCCTTGGCCAAAATACATATCACAAAATCCATGAACTTTGATCATTTGAGAGATCTGTATTTAGAGTGCAACTTCTGTTTCTTTGCGGTTTCAGTAGAATTGTGTTCTCCAACAGCAGATGTACAAATTTGGAGGGGTGAGGAGCTGTTCTAAATAGTTTAAGAGCAGAATTATGTATGTAAAACCATAGTCATAAAAGTATAACAACAGACAAAACATCATAACAATCAGAGGTCAGTTAATGTAAAACCATACATTTCTACACTTCAATCAAGATGCCATCACATACTATTATACAAGATGATTTATGCTCAAAGTAATGATTCAAAGTCATTGAAAGAACAAAACAGTATCTTCCATATATTCTCCAACAGATAGGAAAATGAAAGCATATTATATATAGAAAGTTGCCCATGCAAAGTCATTAAAATGAACAAAAGTATTGCCTTGAGTATAAAAGTAATCTGGGAAATTCCCTTTTGTGAAATACTTCATTGGTCTTGAGGCATTTTCTAGACATGTCAAAGTTAACTCACTGGAAAAATAAATTTATTCTATCTCTTTTGCTTGGAAGTAAGAGAAACACAGCTAAAATGATTAAAGAATTTTTTGACTCATATACCTGAAAAGTCCATGGTAGGTTTTTGATCACACATGACTGGACAGAGGTATACAGAATTGCCAGGAATCTTATTTACACTTATCTTTTGTGATTTTAAAAACATTTTTATGAAATAATTTGGATTTACAAAAATGTTTATGAAATATTATAGAAAGCTCAGTTTTCTTTAATGTTACAATTTTGGATAGCCAAGTACAATGTTTAAAACCATGAAATTAATATTAGTATGATACTACTAATTAAACTAGAGATTTTATTTGAATTTCATCAGTTTTATTTTTTCCTAAAGAATTTTTTTTCTAGATCATTCTGGACTGTCATATTGCATTTATATCCTTATATTTCATTGATCTGTCTGTTTAGTTTTCCTGCTTGTGACAATTCCACAGTCTTTCCTTGTCTGTCATTATCTTGACACTTTTGATGAGTAATGATCAGCCATGTTGTATATGTGTCTTGATTTGAATTTGTCTGATATTTCTCTGTGGTTGAATTGAGGTTATGCACTTTTGACAATATAGCAGAAATAATGATTTTTTTCCCTTTAATTACATAACCATGATCATTTGGTTGAGGTTCTGCTACCAGGTTCCTCCACTGTAAACTTAGCATTTTCCCTCTGCAATTGATAAATCACTTGGAGGAGACACGTACACTCCAATATCAGTTTTCTCCTCAAACTTTCACCCAGTGGTCTTGGCATCTGTTGGTGGATATTGTCTGTAACAGCTATTCAGTTGTTTGTTCTGTGTTAGTTGTATTCTCAGTAAGACCTTGCCAAAGAAATAATGACCACAAGTTGATCTACATTTCAGCCTAACAAACTCAGCAATCTCAATAAAAAATTTTAAAAAGCACAATTTATTCTCCAGTTGTAACAAAAGACCTGGTGCTGCCAATAGTTTATTTTGCTAGAATTCACATATTACTGAATTGATTACCATGGACAAAGGGAAGGCCACTATCATAAAGCAGGCATGAACGATGTCCCCCCTAGAATGAAGGCTTGGGCCTGTCCCACTGTAACTACATGAACTCAGAGTGGCAGAGAGGAAATTCCCCAAGGCGGGGAACAAATAGAATATTGTCACTAGAAGAGAAAACAGGCATAACACAGGTCAAATTAGCAGACATCATTATAATAAACTATAACCAATTATTACTGATATTCCTTAAGATCTGTTTGTGGAAGACAATTGTTAAACTCATCAATACTTAAAATGTAAACATTTCAGTTTACCTTATTTATCTTAAAGTGAAAGAACACAAATCCTTCATCACCTATTTCAGTGTTCTCCCTTACAGTTGCTTCAATTTAAGATTCCTTCTGCTCTGTCCTTGATAGAAACAGTAAAATAATAATGATAATTGCTCTCACCATTAAAATAGAATACTCGATAAAATACATAACATATAGATAACATAACCAATAGATAACTACTCAAAATGTTATTATTACTACTATCATTAATATATTCAACTTGACATATATTTATGAAGTGCCTGTCATATATATGATACTCAGTGATTAATAAGGATATGCCTTGAAATGCTCCCACTACAAAAATGAATAAACATATAAATAAATATTTAGAATGGGTATTCTGGAACATGCATAAAAGCATCTGATTTTAATGAGCACAGACAATAATATGAATGATCAAGTATATACAAAGCTATAATACTAGACAGAATGTAGCAAGTGTTTATAATAGATGCATAAGCCCCATGTTTATAACACATATGTGCTTTAAATAATAGGCCCCCAATTTAATCTTATCTTCTTCAGGCAATATAAAAACGAAGGATCCAATTTTTATCTGGCATTTCTTAAGCAATTAGTCCCTATATGCATTTAACCTTTTGGACATACATTGGATGTTATATTAGCCAGAAACTGAAAAATCAGAGAAAACACATTTGCCTCCATTGTTAGGAATATCTAAAACAATTAAAATTACCATCTCAACAAATGAATCGGTCTGAACCTTATTTCCCAGACTTTAATACTAAAGTTCCTTTATACAAAACAGAAGACTTTCTCTGCATTTTTTATACATGAAAAACAAAAATCAGATTATTTGATTCCATTTTCACAAAAGACTTTGGAGATTAGAAATAGCCTTTGAGTCCAGCATGGTGGCACATGCCTGTGATTCCAGTGGCTCAGGAGGCTGAGGCAGGAGGACCACGAGTTTAAAGCCAGTCTCAGCAACAGTGAGGCAATAAGCAACTCAGTGAGATCCTGTCTCTAAATAAAATACAAAATAGGGTGGGGGATGTGGCTCAGTGGTTAAATGCCCCTGAATTCAATCCCCAATAACTCCCCACCAAAACAGAAATAGCCTTTGGATTACCATATTTTTGCTAAGCAAAAGGGTACAAAATTTTAAACATGGGAACATCCTTAAAATATGAGTATGCAAGGTCAATGGTACTGTCTGACATTTTTACTCAGTCCATATTTTTGAAAAATAAATATTTTATGTATTTTCTTTTTTAAAAAAAGATTAGCTTTGTATGTAAATGTGTGTATTAGAAGAAATTAGATGGATAGCGTATGGAATGGGGAAAAAAAATCTCAATCCCAATTAGATTACTCTTGGAAAACTTCTATACAGAGAGCAATTCAGATTTTCCAGGATAATGAAACTGCCCTGAAAGTAGAGCATTTTACAGATAGTATACCTGGAAAAACCTGACAAGAAAGCAACAACTGACTTGATAACATATAAAAATTGATGACAATTTAGAAATTATCACATAATTAGTACAATTTGCTTTAAATACTCAACATTTAAAATATAGTAATTCATTACATAACCTATGTAAGTTTTCACTAGCAAAATCCAGAAATGTACTTATCACTTTTTAAACCAAAGGAGAACACACATTTTTAATATAAAATCATGAGTAGTAAATCTGGTCCTTTTTAGCCAGAGAAAGAGGCTTTTGATTTATTTGCCTGTGAAAACAGGGCTCCACTTTCAGCAGAGGATGAGTCTTATGGACCTTATAATGAAGAAAAATCAAGATTCAAAAAATTAGGACCAAACTCTTCTCTAAGAGACATGGAGAGGAATTTGTTCGGCTCTTGAGAGGGTTAGTACATGGAGGCAAATAAAGAACAGTCAGAGATTCAGAAGAACCAGAGATGTGGTATAACTGGAATATACATGAGAAGATTCCATTCAAAACTCCTCTTTCTAGTTATTGGTATTGCTTCAACATACAGACTTACCTCAGCAACTCTAACACCTACTTATAAAATTGTTCTTAATTAGTATTCCAAGGAACCACCTCAGTTACAAGTGGTTTCTTGTAGGATCCCCCCCCCCCACCTAAAGCTTATGCATGAGATGAGTCTCATTTATGAGTTAAATGGTGTGACACACATGCACAAAGCACAAGCCGAAGCGAGGGGAACCCAGGAGGCCCAGGTGAGTTTACACAGCACTTGGAGAAAGGGTAGAAGTTTCCATAGGTAATGAAATTGGAGCTTGGTGACCTCTTAAGTAATTTCAGAAAAGCAGGGAACTCCATCAAGAAAATATCTGGCTTACTGGTAACATACAAATGTGTTTGATGTTTTGGGTTATTTCATCTGCAGAATTTGTACTTTTACCATGTTAGATAATCATATAGAACAAATATGTTACGATATTATCACCTAAATATAAAACTCATACAATAGCCTGTTTGCTGCAGGAATGGTTTGTGCTTCATGCACCTTTGGGATGTGGATTACTGCCTGTTAAAATCAAATAAACCAATCAGAACTTTAATTACATAATTATGTAACTCTAATTATATTAAAGTCACACACAGATCACTTTTTATATTACTAATGTGAGTACTAGTTAATAGGACATTTTGTACAAAATGTAAACCAATTGAAGTGGTGTTTCTCTGACTAGTAATAAAGTAATAAGATTAGATTATAGCAAGAAAGAACACTTATTCACATGATTCAAAAAAAGAAAAGCAAATGCATTTTGAATAGGAGGACTTGCTCTATTGGTACCTTACCCTAGCACCAGCTATTTCTTTGCTTTTACCCTTTCTAGACACTTTTTATCACCCAGAAAGCAACACTACATAGCAGAGTTTGTTTTTACACATAAACCTTTTGCCATTGGAATCATGTATTCAAAATAAAAAACAAATTACAAGAAGGAATAAAAAGATGGAAGCATCTCATCAGGTTACTAAAAGAATTGTCACAGCTTTATAAAGTACACATCATCAACTGTCCTAGCAACCACACCACGTGAGAAAAGATGTGATAATTTTTAGTATTTTAGTGAATATAACCATAAGGTAAGCTTTTTCTATCTAATTCAGAAACAAAATTACCACCATATCTCATGAAATTTTTTTGAAAGGGTTTATTGTTAACTGTATTCATGAAGTGAAATCTTTTGCTTCCCTCAATCTTGACTCTTAGAAACATTTTCAAGTGCAATGTGTTCCTAGGCAACGGCAACAAAAGAATTATATGCATTTAATTTTGAAAAACTCTAAAAAATTGTCCCAGTGATATTGTCCTTGAGTTTGATGATATGAAAAATAATGCACGCTCTAACTTGGACATATTTATTGGATATAGCTAAAGGTCTTGGGAATAAACTTCAATATGACAATATTAAATATATTTAGAGAAAGAAAAGACATGTCCTCATGAGGATTAGCAATTTAATATAGAACAATAGTAGTTCTGCATAAACTTTAGAATGTGTGGAGTATAAAAAAGAGGAACTAGATAATATAGCAAGAAATACAAGCTTTCTACTCCACATTGCACACAGACACACACATGTACACATACACACATACATACACACATATGCTACACCAGTGATTTTCTACAAAAAAAAATATGGTCAGTGCAAAAATAATAGTAATATCTTAACAGATTAAAATATCTTTGGCAAGTGTTGAAGATAAGAATCTCATCACTAAGAATTATTTATTATTTTACAAAGTCTTGCCACATTAAAGCATACTATAGAAAAAGTCTTAAAAAATCACTTAAGATAATAAGAATAATAATGTAAAACAATTAGAAAAGTGCATCCAGGTCCTATCTCTATAGGCCATGAATCAGATTGGAACTGAGCTTGCTGTGATGACTACATTTCCTTTGCCTTAAGTCTTTCCTTTCAGCTTGTGGTGTAGCAGAATGACAATGCCCATTCTTGCTCACTCCATTAGAAGTGGCATTTATGTTCACTACGTGTGTCAGCTAAATAAAATGACAGACACTGCAAGTGTTTCCTCTCATTATGTTATATTCCTGACTATCAGAAGTTAATGGAGCTAAAACAGATGCACAGGCCTCAAAAGCTTCATCAATAGATGTAAAAATGTTTGATCTTGACACCTTAAGTGAACTTCTGACAAGAGATCCATTACCCTATAATTTCTTTAAGGATGACATAAGCACTCATGGTTTTTTTTTTATTCACACCCTCTTAGTGGGGTGAGCACACAGTAGATGTACAATAAAAATATGTTTTGGAGTTGTCAACTCCAAAAAAGTAAAATTATAGTTTTTATAAGTATTAATTTTGAGATTTGGAAAACATTAAATTCATGTTTACTGGCATTAAAAATTTAATGAACCATAAAAACAAATTCAAGATGATTCTTATTATTTTTGGAAATCTCAAGAAATTCCTTTGGAACTGAAGATGAAAGATACTTTCTTGCAGAAATATGGTAGTGTTTTTTACAGTATGCTAAATTTCTAAAGGCTAAGATATATTAATCATCTTTTCCCTAGTACTCTTAGTTTAAATATGTAGGTACTCAACATGAATTTGAGTTCAAAATGTGTGCTATTAGAATTTTATGGTTTATTCTTACAGTTAAAACAATTCCAACTCTTCCCAAATTGCCTGTCAAAGAATATCAAGATAATAAGGCAGGCTTGAAAATGTACTATTCACCCAGACCCTCTGCTGAGGAGAACATCATTGATGTACACTCCCAGCTGCCACATCTTTGAATTTCCATCCTGTCAGCAACCATATCTGTCTGCTAGGTAACCCAACAGGACACCACAGATGGCATAGCTTCAACAACAAATATTTATTTTCTCACACTTCTGGAAACTAAAAGTTCAAGATCAAGGTGCCATCAGAGTTGGTTTCTGTCGGGGCCTCTCTCACTAGCTTGTAAACAGCATCTTCTCACTGTGTCCCTACTGGCCTTTCTACTGTGTGCACACACGTACACACATACACACACACACACACACAGAGAGAGAGAGAGAGAGAGAGAGAATGCTCTGGTGTTTCTTCCTCTCCTTATAAAGAGACTAATCCTATCAAAATACACTCCAACCTTTAGGACTTCATTTAATCTTAATTACCTCCTTAAAGTCCTTATTTTCAAACATAGTTACATCAAAGGTTAGGGTTTCAATATATAAATTTTCAGGGGACATAATTCAATCTATCACAGCACTAGTCAATGAGAACTTTTCCTTAAGAGACCACTGACCACTTGGTGGAAAACCAGCTACACTGGGCCCTTTCAATCCTGAGAGGGGCAGTGGTTCGTCTCTATAGAGATAGACACTTACTCAGGGTATGAGTTTGCCTTTCCTGCTTTCTGAGACTCAGTCACTACTACTATCCTGGTTCACAGAATACTTGATTGACAAGCATGCATACCTACATCTTGAAGCACCCACTTTGTAGCATAGTGGTATGAGAATGGGCCCATGACTCATCAAAACACATATCTTAGCATCCAGAAATAACTAGCTTCATGGAACAATGGAAGGATGTATTCTAAATATACAGCTAAATTCCAAGATTGAAAGGATCAGACTATCATCAGAGTCTCAAGATTCTCCTCATCCTCTCCAGCTCTTGCATCTTTGTGCCAGTATAGGCATTGCCATAAAAAAAAAAAAAAAAAAATCTCTTGCATATCTACCCTTATCTTGTATCTGCTTCTAGGAAGACCCAAGAAAACACATAAGAAGACCTTGGCACAAAGGGTATAATTATAGAGGTGAGAGCTTGCAGAGCAAATGGAGAATTCAACACTCATTAAGTTACATACAAAAAAACATCTAAAGAAAATATCAACTAGGGTAAACTTTCAAGTTTTGTTTGAGAAGTTATTCATTGCAGAAAGGCTTTTAACCTCAGAATCAAATGAAACACTGAGTCACTCACGACATTCTTCTCCTTACCCTCCACACTCTCCTTTTAAAATGTCTAGGTTTAGAAGACAGCCAAATTATATTTTTATACATTCACATTTCACAGGACTATCCCAACACTCTGCGACACAGGGATTTTAGATCATCAGTATCTGCAATCATACTTCTGAAATTTTCTGCCAATACGCATAACCATACTTTATTCCATACATTCACTGTGAAAACTGTCCTCAAAAAAATTACTGTATGCTCAGGAAACAATTGTAACTTACCTCTACCTGTGCTTAATTTAGACAGGATAAAGGTGTCCATGAAATCTTGCCCAATTTAAGTTTCATTTACAGCCATTCCATGTAATTTATAACTTGTTAGTTGGAAGAGTGCTGACTTCACTTAGGTACATTTTATTTATATGTTCCTTTTGCCCAGAAAGGACTTCTAATAACATATATGATGAAAAACATGCCATTCAGCAAAAACAAAACTGTAGAAAAGAGAAGAAAAACAAGGCAAAGAGAAAATAAGAATAGAAAAATAAAATGGCACCAGAATGAGTTTAAAACAAAATAAATACCATTAACCTTTGTGGAGGGTTCACAGATTGAACCCTTCAAGCCTTGCAGAGAATGGCATTTATTCAGTCACATAATTCTTCATGTCTTGAGATAAAAACATCTAGTTTCTCAAGGGGAGAAATAACTTTTCCTGGTTCTGAGACTAGAGCAAAATCTATTCTTCAGGCTCTCATAAAAGACACTTTAATACACTGAAAAACATACTCTATAACATGTTTACTGTAAAGGTAAGCTCCTTGGCATTGTTTTTTTAATAAGGAAATGGATGAATAAATTGTCAATATATTCGCATGTTGCAATAACAACATTTATTATTTTAAACTTCTTTTACACAGAGAATGAATAAATCAGTAGTTTAGAATGGGAGTGCTAGGGGTTGGAAATATTATCCATGAATGTTTATCCAGTTTCTCAGTGCTCCTTACTAGGACTGACACTTAAGTGAAGAAAGGTGGAATGATGTCATTATATACTTGTTTAGTGGGACTAATTCTAAGGGAGGAATGGTCATGGTGTGAACAGGTATGTGGGATAGAAAACATACTTCCTTCAGTTTCTATTACGAGTGCATGGGAAAATCATGGCTCTGAAATAGAGAACACAGAAAAAGATCCTAAGGGTCCTTGAGCCAACATTTTTCTTGTAGAAGAATTTCTGAATCAGACCAAAAAAAAAAAAAAAAGAATAACACTTCGGTGTATACTTTCTAGGTCAAGAACTCCCTTAAATTTCAGATTTAGACCAGTAAAAATCACTTACATCTTAACATAGCAAACCTCAGCTCTCAGCCCACCCTGGCTTTAGGAAAATATTGACACTGAAGTTCTATGGCAAGGAAAAAAATGTCCCAGGAATTTAAATTCCTTCGGTATGCCAATCTGAAAAATAAGAGCATTGGCAAATTATAGGAGCCTATGTGTGGAAAGTATTTTGTGTAAATAAAAGAGCAAAAGTAATATTACTGGTTTGAGGATTGAAATAGTGATGGATATGAAGTGGCAGCAATAGGACTGGAAAGGATATTAACAAGTGTATCAGTGACAATAACAGGGACTGTTGGAGGCATCCTTTGCAATGACCATGATATTGGCACAAAACAAGGATAAAGAATTTGCCTTCCCTGGCTATCTTAAGCCTTTGCCTTGAGCAGCAACATCAAGAATTCAAGTACTGAGAGGCAAAGAAAAGAAAAAGGTAGGGGGAACAAAGTCAATTAGATCTTGAATTTGGGAGTGCACTAGGATTTTCCCCATGATATGTAAGTAGAGAAGATGAAAAGAATGGATCACCTATGGAGACAGTTAAATGGAGAAGCACAAATTTTAGGCCAAAATAAACTTTTGGATGCATTCTATTATGTTCCCAGTGGGTTTTTAGAAACTAGTTTTCATTATGTAAAATTTATTTGTCATATAAACATGCATTTTGGCTTCTTCAAAAAAAAATCATATTTGACAATGTCAGACCCCCATTTTTTCATGGAGCAATCATTCACTCACAGCACCAAGCAGGTTTCTTTTTCTAACACCTAAGACAAGTTATTTTTAAGCTTGATCAGTGTTTCTTTCTAGAAGCCACACTACCTATTTTGTTCATTTATACCGCTTGCTTCACTCCTATATTTATTTGCATTTCCAACCCACCCTCCCCATTCCTGGAAAATAAATTATTTTTTATTCATCTAATGTTTCAGTCCTGAAAATATTCCTTACAGATCTCCAATCCTAGGAACCTTAATTGGCTAACAGCATCACTGTCACACTTTAAATCCACCACACATCTTACCAGCTGTCTCTAGTGAATGACCTAGCACACAGGAATCTTGAAACAGATTTATTACTGAAAGACCTACAGCTCTTCTGGTAGTTGGCTTTAGCTCCAGGACACCCTGGTGATCTTGTTAAAACTTCTTAGATTGTAGTAGGAACTAAGATACTTTCTCTCAATTTTCCTTTCACCTCTGAGGTCAGAGGAGTAGGTAAGGGGACTCAACCACAGAAAGTTGTGAAGATAATTAATATAACATGATGTCCCAGGAAGGGAAAGAAATGACAGCCAATAAAGATTACACAAAGATGGAACAAGAATGGAGGAGGAGGAGACTCAGAACAGTTGTCACCATAAAAATGATCATTTCTTGCTCCTGAGCCCATTTTTCAGATCTGGAACCCACTGAACAATAGTTCAAGTCTCTAAAGATCTGACAACACAAGTATATAAAATGATAATTCTCTAAAGAAACCTACATATGACCATTTACTCAAGTATCCCAGTAAAAGAGAAATAACTACTTTTTTTGACTATTAGACAAAGGTTCCAAATTGACTCTGATGCCTGAGAGTTCAAGTTGCATCAAAGCCTTCCTGTTAAAAGTGAGAATCTTTGGAAAGCAATTAATGAAGGGATGCCTATCTAAATTCTAGCTCACAGTGCACTCAGTGGGCCCAAGGTCTCAAACCAGTGGTCATTTCCTCATTTCCAGAGGGATTCACTAGTTTTGCATGCATGGCCATGCAAGTCCCTAGTTTGTAGAGTAAAAGCTATCATATTAGGGAAGACCATATAGAAACCTGTGAAACTCTCCACCCTCCACTCATCTACCTTTAGCCAAAACAGTATATAAGAATGAGAATTATATTCCAGGGGTTATGGCAGAGATTGGCACTACTATTAGATACTAAGGATACGAGGGTGTAACCTCATATTTTATCTTCATTTGCTTCACCAATGTGGTCCCTAAAGAAATGGGATGGACATGGAAAACAGATGTAGACTCTGTCAGATTTAATCAAGTTGTAATGTTGTAGCAGGTGTAGATATATTATCATTGCTAGTCCAAATTTTGAAAGCCTCAGGTATGATTCAAGTGTGTTAATTTGCTGAATGCATTTTTACCATTCTGATTAAGAATAAGTTTAAGAATAGTTGGCACTCATATGGACTGGATAATAATTTACATTGATGCTTTTGTCTCAGGTTTATGATAACTCTTCCACCCTCTATCCTATTACAGTCTGAAGAGACCTATACTACCTGGACATTTCACAGAATACCTCAGTCAACCATTGCATTGATGGACACTGTGTTGTTTGTGCAAGATGAGCAATTTATAGCTAGTAGGCTAGAAACTGCATAAGGAACCAACCCTGGGAAGATTCAGAGAAGTTTCATTCCAGTGAACTTTTTAAGTGTCCAGGTAGCACAATCATGTTGAGTTTCCATTGTCATCCTTGTAGTCATCATATACTCCATTCCCTATACAAACAATGAAGCACAGTGCTTGATAAGCCTCTTTAGTTCTGGAGCCAACATATTCTATAGCTTGGAATTTTGCTCTGGTCCATATACTGTATGAAACTAAGTCTTCCAGAGTTAGGCAGTCCTGGGGTAGGAAAGGATTTAGTAGCAGGTCCTGGTCTTAGTACAGTTAGCCCCGTAACTTGCATCATGTGATCTGGCAGATCTTATGGTGTCAGACATATCAGTAGTAGGAAAAATACAATGTGGAGTTTGCAGCTACCTACGGTGAAAGGATGTAATGCAGGCCACTGAAATTATGGAACAAAGCCAAGTATCCAGAGGATAATAACAATATGTCTTTTGAGAAGCAACTCAATATTTTTGTGGAAACTGGTAGAAAGTAAATGTTTGACCAACAGGATTCCAAGTGAATATCTGTCCAGAACTACTCATTGTAAATTGGTTTCTCTCAGACCTGCCAGGTTGTAAAGTCATTACACATACCTGGCAACAAGAGTCTATCACAAGAGGGTAATAGCACATCTGTTCAGGCTGCATCAGAATGACCACAGTGGTGTACACAAAGAGTACATATTAACAACAAAATTATGGACTCTAATTTCTAAGGCAAATTCATCTGTTTATACCTCCAATTGTTCCACTTTTCAACAACAGAATCCAACACTGAGCTCCAAATAGGAGCTCTCTAAGTAGGATAAATAGCAAGTAGGTGGCAAATTGGCTGCATCAGGCCCCTTCCATCCTAGAAGAGCCAATAAAATAATTATTTTGAGTTAAATTTTCTCTTTCTCTCTACAGAACCTCAGTCAATACTACTAAGAAACTTATGAACTTATATAAATGGAATCCACATGGCATAGTACCTGTCCAGGGAATTCACTTCACAGTGAAAAAAGTGGGAGAGTAAGCCAATGTCCAGAAGATCCACTGCTCAAATCTTGCTCCATATCATTTAGAAAGACAACCATATACAATGCTGTAACAGGCTTCTAAAAGTTTAACTGGAGAAACCCCCTGGAGAGATGATGCTTTATTTTCTAGACAGCATGTCATTAAACCAGAGACTGTGGTATAGTATTATATTCATGGTGGGAATGATATACAGATCCTTCTATCAGAGGTAGGAGCAGGAGTGACCCCACTTATTAATTTTTACAAAAACCCATGGAGGATTTTGTGCTTCCTACTTCCAATACTCTGGGCTCTTCAGTGGTGGACAAGCCAGCTCCAATGGGGAAAACTTTTGTTAGGACACACAAGTGGCCTACTGAGCTCTAAGTTATGGCTGCTGCCTGGGCTTTGAATTTCCTGTGTCAAAGGACTAGCTGGGAACAAGAAGAGCTCATTATGCTGACAGGATTGAGGACTCCAATCAGCTGGAGTACACCCAGCTGCTTCTACACTATGACAGGGAATGTGCAGAAATTAGGCATTCTACTTGAGTGTCTCCTAATACACCTTTGCCCTGTCGTTACTGTGAAAAGTCATATACAGCAATCCTAATCTGACAACAATATTATCAGAAAACCTTCAGTGATTTGAGGAAAAGCAAATATGATAATGATCTATATCATTATATTGGAACCGATCTCTGGTCTCTCCCTCACTCCTATAGCCCCTCTGGCCTTATTGAAGTTTTTGTACCTAGTAAGCATTTTTTTCTGTAGCTAAAATACACTTTCCTGAGATATTGGGCCAATTGTTTTCTCTACTCTTTTTGTTTTTATCCAAAAAATCCTCTCCTTAGAGTTTTCACAACTACCCTATTTAAAACACCATTACTTGCCTATACGTCATTCAGCCTTTATGTTTCTCCATAGCAAAAATCACCTAAAATATAAAATAACTCATTTATTTATTTATCTTTGTCCCAAACTCGAATTTAAGCTTCACAGTAACTGAAATTTTTGTCTGTTTGTACACTGCCATATTTCCATTCACTGGAACAGTACCTGGTACACTACAGAATACCTTATTGAGTGAGTCAATGAAGAGTTCTCATCACAGGCATTAAATATAATGAGGAACAACACAGGCAAAACCTGAATTGCACAGATTATGAGAAAATATTATCACTGCCATCATGACATGTAACATTTGTTGACTGTTAAGAGTGTTCTAGAAAACTTGTACCCTGTTTCACATGCATCATATTATTTAATCCTTCCAACTCCATTACATGGGTATTACTATTAGTCTGGTATTCTCTATGATTTAGAAAGAGTAAGTATCCTTAGCAAGATAGAGATGATAATTGGCAGAAGTGTTATTCAAACTGGATCTGATTCCAAAGCCTGGATTCATAGCCTGAGCTCTATGTAGTGAACACAAGAATCAGAAAACAGTTTTAAAGCTTTGCAGTGCACCAAAGAAATAGAAAAGGATAAAGAAATATTAAAATAATTAAATATTATTATATTATATTATTTAATATTTAAATGTAATTTAAATATTAAAATAAAGAAAAGGATAAAGAAATATTAAAATAATAATGAGAAATGAAAACATTTCTTACTAAAAAAATGTATGTCTTAACAAAAATGTATATATGTCTTAAGAGGTCAGAGAAAAATATTGATACCTGTAAAAGAAAAAGAAGCTCTAAAGTATAATATATACATAGTTGTCTTCATTCAGAAAGGTAGACAACAATTATAGGCTCCTCCATCAGTTTGTGAAACCAATTTTAATGGAAGCTTAATTAACATTATGTTACAGCAACAAAGCATAATCATCAGACAGGTACTAGTAACACTTTAAGTCCAGTAAAAAAAAAACAGAAATACTAATATAAATAATAATAGTAATAAATAATAATACCTGCTGTAGAACACCATGCTTTGTATGTTCAAATTACTAGCTCAAGTCCATCTTATTTAAACACACTCATACACACAAGTACACACCAAATGGAAGATCATTGTACTTTTCACCACTTTTCTTTCCTGTGAGGTATGAGACCCAGGTGCAAGGTGTCATAGAAGAGTCTGTTATCAGAAGCAGACAGCTAGCTACACATTCTGAGTTTCTTTTAAAACATTCAAATTTCAAGGACAGTTCTTCTGTTATTTTGAATGGAAAGCAGGTGAAAACTCTATAGAAAAGCAGCAAATCATCAGAGAGCCACAGATCTGGAAAGCACTTATGTCAAGGATAAGAAACAATGGTAGATTTATGTATTGTATACAGAATAATCTTAGTTAATATGAAAGTAGAAAATGCATTCTTTTGAAAATTCTCAATGTATTCATTGTTTTCATCCATATGTTCACATTTGTTGAAAGAAATTTTCACAAGCTGAAAAATTGTAGGATGTGTTTATCATGTTTTGAAAGGTATTAGAATTTTAATTTCACCACACTGCTAGCTTGTTCATTCACATAATTCTACACACACACAAATGCACAAACACACTCATACATTATTTGAAAACCTTTTGACTAGTAGTTATTGTAAGGTCTTGATGCAGAGATAAATAAGAATTTTCTTTGTCCTGAAAGTAGTGCAAGATTGCATATTGCAATGCCATATGAGAGGTGGTATGGGAATAGCCAGAATCAGGGTCCTCAATGAAAATCTGCTGATTTTAAAGGAAGGATTCACAATATTAATTGTCAATTTGGAAAAGTGAGAGTTATTAGAAATGACATAATGGTCCATAAAAGTCTTGAGGCACTGAAAGTTTACAGAAAGACATTCAGTATGGCCAGAACACAGGACACGAAATTGAAGCAAGAGGTTGGAGTTGTCCTGGAAAGTGAGGTATTTGCATCAACTAAGAGAAAAAAGTCAAAGAACATTTTGAATAAGGAAAGGATATGAGCAGTTTGGTTATGTAGAAGACTAGTAGAGTGGTATGCAGGATGTACTAGAGTTATTGGAGTTGGAAGCCCGAGATATAGAATCTGGTCTAAACCATGTTGTGCAAACTAATTTTAAACCCAGATATGATCTTTATTTTGTTGTTTCTTATGAGCAGCAGTGACATCATGCAGATGCTACACATGGCATTCATAAGTATATATATATTTTTTAATTTTTTCTTAGTTGTAGATGGACACAATGTCTTTATTTTATTGCTTTGTATGTGGTGCTGAGGATCGAACCCAGGGCCTCACGCATGCGAGGCAAGCGCTCTACCACTGAGCCACAATCCCAGCCCCTCATAAGTATATTTATTGCTTGATTCCCTTCACTCTTTAATTACATATATTAACTGTACAATTCCCTCAGGCATTTAAGTTTGTGAACTCTGGTCCAAATTTAGAAGTGGCAGAAGAGTCAGAGAAAAGCCTTCTTCTTGCCATTTCATGTAAATAGCTGATTTTGTAACAACAGAATGTCTATGATTCCTTCTTTCATCCCTAATAAACACATTAATGTTTTCCATATTTTGAATAACGATTTTTAGTAATGTTTGAATTATGAATGACCATGACATTAAGACCATTTTTAATTATAAAGATTTTAATGGATATTGCTAGTCACAGGGTTATTTATTTCTTGAAGATCATCAATAGTAATTATATACCAGGAACTTGATTCTTGGGCTTATTATTGGTATTTCTTCATCCTACAGAAAGTACTTAGCATTTAACTTTTAAGTCACATTCTCTAGTAAATAATTATTAGGAGAAGCACAGAAAGATGTATCACAATCAATGAGCCAATTTCATTTCAGGCAGTGAAATTCAAAAGGGAGAAATTAGTCTACAATTTGAAGAAAGAAATGGAAAGCCTGATGAAAGCTTATTTTATGGTAACTATTTTGTCCTTCACAGTAAGGAAGAGTTGAGAGCTATGGAGGTTAGCATGAAATGTACAAAATTTCATTTATCATGTATGCCTTTTCTTAGAGATATTGATTTTGATGGAGAGATTTCACAGTGTATTTTGAGACTGAAATCTTCCCCAAATAGCTTAGTCTATCAATTCAAAGACAGAGTGAAATAAAACAAATGCTGTGTGTAATTCTTTGGGTGATCTCTAAACTAACAAAGCAATCACTCAATCATTTTCTGCTGTGATACCCTCTGTCAATGGCAAAAGTTATTTGGACTTTTATGTTTTGTTCTATTGGAAAAAAAAGTGGATCTTTATTTCCATCAATGTCATTACCTTTAACAAATGCTTAATAGTAATAGAGAATAAAGATATTTTAGAAAAGAAAAAAGTTGTCTTTTACCAAAAACAAATGAAAATAACATTTTAACATACATTACATTGTTAATTATATACATTATTTGTTAAACTGTAAAATCTTTAATGTGAGGGGCACATGAAAAATTTAATTTCAAAAAAAAAATGTGGTACCTGGGAGCTAATAACACAATTTAGTGCAATGTAACCAGAGCTTTTACAAAATTAAATGGTTTTAAAGAAAGTTTAATCAGGTTGACTTCCTACAGTTAAAAATTAATATTTATTCATTGAGTCATTAATATACAATCAGTTTTTAATAATTTGCTCATAAGCTTTGATTATATGGTTGTTTTTTCCTTTAATAAAATGATTGATTAAATCTTCACTTACTTTATGTAGATAAAGTAAATTATATGGTTGTTTATCTTTAATCTTTATAGATTAAAGATTGATTATATGATTGTTTTTTCCTTTAATAAAATGACTGATTAAATCTTCACTTACTTTATGTAGATATGAACTAAAATCACAGAAATCTACTATTCTCACACTAGAAAGGAGTTATGGTTTTACAACTGAAGAAACTGGCATCCAATCTCCAGGATATTAATACTTAATATTTACTAAAGGTTTTCTCTGTTGCTGGTACTTAAACATACACTATCTCATTTAATCCTTACATCAATTTCTGATCCAGTATCATTACAATTTCCACTTTGTATAGTAGGACATTGAGGTTCAGAGAATTTAAGAAAATTACTAAAAACCACAACACCTAACCTTGGTCAAAATTTAATATTACTATTTAGTTATTATCTAAATACACATAGTTCAGCTAAAAAGCCTAAAATCTTAAGCAAGTATACTATACAACCTCATAGCTCAAAATAAAAAGGATTCTCAGTAGCATGAGAAAAGTATAAAAAATGTTGTTGACATTTGAAATATCTGTCACATTTTTTTAAGTCTTTATCAACATGTATCACTGAAATGACTTGTGAATGGGTGACAAAATTTTTACTTGAAACTGATTAGTATTTGACCATGTGCTTAGTGATCCCTTGGACTAATTAAGTAATTGTATGTAAAGAGTTTAATTCTTTTTTTTAATATATTTATTTTATTTATTTATTTTTATGTGGTGTTGATGATCAAACCCAGTGCTTCACACATGCAAGGCAAGTGCTCTGCCACTGAGCCACAACCCCAGCCCCGAGAGTTTAATTCTTTATGGACCTATTTTCTATGTCTTATGACAGAATCATTTTAAAAAGAGGAAATTTACTTATTGTTTTATTTTTTTATTTCAAAAGATTTTAACAGTTTTATTGAAGTATAATTAGTATTTTTAAACTGTGCATGTTTAATTGATAAACTTGGAAATATGCACTTACTCATGAGACTATCAAACAATCGGATATTAAACATGTCCATTACTTCCAAGAGTATCCTCATGCTCCTTTGTTGGTTTGTGTATGTGTCTATGTGTTAAGAAAATGTAACATGAAATCTATCCTTTTAAATACACAATATCATATTACTAATAATAGACAGTGTGTTATATACT
The DNA here is from genome assembly GCA_004024805.1 of Geosciurus inauris. NCBI lineage: Eukaryota > Metazoa > Chordata > Mammalia > Rodentia > Sciuridae > Geosciurus > Geosciurus inauris. The sequence goes on from PVHX01001860.1 coordinate 176,194, forward strand.
AGGTCTGCAGAACTTAGTCATCTTACACAACTGAAATTTTAGGCCCAATTGCACCAATTGGCAGTCCCACCAGCCATGTATGAGTGTGCCTTTTTCCCCACATCCTCGCCAACACTTATTGTTGTTTGTGTTCTTGAAAACTACCATACTGACTGGCGTGAGATGAAATCTTAGAGTAGTTTTGATTTGCATTTCTCTAATTATCAGAGATGTTGAACACAGAATTGCTCATATCTCTTTGAGATCCTAATTTCATTTCTTTCAGATATATACCCCTCTGTGCTATTTTCCAGAGGTTGTTCTTTTACATTCTCACCAATCATACAGATGGTTTTAATTTCTTGTTCTTTTATTTGGCATTCAACCAACCCTTTTGCTGCTTATTTCTCTTTTTTATTTTTAATTTAACTAACATAGTTACACAAATATAAGATTATTGGATCTTATATTGGATTTAACTAACATAGTTACACAAATATAAGATTATTGGATCTTATATTATTGGATCTTATGGGTCATAAGGTCCTTGGGATGAAACTGACAGCCCTACAGTGTACATCTTCCACAGATTCCTCTCCCTCTGGAACTCATTCAAAGCTTAAGTGTTACTCAGTGAATGGGAAAAGCACCACATTGAAATATGCAAGAAATTACCAACAAAATCTAAAGAGCCTCAACAGTTGCTGTTCTTTTATTAAAGGATGGATTGTGTAAGGTACAGAGATGAGTCTTTTACTTTACAGAGAATACACTGACATACCATGTACATCAGGATCCTGAGGAACAAGACAACATGTCAGTCTTCTAAATTTTATCACTTATTTTCTTGCTTTTCTCTCAAGATCATTCAGGTATTTTCTGTTTCCTTCTTACCAAAACCAATGAATCTTGAATGAAAGGAAAATGTAGACGAAAGAACATATTCTATATTATTGCTCTCATAGAACAAAATTAAAATGTGAAAAATAAAAGAAGGAATGTTAGAGTATTGACTTCAATATAGCAGAAAAGATCCACAATTGATTTGATACCTTACTTTAATTGGTTTTCTAAATAAACCAGGATAAATATTGTCCAGGTGTCAGAAAAACATCTTTAGTATAGGTGAACTGGCTTCACTGAAATATTCTACTTATTTCTAGAAAATAGAAATCAATAGATAGTGCCTATAGCTAATTTATGTCTCTCAAATCTAGAATAGGTTAAAAGAATATATAGTACAACTGATGACTGGATTCTGATTTGGGCTGCATTTATATTATAATATCAAGTGATTTTTACACATGTGATGATGTGTAAATACTCTAAGAAGTATTCTCCAATTATCCCCCTCAAACAGTGCACCACAGAAATTAGTAGGATTTCATGGGAAATTCAATTCAGTGATCTTCCTTCCTTGCTTTCTCTTCCCTCTTCTCCTTTCCTTTCCTCCTTCCTTCCTCCCTTCCTCCTCTTCTACCCTTTCCTTTTTCTTTCCTTGTCTTTTCTTGCCTGCCTGCCTGCCTTCCTTCCTTCCTTCCTTCCTTCCTTCCTCTTTGGTGCTGGAAGTTTTCTTAGTTCAAACTAATATGTGGCCCAAAGTCACCAGACTAATCTTTTGTATTCCTTTTAACTTTAAAATTATAACTATAATTTCCATGACATTTCCACTATATGTAAAGTCTAATAATAAGCTAATTCTTTAAGCACTCATAAATTTAGCTATTAAAAAGTTTCCAAAAGTATTTCTCTAAAATATTTTTTAATTTTTTTAAAAATTTTTTTAAATGATGTGCTATTATTTTTTTATATCTTTATTTATTTTATGTGATGCTGAGGATCGAACCCAGTGCCTCATGTATGAGAGGTAAGCGCTCAACTGCTGAGCCATAACCCCAGCCCCTAAAATATTTTAAATGTGACTGTTATTTACATAAATTCAAAGTTACCAATACTGATTATTTTCAAAAATAACACTCAGCATCGCTATTTTATTTCAGTTTAAAAAGTTCTGTGATATCATTTTCTTATCTAGTCTCTGAGAAAAAAGTCAGAATTATAAATAAAACCACACATGATTGCTCAAGAAGTCAGATATGCTTATAATCAAGTTAATCACAGAACGCAGGTATATTTTTATATATACACACATGTATCTATGTACATATACATATATACACACACATCTACCTGTACACACATACCTGGTTTTCCTAATATGTGTAAAATACAGAAACCACTTAAATCGAATGAATTATACTTTAGCTTTGTCAGGCTCATTCTTTTATCACTTATAAACTTGAATCTTAAAATAATTTTAAAAATATGTTAAAAATATTTTAAATATCATACTATCTTTTACATAAATATATAGGAAATAATTCATAACTTTATAAGTTATAATCTAATGAAACCTAGTACCATAGATCATTTTCCAGATAAACAAATATACTTCTACTAACTAGAAGCTCTGGCTACTCTAAGTATGGCATCATTTTAATAAATTAAATGTTTTCAAAACGTATGCAATATAAATTGCATGTAATCCATCAAAAATCATGCAAAATATGTAAATGGACTTTATAATAACTCACCATTACCATTATGCAGGAACTGCCCATTTTGTATTTTCTTCCCATTTCCACTTTTAATTTATGAGTAGCAAGAATCTATTTTGAGCTGACCAAAGATATCTCTGAATTATATATAGAATCAGCAGGCATATGACATAAATGAGATATTTCCTCTCTATAGAATAATGTGTACCATTTATAGTAATTCTGAAGAACAACTTCCTTTTCGTATTTAGCAAATTTTTTAACAAATTTTCAGATGGATCAAAATACATTACAGCATATTGAAAAAGGACATGTGAGGACAAAAATAAGGACTGGAATACAATTTTTACAGTGTCTTGACAAATACATTCTTTGAACAATTAACTTTTTACCAGATAAATGTGCAACATCAGGTTTACCAATTTGATATGGAATAGTAATTAGATTATTTTGTTTTTGCTCATGACCTATACTTTTTGATTATCAACTCTTTAGTCTTAGAACCAACTTTTTAAGTTATCAAAACCCCATAACTTCAAGCTGTCTTATGTATAACATTCCTGATTATATGTACCAAACTCATAATGAACAATGAGTTATAGGTTGCAGAAGAGGATTTGTTTTTGCATCTGTCTATAAATCTTGTTCACAAGTTAAACACACACACAAATGCTAAATCATTTATATAACATTGTATATCAAAATACAATTTATATAATTATATTTTATATAAAAATATAATTTATTTTATATAAGTATTTAAGGGAATGAACAGACACTTGTTAGAAGATATACAATCAATTAACAGACATATGAAAAAATGTTCAACATTGCTAGCAATTAGAGAAATGTATATCAAAACCACTCTAAGATTTCATCTCACACCAGTCAGAATGGCAATTATCAAGAATACAAACAACAATAAGTGTTGGCAAGGATGTGGGGGAAAAGGCACACTCATACATGGCTGGTGGGACTGCCAATTGGTGCAAACAATCTGGAAAGCAGTATGGAGATTCCTTAGAAAACTTGCAATGGAACCACCATTTGACCCAGGTATCCCAATCCTCCGTCTATACACAAAGGACTTAAAAACAGCATACTACAGTGACACAGCTACTTCAATATTTATAGCAGCTCAATTCACAATAGCTAAAGTGTGGAACCAACCTAGATGCCCTTCGATAGATGAATGGATAAAGAAACTGTGGTATGTATACACAATGGAATATTACACAGCATTAAAAGAGAATAAAATTACGGCATTTGCAGGTAAATGGATGGAGCTGGAGAATATCATGCTAAGCAAAGTAAGCCATTCCCCAAAACCAAAGGCTGAATATTCTCTCTGATAAGTGGATGCTGATCCATAATGGAGGGGGAGAGCAGTCTGAGAATGGAGGAACTTTAATTGGACAAAGGGGAAGGAAAAGAGGGGAGGGGGCATGGGGACAGGGAAGATGGTGGAATGAGATGGACACCATCTCTAAATACATGTATGACGTCCCATATGGTGTGACTCTATATTATATACAACCAGAGAAATGAAAAGTAGTGTTCCATTTGTGTACAATAAATAAAAAAGCATTCTGCTGTCATGTATACCTAATTAGAATAAATGAATTTAAAAATAAATAAATAAATAAGTAATAAGTAAGCAAACAAATAAAAATTTATATATTATATAAAATAAATAATTTATATTATATATGTGTTTATAAGATATATTATAATATATTAGAATATTTATATTATAATATATATTAGAATATTTATATTCTATTTATAAATTTTTAATACTTATATTTTTATGTATATTTTTATAAATTATAAATATTTTATGTTTACTACAAATTGTTAATTTGGAATAATGAATTTAATTCTATTTTAAAACTGATGAGAGCAGAAACAACATCTGTTTTGCTCACTTCTACATACTGGGTACCCCATATAGTGTATGACATCTAGTGGGACTTAAATAAATATAAATATCACTCTTGATGCTAACATCATATTTTTAAAAATAACATAATATTTAAAAATACTTTAAAATAAATGTGCATGTCTGGGAGAAATCAACACTGATAATCTTTCACTTAAGTTATTTCCATGGGTTAAACTTCAGGAAGGAAAAATGTAGATTGAGTAAGCAGGATTTAGAAAGCTTGGCAGGAAATGTAGTTTGAATATTTCACATAAAACAGTAATCACAACATCTAATTTGAAGGTCAAAGATGGAATTAAGTGAACCAATAGCATAATATGTCTGGTATGACGGGAACAGATTTAATGGACTCAAATCTTTGTGCTGTTTGAAAGGGGGGACTACAAAGTTGATTACATAATTTTTGAGGTCAGCATGTGTAAAATCCTAGCTAACTTCTAATAAATAATAAATAGAATGAATATTTCTATTTTTAGATGGAAAATAAAGGGGAAATGCCAAAGGAGAGGTAATATTTAAAGCCAAGGGACTGATTGTGATCTCCAGAAGGATGTGTTCACAGAGAAAAGTAGTCTGAACTCCGTAACATTAAAAAAGAGCAGGCAGTGGTCAAGTGCCCCTGAGTTCAATCCCTGGTACGAAAAAAAAAAGAGAGAGAGAGAGAGAGCGAGCAGGCAGAGGTGAAGAGGATAAGAAGTACATCCATGTAGTGGGAGGAAAACCCATAATGTGTTCTGAAGCCAAAGGAAGAAAGTGTCATGAGAAGAGAATGGTAAATTTTTTTTAAATGCTGCTGACAGTTCAGACAAAATGAGGACTGAGAATAGACCACTGGATTTGTCAATGTGGTCATTAGTGAACTTGGAGGAGCAATTTGGGTAGAGTGTTTGGAGGTAACATGATTGGAGTGTATTTCAGAGAAAAGACAAAGAAGTCTGGACACAGCAAGTAAAGAGAAAGGTTTTGATGAGTTTTCCTGCAATGTAAAAGAAAAAATGCCATGAGAGCTGGTGAGGAAAGAAAATATATCAGACTAAAGAAATAGAAAAATATTTGCACATGGATCCAATAGCTAGCAAAAACAAACAAAAAAAAACATGTTAAGAATGATGGAGAGAGGAGGATCTCTGGAACAATGATATGGAACAGGCAATGAAAAATAGGCTTGCATCTCTGAGTGGAGGGGCTGTCTTTTAAAAAAATCACTAAGAGTTCTTATTAACATGTAGGATGGTTGGAGTATGAATGTATTAGCACTAGTAGATGGTTAGATGTGGTAGTGACTTTCTATGAAAGTTTGCTAATTATTGGTACAATTTTCTCAATGAAGTACTAAAAATCATGAATTTCAAGTGAGTTATGTGTTTTCCTCCAACCTTTCTTGCATGGTTGTAAGCCTGGTATAGGAGAAGTTTAATTAGACAAGATTTCTGTTTCACCAAGGGAATAAAATAAAGCAAGAGTAACATAAAAGAAAAGAAAAGAAATAGGGAGTATATAAAAGGAACTAAAATCAGAGACCATGATTTTAATCTTGATATATGGAAAAGCTATCAGGAGGGCAAAGAACAGTATAATAGTGCCCACTGAGTAGGACAGAGGTACTGGTTAGGTATCAAGAGACGTGAGTTACAGGTAGTGGTTGTGAAATGAAAGAGGAGGAGGATGTGGTTAGAAAGTGGACACATGCATTCCTTGACATTTGGAGTGCTTAAATTATGGTAAGACAGGATCTCTAGGACTTTCCATGGAAATGAATGAATGAGTTAGGATGGAGCACAAAAACAATGGAGGAGAGGAAGTCAAACCAGAGAGACCAGGTATGAGATAGATTTCCCACACATTTACTTTTAAAATGGTCAAAATTAAGTCACAGCAGATATAATTTATAATTATATTTATAATTGTTGAAAATTAAATGTCATCTTTAATATTATAGGTTCTAATAAGAGAAATGATGGAAGTAAAATTTGTGTGCCCTAATTTCATCTTAATTTAAAGACTTGTTGTTGAATAAAAGGCTGACCTAATAGTTGAATTACTTGTGGATCTTATTTTTAAGTAGTACTCTGAGAAACTCTTTATGGATTTGCAGATTAATGTCCCCAAAATATGTACAACTTAGAGTTAGTATTGACAACTAATAGGAGACAGAAAGCCTTCCTCCATGCTAAAAGTAAAGGGAAGGGAAAACATTTTTGGTATGTGGTATCAAAGCAGCATCTCAAAACACTGACATATCTCCATATCAGAAGCAGTTATATGACTAGCTTTTAGACGAAAAATAACACAGGAGATGGTTATGAATCTTAAGAACCTAAGCTATTAGGTTAGGTTCAGGTTAGAACCTGAAATTCTAACCCCCAAATTTGATGATATAAGCAGTTGGGGACTTTGGCAGGTGATTAGGTTCTACCTAAGGGCATTGATAAGTGAATGGGGCTTGTGCCCTTTATAAAGAGGCCTGAAAGAGACCCCCAGCTGCTTCACCATGTGAAATTGCAATAAAGGCAAGGCCTTTTAGAAAGTATGGCCTAATTAGGCACTGAATCTTCTTGTACCCTGATCTTGGACTTCCCAGTATTTAGAACCATCAGACATACATTGTTGTTGTTTATAAACCACAAACTTTATGATATTTATCATGGCAGCCTGAACAGATGAAAACAAGTGTCCCTAGGGAGAGAAAAAAAACTACCCCTTAGTTTCCATGGGGAAGTGGTTCTAGGAGCTCATGGATATGATTCTCTGCAGACGTTCAATCATATTTGCATATAACCTATACACATCCTTCTTATATACATTAAATCATCTCTAGACTACTTATGATACTTAATATAATGTAAAGACTATATAAATTGTTGTTATACTGTATTGTCTAGGGAATAATGACAAGAAAAAAGGTACATGTTCAGTACAGATAACAATTGAGGAGGTGGAGTATTTTTGACCCAAAATTTGTTGAATCCATTAATGTGGATTCACATTAATGCTTGTAACACAGCATGCGTTAGGATAAGCAGGACTGGCTAGATAATGTTGTGGTAGCTAACAGTCTCCACATTTCAATGCACAACATAATAAAGGTTTATTTATTCCTTACACTAATGTACAATCCAGTTCAGCAGAGTGGGTGTTCATCAAAGTCACTAAATAAGCCAGGCCATAGAGGCTTCATAGTACTCTGGCACACAATAACACCTGCAAGTTTATATATATATATATAAATACACATATATACATATATATGTATATCACATCTGTTCACAATTTGTCAGCCATGGCAATAAAGGCTGAGAAATGGAATATTTACAAATAGCTCTAATGACCACAATACAATGTTTATAAAATAAATCAGCTAAATAACAACAAAAAATTAAATAACAATACATGTGTAACTAACAAGGGTAAGACTTAATTCTGCTAATCAATTAAAATTTATAACATCTATTGAATTGCATCTTCTGAAATGTCTATAAATAGGCACCAAATAGGCCTACTCTTAGCTCTTCATTCTCAAAGAATGTCCCTTTTGTAAAAGTGAATGTAGATATCATATGGTCTCCCCAATCAGTTTATATTTTTCTTAGAAAAATGTTAGAAACTTTTTTCTTCACCCCACACCCTTTTTTGATCTATGCTTAAAATTGCAAATTAGACATATTCTAATAAATTCATAATTTGATCAAAACTGGACATGATTTCAGAAGGAAGAAGCTGAAATATCCCCATAAAACCTTCAAATGTTAGTTATGTTTTCTTTCAGCAGCATCGTTTAGCTTTTGCTATGTAAGAACAAATGGAACTCTGTATGAAATATTTTGGTCATGCACAGCTGCACTCAGATGAGGATAGCACCTTGTTGTTACTGTGGAAGATAATGTGGGTCAACACTTCCACAACATTTTTGAAAGTTTTTAAAATAAAAATACTATTACTCCCTTAAAAGAGGGTTTGGTCACAGAAGGGTTAATGTATTGCTAAAGAATTTTTGTTCTGAATATCAGTGGTGAAAGAGGGCATCCCTGTTTTGTTCCAGTTTTTAGAGGGAATGCTTCCAATTTTTCTCCATTTAGGATGATTTTGGCCTTGGGTTTAGCATAGACAGCTTTTACAAAGTTGAAGTATGTTCCCACTATCTCTAATTTTTCTAGTTTTTGAACATAAAAAGGTGCTGTATTTTGGCAAATGCTTTCTCTGCATCAGTTGATAAATCATATGATTCTTATTTTTAAGTCTGTTGATGTGATGGATTACATTAATTGATTTCCATATGTTGAACCAATCTGGAATGAACCCCACTTGATCATAGTGCACTATTTTTTTAATATGTTTTTGTATGCGATTTTCCAAAATTTTATTGAGAATTTTTGCATCTACATGTTCATCAAGGATTTTGGTCTGAAATTTTCTCTTTGATGTGTCTCTGTGTGGTTTTGGTATCAGGGTGATACTCGCCTCATAGAATGAGTTTAGAAGGGTTCCTTCATTTTCTATTTTGTGAAGTAATTTGAGGAGTATTGATATTAATTATTCTTTGTAGGTCTTGTAGAACTTGGCTGAGAATCCATCTGGTCCTGGGCTTTTCTTGGTTGGCAGGCTCTTAATGGCATCTTCTATTTACTTGCTTGAAATTGATCTGTTGTGTATGACCTCTTGGTTCAGTTTGGGTAGGTCATATGCCTCTAGAAATTTGTCAATGTCTTCAGGGTTTTCTATTTTACTGGAGTATAGGTTTTCAAGATAGTTTCTAGTTATCCTCTGTATTTCAGTAGGGTCTGTTGTGATATTTCCTTTTTTATCACAAATTTTAGTAATTTGGGTTTTCTCTCTCCTTCCTTTCCTTAGGGTGGCTAAGGGTTTTTCAATTTTGTTTATTTTTTCAAAGAACCAGCTTTCTGTTTTGTCAATTTTTTTAATTGTTTCTTTTGTTTTAATTTCATTGATTTCAGCCCTGATTTTAATTATTTCCTGTCTTCTATTTCTTTTGGTACTGGTTTGTTCCTCTTTTTCTAGAGCTTTGAGATGTACAGTCATGTCATTTATTTGTTGACTTTTTCTCTTTTTAATGAATAAGCTTAATGCAATGGACTTTCCTCTTAGCACGGCCTTCATGGTGTCACAGAGATTTTGATATGTTGTATTGGAGTTTTCATTTACCTCTAAACATTTTTTTATCTCTTCCTAATGTCTTCTGTTATCCATGTGTCATTCAATAGCATATTATTTAGTTTCCAGGTGTTGGAATACTTTCTGTTTTTTAATCTGTCATTTATTTCTAATTTTATTCCTTTATGATCACATAGGATGCGGGGTAGTATCTCTATTTTTTTTTGTATTTGCTAAGACTTGCTTTGTGACATAACATACAATCTATTTTGGAGAAGAATCTATGTGCTGTTGAGAAAAAAATGTATTCACTTGTTGATGGATGGTATACTCTATTAAGTCTAAATTATACACAGTCCTTGAAACACCAGCCAAAGCAATTAGAAGAAAGAAAGTAAAGGGATACGAATAGGAAAAGAAGAACTCAAACTATCATTTTTTGCTGAAGACATGATTCTATACGTAGAGGATCCAAAAAATTCCACCAAAAAACTTCTAGAAATAATAAATGAATTCAGCAAAGCAGGAGGATATAAAATCAACACTCATAAATCAATTTCATTTCTATACATCAGTGATGAATCGTCTGAAAGAGAATTTAAGAAAACTACCCCATTCACAATAACCTCAAAAAATAAAATAAAATAAAATACTTGGGAATCAATTTAACAAAAGAGGTGAAAGATCTCTACAATGAAAACTACAGGACACTAAAGAAAGAAATTGAACAAGACCTTAGAAGATAGAAAGCTCTTCCATGCTCTTGGATAGGAAGAATCAATATTGTCAAAATGGCCATACTACCCAAAGCAGTATATAGATTTAATGTGATTCCAATTAAAATCCCAACATCATCCCTTATAGAAATAGAAAAGGCCATCATGAAATTTATTTGGAAGAATAAGAGACCCAGAATAGCCAAAGCAATCCTTAGCAAGAAGATTGAAGCAGGAGGCATCACAATACCATACCTCAAATTATACTACAAAGCTAAAGTAACAAAAACAGCATGGTATTGGCACCGAAATCAACATGTAGACCAATGGTACAGAATACAAAACACACAGATGAACCCACATACAATTATCTTATACTAGACAAAGTTGCCAAACACGTACATTGGAGAAAAGATAGCCTCTTCAACAAATGTTACTGGGAAAACTGGAAATCCATATGCAGCAAATTGAAACTAAACCCCTTTCTCTCACCATGCACAAAAATAAACTCGAAGAGGATCAAGGATCTCAGAATTAGACCAGAGACCCTGAACCTGATAGAGGAAAAAGTAGGTCAAATTTTCATCATATTGGATTAGGCTTCAACTTCCTTAACAAGAGTCCTAAAGCACAAGAAATAAAAGCAAGAATCAATAAATGGGATAGATTCAAACTAAAAAGCTGCTTCTCTGAAAAAACAATCAATGAAGTGAACAGAGAGCCTACATTTTGGGAACAAATTTTTGCCACATGTACATCTGATAGAACACTAATCTCTAGGATATATAAAGAACTCAAAAAACTTAACACCAAAACAAACAAATAAACAACCCAATCAATAAATGGGCTAAGGAAACAGACACTTCTCGAAAGAAGATATACAATTAATCAACAGACATATGAAAAAATGTTCAACCTCTCTAGCAATTAGAAAAATGCAAATCAAAACTACTCTAAGATTTCATCTCATGCTAGTTGGAATGGCAATTATCAAGAATACAAACAACAATAAGTGTTGATGAGGATGCGTGGGAAAAGACATGCTCATACATAGCTGGTGGGACTGCCAATTGGTGCAAACAATCTGGAAAGCAGTATGGAGATTCCTTAGAAAACTTGCAGTGGAACCACCAGGTATCCCAATCCTCCATCTATACACAAAGGACTTAAAAACAGCATACTACAGTGACACAGCTACTTCAATGTTTATAGCAGCTCAATTCACAATAGCTAAACTGTGGAACTAACCTAGATGCCCTT